>OZ025263.1:31042132-31409632 GCA_964019135.1 Arenicola marina
CTAGAGGTCAAAATTTAAATAAGAATCAGTCCTTGAATCATCGAAACAAAAAAATGTCTATGTTCCTCGCATGCCAGACTGCCAAATGAAGTGAAATATAGACCAACAGTATGAGAATGATCAGTTTATCGACGCGTTCGTTATATATTTCATTTTTCATTTTCACCAGAACGTTGATTTGGGCGGGAAAGTAGCGTTTCTGCCCTTGACGCATGCTAAATGTAAAAGATTATTGTAGTACAGGCAGCCTTCTTCTATACACCACCCCCCCCCCCTCCCCCCTAGGGTGTTCTGCGGCTTATTTGGACCTGTATGACTTCTCTGAAAAAGATAATTTTATTTCCTGAAGATATATTGGATTGTTGTAAAATATAAACCCACCAAGGTACTATAGAAATAGTATTATGTCATTATGTATTAGGTAAAACATAAAAGGTGAGCGCAACTTTTTTCGCACTGAAACAGTTATGCTATTCTAGACTAATGTACCGAATGACCTGGGAATATCTAGGAACAATGTGAGGATCAATGCAGTTTAGATAATGTTTTCAAGTAAACTTAAGCTTCCGGGGCTTAGCATGGTCTGGGGTTGTTCGGGTTGGGTTTGAGAGGATTAATTGTTGCACTTATCCTCACCTTAATTCCATAAATAGTTGGTGTTGCGATGGTATGTCAAAATTAATTTTTTGGAACTATACAAGGCATTTAGTTTATAGAGAAAGGAATGGGTTGAGTTTGATGAAGGCTTTAATTTACACTATGCTTAATGTTGAAGATGTTTACCTCATCAGTAGGTCATTGTGATCGGGGACACCTGGCGGAAGAACGATGCAGGATACCGTGACGCCAGCGTATCAGAGTTCATCGAGCTGAAAGATGAAGGCTGCTATAGCTAGTACAGGTTACTGACCAAATTTTGGTACACTGACAACAGTAGTATTGT
This sequence comes from Arenicola marina, assembly GCA_964019135.1. Lineage (NCBI taxonomy): Eukaryota > Metazoa > Annelida > Polychaeta > Arenicolidae > Arenicola > Arenicola marina. Next base: position 31,043,076 of record OZ025263.1, read on the forward strand.
GAATAACATTGCCTGGATACATGCGAGTGACACAAACAAAATGTTTACTAGCACAAAAAACATGTTTTATGTCACAGGGGGTCATTTTGTCCCCTTAAAAGGGCAAAATGGTCAGCACATTATTTCAGCATATTAGTGAGTGAACTGACCCAAGAAGGATCACACACATAAATTACAAATAACGGTTACGTTAGCAGAGGCGGATCCGGCCGGGGGGTGGGGGGGACACCCCCTTCTCTAACTCTTTGCCATTTTTAAGTGCAAAATTTTGGCCATCTGAGGCGTAGAACTCGGCTTTCATGCAAAGTCCTACTGTTGAAACCCGCCCCCCCTTTTCGAAATTTATATAACTTATACCATTTACCATATAAAACTCAAAACGGGCCCCCCCCCCCCCTATCCAGCACCCCCCCCCCCCCGCAGGGGCGGATTCAATACATCGCTGGGTTTGTGGGGTTCCGCGGTAAAGCCCCCCCTTTTTCACAGCCAAAATCCGCTCTATGAACTCATATTTTCATATGTTTTCCCCGATCGCAAGTTTGAAGATATTCGTTCTATAGGGGTATCTTCTTTATCACAAATATCCTCTCTCTCAGGCATCAAGGCACCCGCGGAACCCCACCACCAGATTTGATAGTATATTATATAATAGTGCCCCCCTCCCCCCCATCTGCGTCTTATCCTGACGAGCTGCTGAAAGGAATGACCCTAAGCTGTTTCCCAGGTTTCTGACTTCTCGAAATCAGCCGGGTTGTTGTTCTTCAAGCTCCCTGTGACGCACATCGTTTTCCTCTTCAAGCTTATTCGTGATCATCAAAGATGTTCCGATTCAGCGGACGTATCATCCAGTTTCCTAAAGATAACGTTTCTGTTACAGCATACATATTAAACTGGATGTGGGTAAAACGGCTCACTGGGTCATTTTGCCCCAAGCAGCGTGGGTCATTTTGCCCCTGTTAATAACCTTAACATTTGACCGATGTATGAAAAATACGGCGCGGTATATGCCGCATCTGAATTACGTTTGGGGCTTGACTTGGACTTATCTTTGATCGTGTTCATTTATCAAAATGTTCCCCCAAGCTAGTATCCACTGAGCTCTACTTTCTTCCAGTGTTTACAATAGATGGAAACAGCCCAGAATCTTTTGCTTCGGTAACGAAGGTCAGCTGTTTGCTTCAGCGCCCATGTAGATTTGTTAAGGTATCACGTAACAAACAGGAATAAATATTAAACGTTTCAATACAAGTGGCAGCACCGCAAATGCGTGATATTGTGGTGGGCCATTTGACCCCGATGGGTCATTTTGCCCCATGTTTCCCTACCACCCCAATTGGGTTGCTTCCCTTTTCCTAATGCATGGTGTCTCCCCTTCCCTAATCTGGGATGTCTCCCCTTCCCTATCTTGGTGTACCACCCGAATGTTGAATGTCCACCTACCCCCTAACTTAGGCTACCACCCCAACTCTTGGTGTCTTCCCTCTCCTAACTTAGGGTGTCTCCCCTTCCATAACTTAGGGTGTGCCCCCTGTCCTAACTTGGGGTGCCTCCCCTCTCCTAGCTTGGGGCAGAGACCCAATTTGAAGTGTCTTCCCTCCATTATCTTTCGGCATCACCTGAATTTGGAATGTATCCCCTCCCCTAACTTGGGGTACCGCTACAACTTGGTGTGTATTCCCTCCAATAACTCTAGGTACCATCCAACTTGGAGTGTCTGCGCCCCCCCCCTACTATCTCAGTCTCGCCTCCCCTAACTTAGAGTATGTTCCCTCTCCTAACTCCTTAAACCCCCTAACCCCGGCCCCCACCCCTTCCCCCTTGGATCCTGCTGAGTACCATCTGTACCGATAAATTTTTACGTTGACAGAGATGAAGTATACATTATTGGTCGTCGTGGTGGAGAAAAAAAATCATTTAACCCCCCCCCCCCCATCCCACATACATATTTTATTCATATGATCACGATGTAACGCGTCAACAATCGGTTGCATTGCGAATATCGAACCATGTATGAAAAAAACCTGAGACCCATCCGGCTCGCCATGCAAATACACTGCGTCGATCGACAGTCGGAAAACAGAAAAAGAGGTTCCGAATGTAAAGATTCCTTATAGATTTATCTATGTTTGTTGTATTTTGCAGTTTAAATAACTCTCTATGACGCAAACTGGAAATATGGGTATTATAGGTCACAATTCGTAGTGCGGGTCTCAACTGCCTAGCCTTCCTGTCATTCCGTTTATGTAAAAATACGTTGCTTCTTGTGGGGTTAATAGGGTAAAGTAAGTCACCCCCTTAAAAATATATTCCAGTGAATAGATTTTGGTAGATTTTGGAAACACTACTCCTAGATACCTAAGGAATGAGAAAAAACAGGTTTCATTACTATTGCAATTTGTTTTGGGTACATCCCTATTTTGCCCGGACTATCTGGCAATCAGCGTGCGTCATGTCGTTAACACGCCACGTGTTTTGGTCATCGTCAGAGGTCAACAGACCGTTTCAGATACCCCTGGTGACATATATCGTCAATACTTGACACTGCGTGTTTCGGCTTAGAAAACCTATTCCCGCATGCTTTTAACATGCGTGCCTGTGGAGTTGGTTCAGGTGCCCGGCTTCAACGTTTCTTTTGTCCGGGGTAGGTTTGTTCTATGGCATTGTTATTCACAAAACAAACACACAAGATGTCTCTATAAACATTTCCGTAAGTATTGCATTATATAATGGAACCACAGCTTATATTTCACTACATTAAGAACAGTTTAACAGTCCTGTTAGGCTCCCCGTTCGACATTACTGTGGCCAATGGCCAATGGCGCGCTAGCGCACACAGATTCGCATTGAAAAGACAGTGGAAACCGGTCCGCCTTATATTATCATACTCCCGTGCCAAGGAATGGGTGTTTAATTGGCCCGTGTCAACCTGCATGCAGCAGCTCTTTATATCGACACAGTTTGACGTCGGGCCCATAAAACTGCTTGACGCTTGATAAGCCTCGAGCACAGCAGTAAATCGGCTGGGGAGGGCATGCTTGATATAGAGACGCAGTATGCCCCCCCCCCCCTCCCCACCGGCTAGACCCACGCCAGATAGCGTGTCATCATAACTTAACGTTATCTTACCGTTTGCAGTAGCGTTAATGCGAGGTTGTAGACAAACGTTAATAAAATATTTTTGCTAATGCTCACCAGTATCTACCCATGGTTAAACCGTTACATCAATAACGTTATATTAATGTTAACTATTTAGCATTAAATGATGACCATTATCTAACAATGGTTGACCGTTATATCAAAAACGTTATATTAATACTCAACTGTCAACGTTAAATGCTAACCATTAGCTAAATATGCTTGAACCGCTATAATTCTTCTTCAAAATGTAAACCTGGTGATCGTGGGAGTAGCTATAAGTTTACTGGATCGATTCTACGCGCATTTGTGTAGCTGGGCCTACACTTTAATAGGCTGCAGAGTTCGAACCCTACACAATGGGCAGCGGTGTGCTCCGGTAATGGGGAAAACCGGGTAACCGGAGCCTGAGTGTCTTGTTGGTCTCAATCTACCACCCCCTGCTTTCGGACGACAGGCCGTGATCGTTAATCCATGGCCCTCCGGTCCGCCCTGCGGAGAGCAGGATATCCATGTTGACGGGGGCGGGGAGTGGGCACGTGCGCCGTGCGAGCGGGTCAACCGGTGACCCGGACGTGATAAAGAGCCCGTGCGACTGTTGTCAAGTGTTCTCCCATTGACGCATTGTTCGAACCTCACATGAGTAAATGTTTTGATTGGGTTTTAACGGTACATTCAGCCTGTCAGAGCTATGTCGTGCCATACTGGATACATTCAATCTAAATACACGCAAATACATGTGCAAAAGTCTATATTTAGGAGTTATATAGATAATTAGAGTAGGGCATTACATACACAGACAAGGCTTCTGTCTACCTTCACCGTTCCTATGAAATGAAATGTTGGTGGTGCTTTTCTCACTGTTTTTGCCCATGTAGGTTAACTTTGGTTATGGATACCTCATGTGACAGTGAAGTTGGGTGAACCGTGGCCCAGATGCATTACCCTGGTTGTTATGCAGGGCTTATCTGTAGATCTGCAGCGGGGCCGGCTTACTAATGGGCCACGGGCCTAGGGCTGTACTTCTGCGGCGCCAGCTTTTTCATCAAGGGTTAGGCACATCGTAACGTTAGTAACGTTAGTAACGTCGCCCTACGCGTTGAATAGCGAACATGAAGGTCGACCCACGCGTTCAATATCGAACGTGAAGGTAGACCTACGCGTTCAATATCGAACGTGAAGGTCGACCCACGCGTTGAATATCGAACGTGAAGGTCGACCTACGCGTTTAATAATCGAACGTGAAGGTCGACCTACGCGTTCAATATCGAACGTGAAGGTCGACCTACGCGTTCGCTTTCCAACGTGAAAGTCGACCTACGCGTTTAATATCGAACGTGAAGCTCGACCTACGCGTTTAATATCGAACGTGAAGCTCGCCCTACGCGTTGAATATCGAACGTGAAGCTCGACCTACGCGTTTAATATCGAACGTGAAGGTCGACCTACGCGTTCAATATCGAACGTGAAGGTCGACCTTCGCGTTCGATATCAAACGTGAAGGTCGACCCACGCGTTCAATATCGAACGTGAAGGTCGACCTACGCGTTGAATATCGAACGTGAAGGTCGACCCACGCGTTGAATATCGAACGTGAAGGTCGACCTACGCGTTGAATATCGAACATGAAGGTCGACCTACGCGTTCAATATCGAACGTAAAGGTCGACCTTCGCGTTCGATATCGAACGTGAAGGTCGACCCACGCGTTGAATATCGAACGTGAAGGTCGACCTACGCGTTGAATATCAAACGTGAAGCTCGACCTACGCGTTTAATATCGAACGTGAAGGTCGACCTACGCGTTTAATATCGAACGTGAAGGGCGACTTACGCGCTCGATATCGAACGTGAAAGCCGGTTACGGTGACTTACGCGTAACCTGGTCATCCAATCAGACTCACGCTTTCATTTTTCCCGCTAAATATATTTCGGCAAATGCTTAACAGTTTACGTTGAAAAAAGATGGCCACTCAATTCGTTCGTGACGTAAAGTCAAAATTTGAGAGCTGCCTGCCCGATGTTTTGTATTCTTCAAACGTCAGCGAAGCAACGATGCCGGCTGTTATTTCCAGGTTCGTACCGTCATCAAGTGCTGGGGGGAGGGGGGGGGGTGCACATAACCCGTAATCGGAAGTTTTACTAAAGGGTAAATCCAAATGTTGAGAAAATCTATTTATTGCATAATATTAGATTTACATATTGTATATTCGCTGCACCAAAGAATACTTGTATGGTTTAAACGATAAAATGTATGACAACCGAATAAATTTGAGGTGAAAAAAAGGAAGAAGACAAAATATAGTCCATCTGGCTCAAGTTGCTCAGAAGCCAAGATACAGGCATTTATATTATCGCATAGGGCGGCAATCTGCAATGTCCAAATCATAGGCACAGTAATTCGACTGGCACAGAAGGGGGGGGGGGAGGCGGGGGTCCGCACCGCCTACCAATTAATATACAGAGGGGGGGGGGGGCCCGCACGGCCTACTAATATTAATTAGTAGGCGGTGCGGACCCCCGCCTCCCCCCTCCCCCTCTGTGTCAGTCGATTTATTGTGCATGTGGTCCAAATGACCCCTTTATGGTAAAACGATGTAATGCCAAGCGTGATATTCATTTAGTCTCCATGAAAACTGAATATATATGTACTTGTTGGCAGCCTCTCACCCCTCCTGAAGCGATTTCTCCGCCAGACTAATTGGTATAAAGGATTAAAGCGATAGACATTTTTAAAAGGCTGGTCTATTTATCCAATATTTTTTGTAACAAAAAATTGAATGGTTTCAATTGAGATAACCAGAGGGAAAAAAAATAGGAATAAAATATAAAAATAAAATACATAAGCTTATATATATAAAATGCATCAAAACATTTTCAAAGCCCCAAAATGTCTTTCCTGATTGCTGGCTGGCGTAAATTAGAGCAAAAAAACACCCATGCTATGCAATGCCTAGGGTATTGGGTCTTTGGGCTACCCGCTTCTCTGCCAGTGATTTCTGTTAATTAAGCTTATTTCAGTTTGACCTCTGTATACATATAAAAAGTTATATGGGCCAAGAGTTTTAGTTGCTATGTAAAGCAGTGATGCTTGCGCTTTCTCCAGTAAAATGCCAGAATGAGCTCAAGAATCCGAAAATGTCAAGATAGCTTTTTGGAAACTTTCCCACTCATGACCATATGTTGTTTAGCTATATCTCTCCACTAATATGCTTTGTGGTAAATTTCTTCAACTGACATAGTTAATTTTGTGCCACATATACTGCTGTTTCCTGTGGTGGAAAGGTAACACGTACTCATAAATATATATATATGATATTTTGCTGATGTAGCAAATGTTTATTGTATTTTTGCATATATATATAGAATGATCCAATATTGGGAATTAAGTAATGTTCTGTTTGACCTGTGAAAAGAAGGTTCTCCCTTTTTCCAGTTTTCCTTTCACTTCTGTCGGCTAAGCACATGTACCCATTATTACAGAGCTGAAGGTGTTGAAAGGGATCTGATACGCGCCAGAGGGACATTACTGTCACAAAGAAATACAGATCAGCTGCTGGAAGATGTAAAATTATTTCTCATGGAAGTGAGACAGATGCGTAATGGAAATGATGCTGCAGGTAAGCCGATTATAACTACTTGTGTAAGTAGGGATAGGCTGTTGCAGTCCTAGTGTAAGTAGGGTTGCACCATTGCTGTGGTAGTTACTCGGGCTTATCGCTTAACGGGTTATCGCAACAACTTTATAAGACATCCCTTCGCAGGGGTCCTTCACACGTTTCGCCAGTTCTGACACCAGTTGTTACTTTTTTCGTATAAGTCCAAAACACAACTTGTTTCCATGTCTATGCGTTTATTTATAAAGTGCCTATATATTTTGTGACCTCTGCTCTAGTCTATCTGTCTCTCCCGCTCATTCTGTCCTCTTCACATTCCCGCACCCCTTTATATATCCCTAAAAAAAGCTGCCCGTTTACCCCCCACTGCCAAACTACTCCCAGCACGTGCAACGTGTTCGTCCAATCCACCTTTTAACCAGCCTCCCTCCTAAATAAACTACAGCTTGACCGCCAAGCGCTAAACACACCCGGCCCGCATTTCTGGACCCAGATCGCCTGCACTAGAACACCAGACGCCCCCCCGCTGGTCAGCGTTCGTAAACCCTACCGGCCAGTAGTTGCCTCCCCTTGGGATATCTCCCCACCCGTCCACCCTGGACCTACGCCCCCTGGGGCGACTTTCTCGCTGTGGTTAACGCACTCTTTGTACTGAGGTCTCCACACTATATTCTGGGTTCCCTACATTGTCATAATGTAAGTAAGGATGGACTGTTGCAGGCTGGTATATATTATCTCTTCCTATGCTGGCTACTCTCACAAACATTGATACTGATCCTAAAGTCTTCTCTCCTTCCAGAGTCCACTGCATATCAATCTCCTAATGTGTCGAGTGGAATTACAGGTCGTCCAAAATACGACATTACTCACGAGCAACTCAAGTTCTTCATTAACATTAATATGACAACTTCCATGATATCGGAAGCACTAAAAGTGTCCCAGGCAACTGTTAAGAGGCGCTTAAGGTAAGAGATCAAATGGGCAACCGTGGATAGACTATTTGTATATTATATCCGTATGGTCATGTGCAATCACGAATCGTATATATTTGTATATCAATGTGTTGAGATACAACACTGCATTTCAATATTGCTTGTTATGGTGTGGCGCAACTAACCTTTCAGTTTACCAATAATCTGTGTCTCTTTTCAGACAATTCAATGAGAAGTTAAGAGATCGATATAGTACTCTCTCTGATGACAATTTGGACGAAGCAATTTCTACTGTCATTGGCCACAACCAATCGTTTGGGTATGAAAGCATCCGAGCACGCTTACTGAGTAAGGGAACTAAAGCGCAGCGTTCCCGAATTCGGAGTTCTGTCGCACGGGTAGACCCAGCGGGTCTTGCCATGCGGGCGATGGCAACTAGGATTGAGCGACGAGTTTACTCTGTCCCGGCACCAAACTCTCTTTGGCACATCGACGGAAATCACAAGCTTATCAGGTACAGGTTATCGGCTTAAATTTCATCGTTAACATAAAATGTTATAAAAAGGTAGACGGTTGAGAAATTAGAGAAATGACTGGAAAAATATATAGATAATTTGGAAATTAAAGTGATCGAGCAAATGAAAGTTTGCGCAAAAAACATTTGTTCTTATCCCTTTTGTAGATGGCGAATGGTTATTCACGGAGGAATAGATGGCGCCAGTAGACTTCTGACCTTCTTAAAGGCGTCAGATAACAACAAGAAGGAAACAGTTTTCAAACACTTCTCAACAGCTGTTGCCTTGTATGGGGTTCCGTCCAGAGTCCGGGTTGTCGAAGGTGGCGAGAACAACGACATAGTGTTATTCATGAAAGTGTTTAGAATGGGTAACAACGCCGCGTTGAGGGGCAAATCAGTCCATAACCAACGGATTGAACGCCTTTGGAGAGATATGTGGAATGGTGCAACGAATACGTTCTACCATATGTTTAAAGGAATGGAAAGAGAAGATATCTTGGATCCAAGCCATGAAGATCAAATATGGGCCTTACATTATGTGTTCCTGCCTCGGCTCAACGAACAACTCGAGTTCTTTAGAAGACAGTGGAACATGCACTCAATGAGTACTGAGCATGGCAAGACACCAATACAGCAATTTGTGATTGGGTCCCTTCAAAATCGGAACTCCACCTTCCTGCTACAGAAGAACTATTTGCCAATGTTCAAGCGCCCAGAGATGAGACGCCCTTGCTTCCAGATCTTGCTGAGGGCACCTCTTACGTGGAAGTTCCGGCAATAGTCTGTCCCCTGGATGAAGTGAGACTGGCCGCTCTCAAGCAGGAGGTTGATCTACTTACAGTGTCAAGGGATAACGGGGTTTCTCTGTACAAGAGAACACTAGAACACTTTTCTAGAATCGACAAGCAATAGATGTTAAAGGACACCGGCTATACATCTATGAGTTTATTAGAGGCTGTTGTTACAAGTTTTTGTGCATAATGGAATGAAAAAGTCCAGTTTTTATACCATCATCACCTTCCAAGAATGTCTCATAATGGATGCTTACTATTAGGCTGTGTCCTACATCACGAAGCAAGTCAAGTCTATACTTCATTATAGTCTTAGGTTTCGAGTAAACTCTCCATGGATCAGGTAATTAACCCAAACTTTCTATCGACAAGTGTTACACAATTGTTGCAATGTTTAACATGACGTGAGGGCTCTGAAATACAGACAACTCCTTGTAACAATAAATTTAGTAGTACCGTTATTGCTAAGCATCGTATTTCATTCAGTTTACGCCCAGGCATTGTTCAAACACGCTTGCTTCATGAACAGATTTTCTTAGCGGAATTTCACTGGAGAGAAATACAAGATGCAGATCGATCCCTCAAACTTAAACATACACGCAATTCCTAAACAACGTCGCATGACGCTGTTGGCAAACAAATATACCGTCCTGAATAGCGCACCATAAGTGTTCTAATAGTCAGCCTCGTTCCAACCACATTACTAAAGCATCATCTGATGTACTCCGAACTTCTCCGACAAATAAGCCCCCCATAACCAAATGGATGAATTTCCGTTGCTGCATGAAAATGCGGTATTTCTCTTAGACGCACAAACACACCGATGCAGCTTATTCATGTTTAATTTGTTTCTTACTTATCAATTATATTTTGAACAACTGGCGAATACGAACAACTGACGAACAATTATAAATGACTACATGTACATGTTTTCTGAAAGCCCGTGCATCATATGTGTAATTGCAAATGTGCTTTTCTAAATCCATGTCTGTAGCTGTATTGATGCTGATTCAATAAAAAAAAAGAGCACATCCTTATTACCGCTCATTCAGACTCAGCACCTAACACAAACACTTTCTTAGCAGGTCAAACGCTTGATTTAAAATGTCAATTAACAGAACATATAAGACATCTGACGTAAGCCAGAAATTATGAAACAGTAAGAGCACGTTCTTATCACCATTAACACGAGTACCACAGCTGACTATTCTTGACCAAAGGTTTGGCTGTTGAGGACAAGTTCCGTGAAGGCCGTCACGGCTTCTTCTGGCGCATATATGCGCCTTTGCAACGTAACGGTCAGGGCACATGTGTTTACAAACGTCGTTTCTCCAAAGTAAACGTCGATTTTTTTGTGAAACCCAACGGCCGGTATGGTCGTCGCCCCGGTAAGCCACATCAGGAAAAAGAGCTTAGAGTTGCATATCGAGCTGACAGTTGCAACGGGTGCACCATGATAAACTGTTTATACTTCAGCGTCTAAATGATCAAGAAGTGCGGGGACACGGCCATTTAGACCTGATTATCCCCCCCCCCTCTTTTGAGCACCTGCTGACTGAGATTCAAACATTTCACACAGTGCCAACGGCCGCCGGCAAGGGAAAGTGGCGCTCTAGACGCTTCTGTTGTCAGATATAGTTATAAGGCTAGGCCCCCTGTCGGTGGGATCGGCAAATAACATGTGTACACACGTTTTATGACGTTTCACAACAGGCACAAGTTTTCACTTTTCTAGAGGGAAAATTCACGGTTAGACTGTTTTTGTTATTGGCAGATAATTGGTGCTGGATATGGTAGGTGTTTATAGTTTGCTATGAACCTTAAGGCCTTATGTTTGTGCTGTTATACGCAAAATATATGCACTTATAAGAGCTGCTGACGTTATCCCTTTCAGAGAACAATCAAGCGTTACATTTGCATATGGCCATGTTCTAGATAAGTAACTAGCACATTGCAACGGTGGTCAATATCATCTGCCATCCCAAAGTTACGAATTCGTTTCTAGCTGGATTGGTGTCACCGTGGAACAGTTCCTTGTTACCTTGTGTTGCATTCAGAAAGGTAGGGAACCCCTGCGCCGTCGCTACGTCCTGCCTGCGAGTGTTATCATTTTCGGCGTAGTGGAAGGTTAACATGCGGCCCACGGCTGCTGGCGTCACGGGCTTTACGCCGCCGCTGAAGAAACGACGGGATGCTTCCACGTATTGTTCTTCTCGCAGCAGAGAAAGAACCTCATGCACGTTCATCCCTAACGACGGAAAAATGAATTAACAACCAGTTAAGGTAAGCCACCCATAATAGCAAGGTAAAAGAGCTCTGTATTTGTGATTATTTTATGAAAGTATACCCAATTAGACACCTTCTGGTGAATTTGTATGATACTTTACCGTCCCGTTAAAAAAATATTCTCCATTTTCCAAGTATACCCCCATTTCACAAAATGACCAGAACTTGACACCTACCACGAACATGGATATATTTGTTACAATTCAGCTAAAAATTAAGTCAATATCATCAGTAAGAGCTCATTGGAAAGCTTAAACCTAGTGCAATACAGGAATGATATTCAACAATGTAAATAGTAGCCACAAAAAATAACAGAATGGCAATAATAAAGTGCAGTTATGCAAAAACATGACCGTTTTTGCCAAAATTCGAAGTCACCACATTCACAAAATTGGCTATAATTTCATCAAAAATGAAAATCATGACACCAAACCACGTTTAAAAACATAGTTCTTGTAATAAAAATAAAGAAAAATATAAGTAGCCGTGCAAATTTCCCGAGAAACACGTCCCGAAACTTGAAAATGTTATTTCAGAAATATTTTTTGGAGCAGCTTATTTCACACCAATTATCAGTAATTTACGCCTTGTGCTCATATTTTAATAAATCTGGTTATATATAATGGTCTCCGATATAATTATGATCTACACGAATGTTTTCTGAACTATTTACACGTATTCTCCATGTTTTTTTCTTGAATATTCGAAATTTATCTCGAAGAGCCATTTTGGGGGAAATACCCTGTGAATGACGTCACGAATTGGGGATTCTCTGTGAATGACGTAACGAGTTAGGGAATTCCCCTTTCACTGACACCCGCCGATGTTTGTCGATGGTTAACGAAGGTCTTCTCTAAATCGCCGAAGCTTATCATACGATGTTCTATTTATTTTACCTATGTCACCACTTCTTTTCCTGCGTTTTATTCGTGCTTTGTTTCATTAAGTCTGCTTAATATATCATGGCTACCACCCGCCGATGTTTGCCGATGTTTACCGAGGTCTGCTCAAAATTGCCGAGGCTCATTATGGGTGGCTTACCTTAAGGAAATAGTTACTGCGCTTCAGTATAAAGCTTAGGCATCGCGCAACCGTACTTATGTTCACTGTACATGTATATCGGTTATGTGCCGTCAGAAGCAATATAAGGACATTTTAAATTTCCCAGAAAACTATATCAAGTATGTGACAGTTGGCGGCCGGCTGTGAAAGCAGGCCACCGTCACGAGGAAATGAGAACAACTGAGGTGGCGGTCAAGAGGTTTATTTACCTGTATGGTGAATAAATACAGATAGAACATAAACAAATGAATGATCAGCCGTTGACGGACTGTCCACGGCTACGAATAGAGAGGAAGTCAAGTTTATTACACGCTGCTTACATGAGAACTGTATCGTCACTTATGTGCATAAGACTAATACTATTATATAAACAATAAGATACCGTTTAAACTAGTCTCATAATTATGTAATAATGAACGAGAGTATGAGTTGGAAGTGAAATGAAAATGAGAGGCACATACCTGTATGGTGAATAAATACAGATAGAACATAAACAAATGAATGATCAGCCGTTGACGGTCTGTCCAAGGCTACGAATAGAGAGGAAGTGAAGTAAGTTAGGCTTTCAAACCAGCGTCACATGCCACTTCTCTCTGATGACCAATGAGGGATGAATATGATGTGACTGACCAATGAGATGTGGTTATAGCGGGTAGTCATGACTACATGATAACAATTATGGAGTCACCTAGTGAGAGAATGAAACTATGGAAAGCCAATGAACTAATGTTATATTGTTATAATGCTATGGAAGACCACTCAAATAATAATCCTGCTACAATTCCCCCCGGGGTTAAAATCATGTCGTCCCTTGACATGACTAGTGATATCTTGTTGAAAAAGAAGAAAAAGAACATTAGTAGCTTCTGTTACAAAATTCCACCTAAACTACTTGCGGAATTCTTCAGCATCTGTAGTATAAATAATCAATACTGCGTGTGGTCATGTAGTAGCTGACGGCGTAACTACATGAGTACATTATACATATATCATCAGCATCGACAGATTTATTTAATACACTTATACATTCACATTCATAAGACCATTCATACAAATATTTCTTGCTCTTGCTCGTCGCTCTCTACGACCATTGCGTGAGACTGAGCAAAATCGTTAGACGTGAACCAGTCTGGGCGGCGAGTTGTGCGCCCTGAGCGACGCGGCACCGCCTCGAAATCTATACCAATATCTGGAGGACCAGGCTCTATACCAATATCTGGAGGACCAGGCTCTCTACCATCTGCGTGAGCCTCATCCGCAGCTTCAGCCTCAGGTTCAGCCGGCGGATGGCTTTCACTCGAAGACCTTAGTCCTTCCTGTCCACTATGTACATCATGAGCTATAGCTATATCTGTCGTCCCTGCAGTCTCCTCTACAGCGGTAACTCCAACTTCTAGAGTATCCACTGGCGGGTTCACTGGCAATTGTACACTTCTGACAACCTCAGTGGGTTGGTCAAGTGATTGTAAGGGCAACTGTGACTGGCTTTGTCTAGTCACTCTAGTTGGTGCCTTATACGACAAACTGAACTCAACCTCAGAATCTGACGTATCACTGAGGTCAACGTCCTTGTTACTTGGTCGTTTGCTAGGCGCGACTGACACCTTTGCGACACTGCCAGACGCAGTGTCAAGTGAACCGATAGGTAATAGCATATTTCTATGCAAAGTCCTGATTTTCCCGCCTTCCTTCCGTACCTTGTATACAGGGATTGCGTCATTGGGCTGTTTTAGCACAATATAGGCCTCATCGGACCAGCGATTAGCCAGTTTATGGGGTCCTTCCATCCCAGTCACCTTCACCAGCACCCGATCCCCCGCAGATAACGTTACATTGGTAAGTAATCGACGGGCATCATAATTACTTTTCTGTCGGTCTTGTTGCGTATCTATCCGACACGCTGCGACCTTGTACGCGTAATCTAATCGCGCTTTTAACTTGTTGACGTAATCGATATGATACTGGTGGTGAACAGCTTCTTCTTCGCGAACGCCTATAGCAATGTCGACGGGTAGCCGAGGCTGCCTGCCAAACATTAAGAAGGGGGAAAAGCCAGTGGTATCATTCTTGGTACAGTTATAAGCATATACTAGAGGCGATACGAAGTCCTTCCAATTGTACTTTTGCGTTGGCGATAGAGTACCTAGCGTGCCGAGTAATGTGGCGTTAAATCTCTCAACCTGGCCATTACCCATGGCGTGATAGGGAGTGGTTCTGGACTTCCTGATGTTACACAATTTGCACATTTCAGCAATGACACGGGACTCAAAATTCCGTCTTTGGTCGCTATGCAGTTTCTCGGGTAGGCCATATGTAGTCACAAACGTCTTAAAAAGAGCATTCGCAGTAGTGCGAGCCGTCTGGTCTTTAGTCGGGATTGCCATCGCGAAACGCGTAAAATGGTCTGTAATTACCAGTACGTCTTTGACTTTGCCTTTAGACTCCTCTAGTGATAAGAAATCCATGCATTGCAGTTCTAGCGGCCGTGTTGTCTTAATGGTGACTAATGGCACCGTTTGCGTCTTGGATTTACGCTTTATGCATGTCATGCATCTTTTAATATGATCGTCAGCGTCTCGTGACATGCCAGTCCAGTAATACCGTTGTTGTAAGAGATCAATGATCTTGTCTCGGCCCAAATGACCTATATCATCATGTACCCCTCGCAGGGCAGTCCTACGAAAATGATTTGGTAAAATCAGTTGGAAAATCTCCTCCTCGTGGTGAAGACGTTTCCGATATAGCACTCCGTTTCGGAAGACCAGAGAATCAGAATGGCGTAAGAGAGCTCTTACATTGGAATCAACACTTCCAGTTGTATCTCCTCTCAGAGATTTGATGACAGCTGAAATAGCTGGATCCGTCGATTGCCATTTTAGCCAATCATTTGCTGTCTATGTCGGTAAAGGGGTAGTTGTTAACTGTTCCACAGCTGATGGGGTCGTTAAGAACGCTTCTACACTAGGAACACACTGAGAATGACAGATTGCAGACGTCACCTCAGCTGTTATCGTAGACGGCATCCTTGAGAGGGCGTCTGCATCTACGTTAGACTTCCCACTTCGATATTTTATTTCAAAGTCAAAGTTAGCGAGGGCAGACAACCATCTATGGCCCGTGGCATCAAGGCGAGCGGTCGTTAGTACATAAGTCAAGGGGTTATTGTCCGTCATAACGACGAATTTTGATCCGTACAAATAGTCCTTGAACGTATCGGTGACTACCCACTTTAATGCCAAGAATTCTAGCTTATGAGCCGCATAATTCTTCTCTGATGGAGACAGACCTCTACTCGCATATGCTATGACACGGTCAATTCCATCTTGCTCTTGATAAAGTACAGCCCCGAGACCTTGCATACTGGCATCGGTGTGCACCTTGAAAGGTAGGTCAAAATTGGCATAGCTGAGAATTGGAGCCGACGTAAGGACCTGTTTCAGTTCCTGAAAAGAGCGTTGCTGCGCTACATCCCAACAGAACAAAGTCTTTGCTTTGCCCTTCGGGGGTCCTTTTAAGAGATCATACAAGGGTCTCGATATCTTGGCGTACCCCTTCACAAATCTACGGTAAAAGCCGGTAAATCCCAAAAACCTTCTGAGACCTTTGACATCAGCCGGGGCGGGCCAGTCTTTGACCACACTTATTTTCTCGGGATCAGTGTGTATACCTCGCTCCGAGATAACATGTCCAAGGCATTTTACAGAGCTTTGCAGGAATGAACATTTAGATGGCTTGAGTTTAAGACCATGTTCCTGCAATCGCTGGAAGATACGCTCTAGTCTCTGTAAATGCTCTTCGAGCGTAGATGAGTAGACTATAATATCGTCTAGGTACAACAAACATTCTGTGAGATGCAAATCACCCATACATTTTTCCATTAGACGCTGGAAGGTAGCCGGGGCATTGGTTAGGCCGAACGGCATGCGGTTAAATTCCCAGAAGCCTAACGGACCTGCGGTAAAGGCAGTCTTTTTTTTGTCACGTTCCCTCACTTTCACTTGCCAATATCCAGATTTGAGATCTAAGCAAGAGAAGTAACGGGCTCCTGACAGTGCATCTAATGTCTCTTCAATTCTGGGGATTGAATGAGCGTCCTTCACTGTACGGGCATTTAGCTTCCGGTAGTCAATACAAAATCGTAGACTTTGATCTTTCTTTCTCACTAAGACTACAGGTGAAGCAAATGGACTGTTACTACGTCGGATCACGCCACAATCCAGCATATTACAAAGATGTTCCCGGACTTCCTGATACATATTGGGAGGAACTCTTCTGTATCTTTCCTTGAATGGGACATCATCGTGTAAAAGGATAGGGTGCTCGACGGCCTCAGTACATCCTAAGTCATTATCTGTGGTTGAAAACACATCTTTCCACTTCACTAACAACCGGGCTAAATGTTCCTGGGTATCCACCTTCGAGCTGAACAAAGACTGAAACTCCGAGTCTGGATCAGAGTGTTCCGTTGAACCGGAAACTTCCTGCATTTGGGCTGGTACAGAGGTGATCGGCTTTGGTACCATGGCAACAGGAGTTAGTTCACACAACGATGACTTGGCAGGGATGATTACATCATGCCTCGTCATATTGTGTATCTTGATAGGTACACGCGTACACGTATTAGAATAAGATTCTGTGTGTTGTACTGAAGGAACAAGCATTAGACCTTTGGGTAAGGATTGCGATTTGCCTTCTTCAGTCAGAGTCAGTAGCTTCCCTACATCCCCTGCGCGTACTGAGCCATGAACGGTAACTTGCATATTCCCAGGAATAAGAACCTGCTTGAGGCATTTACCTTCCCCGATCGTAGAATCTGGAGAGTAAACACTTCCGCGTTTGTAACACCCGAGCTGCTGCTTGCCAGGCATCAGCGCCTGGGGCATCACTGTGTAGTGGACCAAAGTTAAAATCAGGATCAAAGACACGACAAAGTACGTTTGTACCAACAACAAGCGGAACCTGTCTGTTATATCGCGTCTGATCTACAACAAGTACAGGTGTTAGGATATCAACATGTTTGCCAAATACATCGAATCCCAATTCCAATTCTACAACACCTCTAAAAGCAAGCTGGTGTCCTCCTGCACTCTCAACGTTTAGCAGGGTTGAGACCGGCAAAACATCAAGTTCAGGAAACTGTTCGTCTAGGAACGAAGATCCAACTGTGGTAACCTGGGAGCCTGTTTCTAAGAGGGACATACAATCCTTACTGTAGACTTTGATCTGTACCTCATTGGCTCCACCGACTAACTGGGCTCGAGATTCAACTTTCACTGTTGTGGGGCCAGCATTTGTACACCCTCGCTTTCGCCCCTTTGGGAGAGTGTCTGGGAGTTTAAAGAATGGCCTTCTTTGTGAAAGCGAGCTCTGCATCTGTCTTGTGTGTGTCCAAACCGGGCACAACGATCACAACGGACTGAGGGAGGCTTTCTCCGAGGAGAGACTCTACGCTGCTCAGTGTGTCTATTCTTATTCTTTTCTAGATTTGAGATACGATTCCCCATATCATCAACTTTCTTCAAGAGAAGATCCATCTTTGTCAAAAGTTCATCCTGAGTCACACTCTGCTGATAAACTTTAGCCCTAGGTTTACTTGAACATGAAAGTTCATGTTCCACCTGTCTGATTTGTTTGAACAATACATCATAACGTGACTTGACGTCAAAGTGATGTCTAGTTGCCTCTTTCAATCGGTGATCGCTAAGACCCATCCAAAACTGAGTACGAAGCATTTGGTTACTAGCCTCAACCGTCAGTTGGTCCCGATCTCTAATTTGAACTAAGAGCTCCTCTAATCGGCAACCCCAAGCTGACACAGTTTCAGCTTCACGTTGCTTTGACGAGTAGAAATCTTCAAACAACTGTTCCGTGGTGAGCACAATACCAAACACAGAATCAAATTTCTGAAAAATGTCATTCTCAGTAGCGTTTTCGCCCAAGTAACGGAGAACCCTTGCTGCTGTACCACGAAGGGAGCGACGAATAGCCTGGGGGATGACATGAGGAGGATGTTCTTCATTTAAAAGACATCTAACATCGTACTTCCATTCAAAGTAAGACAACTCACCTTTCCCTCCATCTCCCGAAAACAGAGGTATTCTAATTTCCCTTGATGCTGACGGTATTTGGATCCCTGGGTTAGAGTGGTGTGGGGATACATGTACTTGTGCAGGGGGAGTAGCCGTGGACACATACACGTTGTTTGCCAGTCGTGCTGTATCAGAATGTGTGAACACACGGCTACCGGTATTATTCCTATCAGGAGCAACATTTCCGTCAGGTTCCTCAACCCGCGATATCTCTGCCACGGTGATCATTTTGTCAATCAGGTGTTGCAAAACATCCGAGGGGAGGGCCTTTAGCTGCTGTTCTAAGTCCACACACCTAGCTTGGACCCCCTCTGTCTCAGACTTTGGCACCAGAGCCTTCAGTGTAGACTCATGGTCTACCCCACAAGCAATGAGAGTTAATTGTCTCTCAATGTTTTTCCAGATATTTCACTCACAGCTTGAGTCACAAGTTCTGTACTATAGAACAAGACAAAAGCTACCCGTAGGACACCAGGGTCTGGGGAGCCTTTAAATAGCACATGTTCTACATCCCCAATGTGGGAGAAAAGGCATTCTACCTCAGCAATGGCGACATCATCTGGCAAACCAGTAATACACATTGACCTCTTGTAAAGAGACATGATCCCCACAAGATGGTAATCCACACAGGGATACACAATTCAATTTCTGTTAAGTGCAAGTCTTGCTGATTGAAATGTGACCAACTATATCAATCACTGTGACACTGTTCAAAGAAATTCAAAGATTTCTTCAAACAAAAAATACAAATTAAATGTTCACACAATGCGGTACATATAACACATTCAATTGTAAGTTCAAACTCAGATGCACAACTGCCACATTATCACAAGACAAGATTGCATCAAGTTTCTGTACCCATACGAGATAACATACAATTCATCATGCTACTAGATTTGTATGAAGTGTAGATTGGTACCTGAAATCAGAATTGATCAATAAATCAGGCGTAAATCAGATGAGAATCTGAAGAAAGAAATTAGAAAGTTCATTTCTAATGTTCCAATCTGAAATAAATTGCAGACAAATGGAAAGGAGATAATAATGAACTCAATCACTTGGAAAAGTAATCAACGTCGGCCGAAAATATTAGCCTATCAACGGCAGGTTCTCATTCTGTGGACGCTCCTCTCCGGGTATAAATACCACGCGGTTGTATTTAGTTCATACATGTTCTTGCGCGCCAGTCCAGTGATAATAATTCAACGCACCTTATATTTAGTACAAGGAATATGATTGGACACAACCATGACGACAGGAAATAAAAAACCGCACCCACAAGAACAGTAAATTAGTGGTAATAGAGGGGGGGGAGCTGATTGGTGAACACCACGTGAAAACAGCCCCCCACCCCCATCCGCCCATACGGCCACGAAATTACTTTGCCCACACCCTGGTTCTTCATGACACAAGTTATCGCCAAAAATAAATTTCCGTAGCTTTTTTGGTATTTCGATAGCTGGCCATGTTAGACTTCCGGTGAAAAGCACTGGCCAAGCTTGGAGGGATGAAATTAGGTTGTACCACCAATTATTGTGTATTTAAATTCTACAGTCAAGCCGAATAGTTATGTTTTTATGCAAGGTTTCTGAAAAGGTAACTGTAGACGACCTTAGTTAAGAACTTTTTTCCGTATCGACTTTTATTTAGCCACGGCGTGGATATAAGCCTTATGTTTTCAAAACCCTTACCTTGTGTATGGGTTTTGATGTCAAAGCTACGAATAGAGAGGAAGTCAAGTTTATTACACGCTGCTTACATGAGAACTGTATCGTCACTTATGTGCATAAGACTAATACTATTATATAAACAATAAGATACCGTTTAAACTAGTCTCATAATTATGTAATAATGAACGAGAGTATGAGTTGGAAGTGAAATGAAAATGAGAGGCACATACCTGTATGGTGAATAAATACAGATAGAAAATAAACAAATGAATGATCAGCCGTTGACGGTCTGTCCACGGCTACGAATAGAGAGGAAGTGAAGTAAGTTAGGCTTTCAAACCAGCGTCACATGCCACTTCTCTCTGATGACCAATGAGGGATGAATATGATGTGACTGACCAATGAGATGTGGTTATAGCGGGTAGTCATGACTACATGATACCAATTATGGAGTCACCTAGTGAGAGAATGAAACTATGGAAAGCCAATGAACTAATGTTATATTGTTATAATGCTATGGAAGACCACTCAAATAATAATCCTGCTACAAGTACATTCAAGTTTTGTTTTGCATATATTTAAAATTTCTGGTAGTTGCATGCGGTAACATATACATTCCATCACCTTCTTGGAACTGTTGAAGTTCCTCCTTACATGATGACACTAGGTTTGCTATCAGCGCGACTTGCAAACCCGGTATGTGTTCTCTTGTAAAATAAATGGCTGGAACAATGAAGCCGGCCTCGGTGGCGAAGTCGAAGATGGAGGCGTACAGTTCTCTAATTTCTTCTTCCGATCCATTTCTCATCTGATAAATAATTTATATTTGCACCCATAATGTTTTTCGACTTGAAGTACCTCACAATAAGCAGAAATCGCCGGGCCAATGAAAACGTCTTTCCGCAAGGCCATTATCGCTAATTAATATGCGCGCCTGTGTGTCCTAAAGGGGGGTTCACACTAGGCGACCAATCGTTAATATCGTGTGACAAACCTTACGACGAATCATTTAACAAAGCTTACGTGCGTCGACGTCAGATGAGATAGAACCCTCCGTAATAAACACGACCAATCGAACGGCCTCGTCAGCCAATTATCTATGTGGCTCATATACCGTTAGATTAAAGGCTGTGTGTGGGTCTTACACAAAGTAAAGTCAAAAACATACCTTCGTCAGGATTTCTTGAATGCCTGTTGGTAAATCACTGACGCTGTATGAAATGACGATGTCGTGCAACAGGAAATCCACAACTGATTCTGCAAAGATAGGCACTCCCGGGCCGTCCTGCAGTATTGACAGCGCGACCAACTTGCTCAGGTAACGAAAAGTGTCTCCAAGAAATTTCGCCGGAATGTCAGTGATCCCTCCTGGCCTGACAATGGACAAATCAGACACCAGAGAGATAAATTGGCGTTAAGAATGGTGGGTCTGTTAGAAACTACATGAATGATACATCGTTATAAAAACACAAGCTGTGTACCGCTGCTACGTATGTCGACAAAGCGCTCTAATCGTAGGAAGGAAGGATGAAATTAAATCCTTTTTATAACAATGTTTGCAAAATTGTCTTTGTTGATCATACTAGATTGAATGAAGCTTAGCAAGTAACTACAGAAGCTTAAAGCTAAGAAACGTAACATTATAAGAGCTGCTATTGTCATCCCAAGCTCAACCTCACACCTTGATAAGACTCAAATATTTATATAAGTATGGCCAAAGAAGCGAAAATAAAGAAAATGCAGGAGCACACAGGAAATATAGGAGCGCTGGGAGATATATATGAGGGCTCAATGCTTCCATTGTACATTTAAAAGACCATTCACACGGAAAAAAACTACGAAATAACGAAGAATGTATAACGATCAAGTTCGCGTGGCCACTGCGATTTCGCCATAGAGAGAGTTTACTGTAATTATCATTATATTCTGTTCGACTTACCCGTTACATAAATTGAATGCAACAACTGGGGCAAAAAAAATGACCAGAACTCCCTGCGTAGACCTCCGAGGTCCACGCCTTCTTCGCCAATGAAGCACACTTGCATGGCATGATGTATATTCGGCAGGTATCTCATCACCACAGAATCGTGAAGGACCGACTCCCTCCTCACTTCTAATAGTATAACGTCATCTCCAACGTTTGCAATTTGTTCCGCCCTACGTTTGAGGAGAGCAGCCTGTAGGTCTCCTGAGGCAATGGTATACCTTTTCAAAAACAGAAATAAAATGGTACTGGGCTGTTGTTGTTTAGTTGAAAGACATGCCACCAGACAAAGTAAATCGTTTCACTGTTTACCATAGTTGTGCACAACTGTGTCAACTTGCGGTACCGTTATGTTGCGTTAAAAATGTAATAAAATAACTGACAATCTTGATATGCAAGATATTAGCGTCACACCGATAGCAGAATTTCACAGGGCGGGAAATCCATGTACAGACCGATCCTCTGTCACAGGCGTTATAGCTTCCAGGTCCGGTGTCGTCCGGTCGATCTTAGCCGCATCGTCCCCAAGATCTCTGGCGATATCCTTTATTACGCCCAGAGAGAACCAGTAATGATTATATACTAATTTGCAGTGGTCTGACCCTATATAGTTCAGTTATTTAATGCACACTTCTTATATATACGAATAATAATATGTACCTTTCCATCATATATCAGCGTATGTTAAGAGCGACAGCGATCGATCGATTTTGACTCCGTGAAGTATGTTCAAGTACACGATAAACTAATAGAATAATGAACACGCAACACCTAAAACGAGTTACGTCGCATAAAATAACACGCATTTTATTGTGAATAGCACTTGTTCTCAAGCCAAGGAGTTCAAGTGTTCTTATTATTCTAACACTTAATCCAATTACGTATTTCAGAATTCTCCGGTCTAAATAAAAATGCAGCTATAATGGAATAATGCGGAATAGAAACGAAACTTCTCTCAACAGAACATGTTTTAAAACAAAGAACAATTACGCTATACCACTCATTTAGGACTTGAATATCATGCATTGAAACAAATTCAACAATCAACAGACGCTTTACCGTCTTATGACGAGTTAGATGCAACCTTAGATAACCTTCACTAAAAATTGAGATTGTCGGGACCATTTCCAAACGAGTAACAAAGGTAAGCAACTGTATACCATGAAGTGGGCTTGCGGGCGTTCATTATTTCCTGAATAATAAAAGGTATAGTTCGGGCTTGCGTTTCCAAATTTTATGAGACTAAGATTGGCACAATGAAATTAATAACTTGTCCAAAGCACTGCGTTTCATATATATTTAGAGCCACTCGCACATATGCATAGACTATCAGGGAAATCTACAAGCCTTCGAGATATCGTACAGATAAATACTTACCAAGTTGAATATCTTGACTTGACGAAGCATCCAGTGGCTGCTAAAATTTCCAGACAGTTATTTTTATATTTGCATATTTCCAGTTGTACAAGATTATCAAGACTCTTGATTCTTACGAATAAAGGCATGTAGGACCTACCATTATTATCCTGTAATGAAGAATTATCCAACCAAAATGGCGGTGCATTTTCCCATCGTAAAAGTTTACATATTCTCCAGTACCTTCACCTTAGGAGTTCTAATATGTTCAGCCTTTACACAACCAGCTGATAATCAGATCTTAAGAATTAACACATATATAGTTGGTATAATTGGGAGTCACAATAAAGGTACTTACAACATGCCCTGCAATCTCCTCAACATCCTGTAAGTCCTCAATTAAACTCGGCCTTCCTTCATCTACAAATATGTTTGCTTGTCAACATGTCACCCAGCAAGTAATCGCAACTAGAATTTACCTTTATGTGACTGCAACGTTATGTCTAAGAACTAGTTGCTGCTCTCCTCCTACGACTAGACAATATTTGTAAAAACGCTAGGTATTCAGTAAGATTATCAACTCCTTACGAACATTTCACTCACCCACGACGCTCTCGTCTGGTTCCACTTCCTCCTACGTAAAAGGTTGACAAGTCAACGCGATTATTATAGATACATTACAATCTGTGTTACATTAAGTTAAACAATTGCACAAGTTAATTTTAGGACCTGCATGCATAATGGTGTAACATACTCAGTGTCTGACACAACATACTTACAGCAATCAGTTCGGGTAACAACTCCAGCTCGTCTACAAAAAATTGAAATACTTCAATCAATATATTTGTTTCAGTTAGTTTTACACTGTGCAGTGTATTCTTACTATTAATCGGCTGCCAATCAGAATATTTAAAAAGAATCTGTCTCCAGGTATAAATAGAAGCATAACCAAACATACCGTGTTCCTCCAAATCTTCTCTCTCCGGGAACGTAATCTTAAAAAGAAAAACGAACGGATATATACGACATGCCTAGGACATGATTTAATTTATAGAAGGGAATGTACGTAACCGGAGCTATAACGACCTCATGAAATCATGTTAACAGTAAAATATATTTGTATATAAATAATATATTTTCTCTAATCACCTTCATTTCAGTTCATTTCATAAATAATATCACAGTGGTCCTTGCATTATACGGTCCCTCCATTATACGACTCCCTCCGTTATCCGGTCTTTTCGCTGTGCGCGGAACACTTTTATATGTTAAGGCCCCTTTATTATGCGACTCCCTCGCGAAACGCAACTCACGACTGACATTTCGGCTCGTTATACGACCGGCACACAATTTAATCCCTTTGCTGCGTGGCGGCGCGGCGTGGCAGTCGACCCGATTGGCTCTAAACAATTAAACAACACATCGCGCTAATCTGAGCAGACGTCATTGTTATTCGCACCTTCAGCATAGCAGCTTTGTTAGACTGAATGCTGATGCTATAATGGATAAGTGAGAAAGAGGAGCCAGAGAAGCATCAAAGACTCTGAAGCTCAGGACAATATTGTACGATGAGTTTAACAGACTGACGTTTGCCTGCTTTACAACAGCACGGTATACAAACATTCCTCTGACGGGAAAGCTCTTCCATGGCTCTTCTCACTGGCCCTACGCTTAGATGATTTCTCCGCTTCCAATGGGTCGCTGTACAGCTTCCAGCCACGCCACAATATAAAAGCACCAGTGCTGCATAGTCGGCTAAAGTTAACCCGGAGACAGTTGCCGATTAGTGTTGGCGATACTTAAGCAAAAACTGCCCATTTCGGGGCATTCCCTCTATTATACGACTCCCTCTGTTATACGGTCTTTTCGGGCTGGCAGAAACGAAGTCGCATAACGCAGGGACCACTGTATATGACAATTACCTCATTGGACTTAGGCATTATCCAAAGTTTTGACCTCCGCTGGCCATCAAAGGCATGAATCCCTTTTGGTGTTACGGGTTCAACAGTAATCTCTACAAACTGCCTCTGTTTATTCAAGAAGCATAATCTGTACTCTTGATCTTGCAAGATGGGGAACTTCGTTCTGAATTTCTCGGCAAATTGTTCTGCCGATGCTCCCCGATCCACTAAAATTTTTTTACTTCTGTAGTAGACGCTCTCTGAAACCCCTAAAATATTTTAGACTGACCGTAATTCATTAGCATGTGGATGCGGATGAATCTAACTTTTAGACCAAACAGAACTACAAGCGATATACTGTACGCCTATATTGCAACAGAAAGTGCTACTTCCAAAACTAAATATTTTCCCGGCCCGCTAATTAGACGCTGGGTGTGTGCGCGAGACCTCACGACGGTCTCCGCGCGTGTCTGGCTGGCGCACCCCTTATCCGTCTGGATCCACTGCCCATGCAACGAGCAAGAGCGAGATGAGGATATCTCGGATAAAACTGAGTGAAATTAGTAGATATGTTTTGATTACAATAAGGAAAAAGAAAAAGAACTTCAGGCGTGGATCTTAGTGTTGAAGATAAAATACAACTATCTATCAAAACCTGCATATAAATATGATCTATTACCAATGAGGGAATTAACCACATGTACTTACTCTTCTTGCGATATGCCGTGCACAAAGACCAACTATAAGTTTCCATTTTCACTGGTATTACTACCATGTGAAATATATATAGCAGCTGTTTCTTTGGCCGTCGTGGTCGGGGATCAAAGTGCCTGAAACTGAGGTATCAAGTGCTGAATATCTTTACCAGGTTTAGGATGGTCAATGGTCTATTAGATATTTCACATCTTGCATGACGCAGCTTTGATATCAGATATCACTAGACATGCGTTCCGCTGCAGGGCCATTTGCTCGATCCCAATTTAAAGAGAGAAGTCTGGGAAAGTGATGCAGACCGGAGATCCCATCACTTTCTTTGCAAAGAGTATTGGGTACCCCTGACACATGGCTCTTCACACTCATTGAACTTCACATGGTCAAGATATGATCTAACAGGTTAAAGCATCCTGTTGAAACCAAGTTTTCCAACAAAAATCCCAAATATAGTGTAATTATTTAGTTTCATCTGCAATGAAATGGATAACATAATATAGATCCAACAAATATTATATCCACCATGCCTTCCTTTTGATGTCAGAATTTAGTTGGTTAGTTATATATTCACTTATATATGTCTTTACTTTTATTTTGCTGTTTGTTAGTTAAATAGTGTTTTGAGCATTGTGAGAAGGAAGGGGAGAGTGCAGCCATGCGTCCAGGCTAATCCCACTACTTTTCAAACAAGGATGTAGGATCTTCGGCTGTTCATTCTGCAGCCAGACATGACAAAAGCAAAGCCACCAATCCACCAATACCTGAGTGTGCGGGAATGGGGTTTTCATTCCACCGTGAACTGGGAATGAGGCAAGTAGTTCTTTGTGAAGTGGGAATGGGGTATTAGCTGACCGTCACGATCAAGAATTTCATTAGTCAGGTAATATTAAATAACGATGAATCAGGAAATGGCTAATCTAAATCATGTTCCGCCCGTCCTATGTATGCTGGAAGTTATCCTTTTCAATTCATTGTGACCTGGAAATAAAGAAATTTATTCTTCATGATCTGGAAACACGACGCCTACCTCCCCTCCAGTGAACTTGGGCCACCTACAATATTGTGGGTGGCCCAAGTTCGCTGTCAAAAATGAGCCGGGTAAATTTCAAAGATTCACAAATTCAAACTTTAGACTTGCCAGGCCTGTCTCTTGTAACTTATCAGTCAACAATAAAATGCGGATTACTGCTGAGAACTACAAAAAACCAAAAAAAGGGTTTCTGTAGTGAAGATGGTGGCAGGTACATACATGTAGTATATTTTTTTATATACTAATATATATAGACTATATAAATTTAATCACATGATAATCGATGTGATCTGAAAGAATTACTCGATTTCAGATGACAACCGCAAATTTACGGAAAATATGGGCCGAAACGAGAGCCTACAGCATGTATGACTTTGATTTTATAGACTAAGCTTATATAAACTTAATCACATGATTAATAGCGATATGTGATCTGAAAGAAAAACTCGATTTCAGATAACATGGTCTTCGCTACAGAAACCCTTTTCTGGGTTTTGCGAAGTTTTGCGGAGTTTCCCGCATTATTCCGTGTTTTATTGATGCCTACTTATCACGGGGTGCGCTAACCGCGGCCCACATGGCATGCTGCCTAGACTGGTCAACTTCAGGCAAGTTCAGTCATTTTAGTCATTTTAGTCACCCAGTTTCTGGAGAATTACGCGGGCATACCTACCCAGAGACGAAATCATCGTCAGAGTTTTCAACGTCACCAACATTCTGGCGAAACCGATCCCCCAAACGCGCCAACCGTTCCAGCGCCACTATATGCTAACAATTGCACGAACTTGAGTTGCACCCACCGTATGCACGGCTTCAACAAAACACCCAAAATTAGTTCTGCAACCTAAACGCTGATTGGTCAGCCGCTTACTTGAATTAGTCAACCTTCGTGTAAGTCAGGGTACGTGTAAGTCGGGGTACGCGTAAGTCAGCCTTACCTACGCGTCGGTCAGGGTGCGTGACGTAAGAGGACTGACGCGTTCAATATTGGACGCGTAGGTCAGGGTACGTGAAGGCCAGCAGTTACGCACGTAAGTGGCACTGACACGTTCAATATGGAACGCGTTAGTGGGCTTTCACGTTCGATATTGAACGCGTAAGTGGCACTAACAAGTTCAATATTGAACGCGTAGGTCGACCTTCACGTTCGATATTAAACGCGTAGGTCGACCTTCACCTTCGATATTGAACGCGTAGGTCGACCTTCACGTTCGATATTGAACGCGTAGCTCGACCTTCACGTTCGATATTCAACGCGTAGGTCGACTTTCACGTTCGATATCGAACGCGTAGGTCGACCTTCACGTTCGATATTCAACGCGTAGGTCGACCTTCACGTTCAATATTCAACGCGTAGGTCGACTTTCACGTTCGATATTGAACGCATAAGTGGCACTGACACGTTCAATATTGAACGCGTAAGTCGCCTTTCACGTTCGATATTGAACGCGTAGTTCGACCTTCACGTTCGATACTGAACGCGTAGGTCTACCTTCACGTTCGATATTGAACGCGTTCAAACGTCGACTTTTGACCCTAATGGCGATTCATACATGTGAGGTTCGAACAATGCGTTTAAAGAGCGTTTTGATGTGTTTTTTAAAGCGTCTTCAATATGGAGACCTGTGGCGGATTTCCCGAACGCAGTTTAGCCGTCAACATTATAGTTGGTTGGTAATCGTGTTAACTAGCAACAACATTCATTTAGTGCAAAAATCTGTATTGCAAACCCCGAGAAATAACTAATGTTTATATAAAAAAAAATGAAAAAAAATGCAATCGTCCCTCCGAAATTGCTTTTTTGGCGCCTCTTTGGCTGTGCACACGGGGTTTTAAACACATTTGTGACGTCACGCCTGTGTCCTGAAGACAAAGGTGGTTCTTCAAACTGCCATAACATTTTGATGAACATTCCCAGGCAACTAGAGTTCGCTTCTATCCGGGCATCGCATGGACGACGTGGGGCAGGTCGCTAGCGATTTTACAGAATGCTAAGACACGAAATGAAACAAGGGTATATTGGCGGCTAAAAACAGTTTAGGGACATTGATCAGCCTTGCATGGTGTTGGACGATAATTTATGAATACGCGTGTTAGCTTGTGAACTGTGGGCTAGTTTGCTTCTGTCATGATGTACTGATGGTTGGTCTCTTGCAATTTTTAACACGCTTTCGATTCCGTATTCTAGAATGAGCTCTTCTCGTCCCAGAAGAGCTGAATCAATCAGGAATAAAGAATGAATTTTTACTCGCAATAACACTAACAAGGAAAATAGCCGGTTGCTGCATGTTGATAGAGCAACTTGTCGATCTGGAAACTATGGGCGGAAGTTATAACTAACAGTCGTCAGTGGACGTCAACAACCTTTCTCCCAGCTAAGTGCCAACGCCCACTGGACGCGTTTGCGGCGCGGCGACGGAACTGACGAGGCGCGGAAAAATAGGACAGTTGAGTTGCGCTTGGCTAGCGCCCACTGCACGCGTCAGCGGGACGGCACCAGCGCGGTGCTGTCGCGGTACCGTCGAGGCTCCGCGGAGAGATAGGACATGTTCTATTTTTCGGTCGTGGGTCGGCGCGCCGTTGACATTTCAGCCAATCAGAAAAAAAGAATGAAATTCAGCGCGATGCACACTCTCCAACATGGCGGCAAAACCCTTTGTTCCGGACACAAAGACGCACGAAAGTTGGTGGGGACATGATACAGGGCTCCCCCAACCACATCCAGCAACTCCTGCAACTGCACTGGCGTCAATCTGAAGTAAATTTAGGTCCGAAACCTCTCATTGTTTGCATTTTTAGCTCCTGTATTAGCCTGTGGTATTCTCCCAGTGCCAGTCTTCTTTGAAGAGTGCGATGAATCCAATACCTCTTCCTTATGCGACGTCTTCCCGTTGCTAACAGCATGAGTGCGTCCTCATCAGAAGAATGTATCTTTCATTTGTTTCAAATACCGCCAATATCTAAAAATAGCCTAAGCCGTTAATTCAGACAGCTATTATCGTGATCGGGAACTGAGGAGAGTTATTTACGTGATTCGAGATCGAAGTAATTCTCGTGATCGTGATAGGGTAAAACTGCAAATACCGTGATGTGTGATTGGAAACAATTGTTTCGTGATCCCTGACCTCCGTTTCACTTGTGATCGTGATTTGCACTACAGTTATTATCGTGACTGTGATATGCGACTTCGTAGGTGTTTTTTTGCCCTGATTCTCGGCATTTAGGTCCTTCTTTGCTGCTATGAAATTAACCTGGGCCGGGTTCCGTATCACGGTTGATCTCCGCGTACAATACTTTGTTATTTAGGCTATTTTGACACACTTTCTTCATGTCAGAAGATAGAACAAGGTATATAGAATGCATAAACACTATGATTGTACGTGCCCACATATTAATAATAAATGCTACAGACGATTCCCTATCAACGTCTAAGGATTTTAACATTGACACCGTTGTGCCCCTAGAGAAGCGGGCTTGCCTGGGGACACTTGCGCCAAGCCTGAACAATGTCATCAAGAATGAGTGATTTGGTGTATTTTGTTTTAAACATGTTCAGTGGTCCAATGCGTCGGTCAGTTGGCGGCCTCATGTTGTTGGGCCGACGGTATACCAATGTTGGCCCGCTAGACAAAGCTACTTGACCTACTTGAAGCTCGCTATTTCAAAATAGCCAACCAACTCATGTACGTTGGATTTTATGTCGAAGTTTACGCTGATCTATAGCATAGTCGCCACTCCCAGAAGACATTGGTAAAGCTACCCACGTATAGCCACCTGAAACGTGAATATTTAGAGTTTAAATGACTTGGACTTCAACACTCTATTTTTTTTAAATGGGAATTATTACCAAGTGGGAATCGCGTATGCTGGAGGTAGTCTGGTTTTCTGGTACCAGGGCCAAGCCCGCCTGTGGATGACTCAGCTGCTTAAATGCCCGAGCTGTGGCCCGGGCCGTATTAATACGCCCCGGGTCGACGGCGAGGCGGGAGGACTGATCCACTTGTAGGTCTGGACCCCGGGGCGTATTAATACGGCCCGGGCCACAGGCGAGTCAGGGAGACAGATGCACTGGATGCCCTGGACCCCGGGGCGTATTAATACGGCCCGGGCCACAGGCGAGTCAGGGAGATAGATCCACTGGATGCTCTGGACTACGGGGCGTATTAATACGATTAACAGAGGGTTGAATGTCTCATTTAGTTTAATTTTAACTTTGTAACGGATAAGTCGAAAGTTGTAGGTACTAGCAATAGAGAGGGTAGAAGGGGACTGCTTGTCTACTGGTATTAGGTTACGCGCGGTCAGCCCAGCCCATAGAGCACGTGCGCGCGGGCTGGGAGGTCAAGGTCCCCCGGGTTGCTTTGCAGTTGGAGAGCAGCGAATGTAGGACACCCGTGCAGAGCAGGCTTCTCTTCAGCTGTAGAGGAGGGGGTAATTACCCTAGTAGAGCTGCACAGCCCCCACCCCCAGTCAACCTCCATCCCCCCCCCCCCCTCCCCTACACACGCACGCATACACCACCCCTGCTACTAGGCTGAGGTTACCGTATCTTTCGTAGAACACCCATATCACAAGGGGCACACTACAGGGATCCGGGATCCGTCTTATGATATAGCCTGGGGAGTCGCTACCAGGGTAAACTGCGAAACGGCGTCCAACTTGAATACGGAAGTTACACCTCAGTGGCGAACTGACACATGTAATAGGCTTAGGGGGGGGGGGGTCAAAACAGCCCAAAGCATCATTCCACAATTTTTGAAAATATTTCCCACCTGGGTATGACTATCATCTTTAAGTATGTTAATAACCTTGACTTATTACATGGCATACTAGAAAGGTAACTGCCAAGGTCGAAGGCAAGGGTAAGAAAACATTGCAAAAAATCGTTTTTGATGCACCTGATTGGTACACAATTTCTACATTTGACTGTGACCTCATTATTTATATGAAAAAGGCCCAAATACTCACATGGGCCGGTCAGAAAGTATTATTAAACTTACTGTGCAATTACTTGTCTAACTGGCTAACATTAGCTATCATAACTCATTTTCCTTAAACAAATTGACCTTCTGCGAACTATTTTAACGTGACAAAATTTGACTTATTGACATTCCATCTTTCTTTAAACCTCATATTTTCCGCAAATGAACATGCAAAGACAGTGTTCTAACCAGAAAGTAAAAAGATAACTTTATTACCCTTAAAATTACGGCCGTTTCATTCCCGGCTATCAACACCACCCATTTGCAGTCACATTGGAGCCTCGCACGGCTTTAACATGAAGAAACCGCGCAATTGACTTTTTAGTGGAAGTGGCCCATGTTGAAGGATGGGAGACAGCGGCGAAGCCACCGGCCTGAAGAATAGGAAGTCAAACTGTCATTGGGCCAGGTACTGACAAGACAAGACAGGTCCGGATGAACCCCTCCCACGCCAGCTTTCGACAGGACAAGACAAGTCAAGCTGTCCTAGAGACAGTTACTGAAGAAACAGGACAGGTCGGGATGAACCCATCCCATGCCAGCTTCTGACATAACATGACAAGTCAAATTGTCATTCAGACAGTTACTGACAAGACAGGACAGGAAAGGACAAGTCAAACTGTCCCACAGACAGTTCCTGACGACACAGGACAGGTCGGGATGAACCCATCCCATGCCAGCTTCTGACATAACATGACAAGTCAAACTGTGATTTAGACAGTTACTGACAAGACAGGACAGGTCGGTATGAACCCATCCCATGCCAGCTTCTGACATAACATGACATGTCAAACTGTCCTACAGACAGTTCCTGATGACACAGGACAGGTCGGGATGAACCCATCCCATGCACGCTTCTGACATAACATGACAAGTCGAACTGTCCTACAGACAGTTACGGACAAGACACGGCAGGTCCGGATGAACCCATCCCATGCCAGCTTCTGACATAACATGACAAGTTAAACTGTAATTCAGACAGTTACTGACAGGACAGGAAAGGACATGTCGAGATGAACCCATCCCATGCCAGCTTCTGACATAACATGACAAGTCGAACTGTGTTACAGACAGTTAGACAGTTACGGACGAGACAGTACAGGTAGGAATGAAACCCTCCCACGCCAGCTTTCGACAAGACAGGACAAGTCAAACTGTCCTACAGACAGTTAATGACGAGACAGGACAGGTCGGGATGAACCCATCCCATGCCAGCCTCTGACATAACATGACAAGTCGAATTGTCTTACAGACAGTTAGACAGTTACGGACGAGACAGTACAGGTCGGAATAAAACCCTCCCACGCCAGCTTTCGACAGGACAGGACAAGTCAAACTGTCCTACAGACAGTTACTGATGAGACAGAACAGGTCGGAAACAACCCATCCCACGCCAGCTTCTGACATAACATGACAAGTCAAACTGTCATTCAGACAGTTACTGACAAGACAGGATAGGACAGGACAAGTCAAACTGTGACGCAGACAGTTACTGACAAGACAGAACAGTTTGGATGAACCCATCCCATGCCAGCTTCTGACATAACATGACAAGTCAAACTGTCATTCAGACAGTTACGGACACGACAGGACAGGAGAGGACAAGTCAAACTGTGATGCAGACTGTTACTGACAAGACAGGACAGGTCGGGATGAACCCATCCCATGCCAGCTTCTGACATAACATGACAAGTCAAACTGTCCTACAGACAGTTACTGACGAGACAGGACAGGACGGGATGAACCCCTCCCACGCCAATTTTCGACAGGACAGGACAAGTCAAACTGCGATTCAGACAGTTACTGACAAGACAGGACAGGTCGGGATAAACCCATCCCATGCCAGCTTCTGACATGAAATGACAAGTCAAACTGTCATTCAGACAGTTACTGACAAGACATAACAGGTCGGGATGAACCCTTCCAATGCCAGTTTCTGACATGACATGACAAGTCAAGCTGTCATTCAAACAGTTACTTACTTTAGCTACCACAACGCATATTCCAGGAGCAAAATTGACTTTCTTTGGACTATTTTTAGTGACGAAGTTTGATTATTTGACTTCATCTTTCGTCAAACCTCATATTTTCCGAATGAAAACATGCAAAGACAGTGTTCTATCCAGAACATGCAAAGATAACTGTGCTGCCCTCAAAATTACGGGTCTTTTATTCCCTAGAATCAACAACACATATTTTCAGTCATTTGGAGTGTCACACGGCCTAAATGTAACATGGGTAAAATCGAAAATTTCAGCCACAGCGCCCTCAATATTGCCGGTAGAGACTTCATGTTACTTGTACCACTCTTGTCATGTTCTGGCCCTATACCATGTTTATAATAGTATTGCTCATTGTCATTTATCGCTTAATATGTACAGTAGGCAATAAATGTTCGTACAAAAAGACAGATGTTCCCCTTTCAGAACGGTCAAATACGTTCAAATGAGCCAAACAATATCCAGAAAGACATCAAATAAGCAAGAAGGTAATGTCTACTACAATAATGGACGGAGATATTGTAACAATATCTTTAGTATAGCTATAATTAGCAAAGACTTTTCTCCGCATTTTTAGGTTGTAACCTATAGGCAGTTACATAGTACGTCTCTTGACCTTTCTCTTCATGTATATATAATACTCAGACAAGCATTATTTCCTATCGGACGGATCGAAAACATGTTTGGTGGAAAACAATTTTGGTCCATTTTTCATGTCCCAAGGTCAAATCATCTCGATATTGATTCATGCACGGAAATCAATTGGGCATAATTCTCAATCAAACCCTCTCCCAAACGAGGCTTTTACAGTGGCGAACTGACACATTTAATACGCTAGGGGATGTCAACATCGCCCAAAGCATCAAACAAAACTTACATAGCATAGGGGTCCCCTTTAAATAGCCACAGCGCCCCTAATATATTTGATAGATACTTCATGTTTCGTATATCAATCGTGCCATGATCTGGCCATATCAATTGTTTGGGACACTTTTCACGATTGTCATTTATCACTCATGCAAAGAAATCAATAAATGTTCGCCGAAAAAGACATATTTTTCACTTTCAGATAGGTCAGTTACGTCCAAATGGGTCGTAAAACATGCGGAAAGGCCTTAAATATGCAAGAATGTTATTTCCACTACAATAATCGACAAAAACATTGACAAAAATATCTTTAATATAGCCATAAAGAACCAATAAGTTACTTTGGCGCCCAAAATCAAGGTTTGGGCGGGAAAATGAAAATTCTTGATTTTAAGTCTTTTTCTCGTACTGTTGGGTTGTACCTTATAGGCAGTTAGATAGTACGACTCTTGAGGTTTCTTTTAATGCATATATAAGACTCAGACGATCATTATTTCCTATCGAACGGATCGAAAATATGTGACTGATTTCATAATTTTTGTCCATTTTTCATGTCCCAAGGTCAAATCATGTCAGATTTCAATCGATATTGTTCTGATCGATATTGATTCATGCACGGAAATGAATTGGGCATAATTCTCAATCAAACCCTGTCCCAAACGAGGCTTTTATAATGGCGAACTGACACATTTAATAGCCTTGGGAGGGTCAACATTGCCGAAAGTATCAAACAAATTCCACCATTTTTGGAAAATAATTCCCATCTGGGTATAACCTTCATCTTTCAAGTGTGTTAATGACCTTGACCTATTACATGACATACTAGAAGGATAACCGCCAAGGTCGATGGCAAGGGTAAGAAACATTGCAAAATATCGCGTTTTATGCATATTGGGACGCCATTTTCTACATTTGACAGTGACCTCATTTTGTATAGGATAAGGGCCAAAATACTCACATATGTCGGTCAAAAAATATTATTAAACATACTGTGAAATTACTTATCTAACTGGGTTACTTTAGCTACCATAACTCATTTTCCATTAACAAATTGACTTAGTTTGGACTGTTTTTATGTGATTTTATGACACAATTTGACTCATGGACTTTCCATCTTTCTTCAAACCTCATATTTTTTGAAAGGGAACATGCAAAGACATTGTTATATCCAGTAAGGGAAAGATACCCTAAACGATTACGACCTTTTAATTCCCTAGTATCAACAACACCCATGTTCAGTCTCATGGGGGAAATCGAACATTAGCAGAACATAGGGGTCCTCTGTAAATAGTAACAGCGCCCTTAATATAGTGGATAGATGCTTCATGTTATTTGTGGGAAGAGCACCAATAGGACGATATTGTGACCTTACTTCCTCCATAGGTTGCTGTCAAAGATCGTTATCGTGTCTCCAGTACCATTCCCATACACTGAGAAGAACGGTGGGCCGCTAGGTCAAGACAGATAAGTTGTTGTGGGAGAGGGGTGGGCGGGGGGGGGGGTTACATAAGTGGCTCGGCTGCCAGATGCCCTGATGGCCGCCTGGTGCGCTTGGTTTAAAGACGTGAGCCTGGTGAGAAAGGGTAATTGAAGCTTGCGGTATTGAGGTGGCTGTGGTGGGGAGGGCAACGTATGGGGGCGAAAGGGCGGGGGCGGGGGAACGGGTGCGAGCGGAGGGGGGGGGGCGGCTGATGGAGCGTGGGGGGGGGGGAGGGGCGCGGCGGGGGTGGTGGTGCTTAACTAACGGGCTGATAGCGACAGACCACCTGCGGTGAGGTGGAGTGGCTTGGACTGGATACATTGTGGCTTGGGATCAGACAAGTTTCTTAACTGTAGGCAGCGTACAACTCGAGATCCTTATGAAGGTCTCCTTGTTCTGTAGCATAACCAGCGAGGTTATTAACGTGCAATGTTATTTCGTTATTAGAGTGTTATTGCCCTACTCATCCCGATCCGTTGTCGGAGATACGTTTACGTTTCGGTGATTCACTCTCGCGCCTCGCATAAATAGAGATATCACAGAAATATAGATATTGCAGTCGGTGTCCAATTGACAGCCGTAAGGGTGAACGCGAAGGCGTGTTTTTCACAATTCAAAAATGCGGTCACAATAGAAACCGAATAACCCATAACTTCGAATAAAAATGTTCATGTCTAATTCACTGATGGATTAGCACAGATAACGACCTATTCACTTCCAGAAGAACACGACATTCATTTACACGTAATACTGCAAAATGAGAACTTACTTTGTGACCACCAATCGTAACCTGGCCGGGCCAATAATATTCCTAAATGTAGTGGTGAACTACTGGTACACATAAATAAATGATTGTATGTTACATGATAAGACATGTGTGTGTGATCAAGAGTTGTGATAGAACGCTATCTGAGGCAGCGTGGACCCCCCCCCCCCCGGTCGCAAGTCCTGACGCCCCGCTACCCCTTTTCAAATTCCTGGATGCGTCCATGCTGGCGGGCAAAGTGGCAAGTAGATTAATGTGCGGTTTTTAAAAAACTTTATTGGGCAGGATGTATCTTAAAAGGTTCATCAGGCCATAATGAAATTGGTGGACAGTGGTTTGGGCCGGAACTCAAACAGAATAGGATCACATTTGTATTATTGAAGATTTTGTACTTTGCGTCCCCGGTACCACATATAAATGGGGCTAAATATAGTACAAAAGTGTTCTTATTCTTCAGTTTTTGCTATGGCCGAAACTCCTCACGTTTGTCTAATTGGTACGTCGCAAATTGATGCATTGTTTTTGGTACTAATCGAATTATCTGTTATCGAGTGCAAATTAAATGTACTTTGACATTCAACCCTTTCAATTTGGCTACCATACAACAAACATCACCCCACCTCCCTGGCACGTCGAAACTGACAAAGTTATGCTATGACGATGATCACATAGATGACGCCTGTGTTATTCTCGCCGTAGTAGGCTCCATAGGCGAAGTGTATAACACGGCCAAAAACTGGTCTCCTATGGGTCCTATAAAAGAGAGCAACTTGCCATTTAGTTTCGGTCTCTATTTCTAGTTTCTACATCCCTACCATGCACATTAGTTTCATAGCAAACAACTCAATCATCCCCCCCCCACGCCTTCCCCACAGACAACAGTACACTCGCACCTCGACAGTCGGTAACGCACGCGATCGCCCAACGCCTCTCTGTTTTGATAAGCAGATTAATGAGTCGTCGCGCTTTGTCAAGATATGGCATGCGGTGGTTTCGGGGCCCTGACAGGTCACCGGGGGACAGAGGTCGACCAGCCGTTCTTAATAGTTAATAACTCTCGTAGAGTCCCATGTTAAAGTTGAGCATTTTTGCAGAAAAACTACTTAGGCGATTTGCACAATTCCAAGACGTTATACAAGTTACCTACCGGCTCAATACGTGACATAATATACAGCGTCATTAAATGAAAACTGTGAACGTTATGGCGACTTTCCCGATTTTTTGTCCTAAATACCTCTGGTTAAAGAACAAACAAAAAATCCTGTGACTGACCTTTGACGTACATACCCCGCTAACAAACTTGACCGAGCTATGTCGAATACCTATCGATGGGTAAAGTTACAGAACGAAATGTTGCGTTTTGCGACCTACAGAGCGCGCGCACACACACACACACCACACACACACACCACACACACACACAGACACGTATGTGTGAGTTGTGAGATCAACGGGTTGTGAGATCAGAAAATGCATCCCACGAAGCCTTCTGAGGTCGATCTCACAAGGACTTCGCACAGCTTTCCTGATCTCAGAGGGTGATCTCAGAAGGCAAAATACATTGATCTCGCAAGGCTTGTTATTAGCAACAGGATCTCACAAGCGTGTGATCAAGGTCAAATACATTGATCTCGCAAGGCGTGTTATTAGCAACAGGATCTCACAAGCGTGTGATCAAGGTCAAATACATTGATCTCGCAAGGCGTGTTATTAGCAACAGGATCTCACAAGCGTGTGATCAAGGTCAAATACATTGATCTCGCAAGGCGTGTTATTAGCAACAGGATCTCACAAGCGTGTGATCAAGGTCAAATACATTGATCTCGCAAGGCGTGTTATTAGCAACAGGATCTCACAAGCTTGTGAACAAAAAACATATGTAGATCAAAATACCTTTGCAATAGAATGCAATGAAATTATTTTATTTTGAAAGAACTACATACTTAGAACAAACATCAACCAACAATTTAATTTTAGGCCGATACATCATGTTTGTATTACTTCGCATTTACTCTTGCACCAGTCAATATTAAGCCCCAGTCAGCGGGAACAATATACATTCTTTTGTAGCAATATACTGCCCCTAGTCTCAAATAGCAACGCCGCATCTCCTCCCCCCTGTATCATAGAAGTGGTTTTCAGTAACAGTAACACCTCACGCACACTCCCCATGTCTCCAGCAGCAGTAACGCCCCCGCGAAGTGTTCAAGGTCATTATTTTCGTTTTCGGAAAAACATAAAACGGCATTTGGCTCAAAGATGCGTATGACACATGAAACAGTGAACAATATACGAAAGATGCAAAATATGGTGTAGCACCTTGTGAATGTTACTGAACCTCGATAATCCTAATATTAACTTAGATAGACGCGTTCTAAGATTTTTTTTCAAGAAAAGCTCTGCGACCTTGACCTTTTTTCGATTTTGTCCGGTAACTAGCAAAAACGTTGCATAGTCTTCTAGCATCTGTTAGCGAAGTTTGACAGCGATAGCTGTGAGGCTTCGAGAGTTATCAGACACAGAGAGCGACAGACACACACACAGACTAACTTCGAGAGTTATCAGACACAGAGAGCGACAGACACACACACAGACTAACTTCGAGAGTTATCAGACACAGAGAGCAACAGACACACACACAGACTAACTTCGAGAGTTATCAGACACAGAGAGCAACAGACACACACACAGACTAACTTCGAGAGTTATCAGACACAGAGAGCGACAGACACACACACAGACTAACTTCGAGAGTTATCAGACACAGGGAGCGACAGACACACACACAGACTAACTTCGAGAGTTATCAGACACAGAGAGCGACAGACACACACAGACTAACTTCGAGAGTTATCAGACACAGAGAGCGACAGACACACACACAGACTAACTTCGAGAGTTATCAGACACAGAGAGCGACATACACACACACAGACTAACTTCGAGAGTTATCAGACACAGAGAGCGACAGACACACACACAGACTAACTTCGAGAGTTATCAGACACAGAGAGCGAGAGACACACACACAGACTAACGAGACCAAGTGACATGCTGGCGATTTTCGCCATAAAAACCCGACACATTTATAGTATGACGATTTTCGTCATAAAAAAAACGTACTGATAGAAGGCGGAAAAGTCGAAGATTTGCCGTCAGTGCCTATAGTGCAGTCCCCGGCGCAACTACCCCCCCCGCCCCCCTCTACTTCGCAACTGCCGCACAACCACCCGCCCCGGCGTCCCCTAATAGAGAGGGGCAGCGTGGAGGCTCCGGCCGGGATCGAATATAGTGCAGAGAGAGGGGCCGGATGGTCTGCGGGGTGGCGCCCTGGTTGGGGGCTTGAGTACTAAGGAGGTACGGCGGGGTGGCCCCGGCCGCGAGGTCGCGTAGGACGCGGGGGGGGGGGGGCGGAGGGGGGACGCACATAGTGGAGGGGCACCGCGGGCAAGCTCTGACCTTAGTAAACTGTACCACATGACCGTGCCACTCCGCTCGTATACCCAAACTACCCAAACTACCCAAGTAACTAGTAAGCTACTTTATCACAATGGGTCACGTATGGAGCCATATATGTGCCACCCGCTATCTCGCATGTTCGCCTGGCACAAAGTAGGGCGCGCGAGCGAGGAAGCGAGGAAGCGCGAGGCGCGCAAGCGAGGAAGCGAGGAAGCGAGTAAGCGAGGAAGCGAGAATGCGTGAGGCGCGGAAGCGAGGAAGCGAGAATGCATGAGGCGCGGAAGCGAGGAGGCGAGGAAGCGCGGGCGAGATCGCGAGATCTATCTCACCCTTGCTTTCTCGCTTCCTCGCTTCCGCGCCTCGCGCTTACTCGCTTCCTCGCTTCCGCGCCTTGCCCTTACTCGCTTCCGCGCCTCGCGCTTACTCGCTTCCTCGCTTCCGCGCCTCGCGCTTGCTCGCTTCCTTGCTTCCGCGCCTCGCGCTTACT
Organism: Arenicola marina; assembly: GCA_964019135.1. Classification (NCBI taxonomy): domain Eukaryota; kingdom Metazoa; phylum Annelida; class Polychaeta; family Arenicolidae; genus Arenicola; species Arenicola marina. The sequence goes on from OZ025263.1 coordinate 31,084,197, forward strand.
CGCTTCCTCGCCTCGCGCTTCCTCGCTTCCTCGCTTCCTCGCCTCGCCCTTGCTCGCTTCCTCGCTTCCTCGCCTAACATTTTCCCGTTTTAGTCGTGTACAACATTGAGCTACTTCCGGCGTACATTTCCAATGGATCAAGCTATAACCAAGTACCATCAACCGGGCTACACCAACGTTCAAATACTGGCTGCATTCTGAATGAAATTGCGATTGGGAGACCTACCAAGTTTTTTAGACAGGGCGGGTCACTGAGATATTGCACGACTGGGGGGCAGGGCTCACTTTACGATCTGTAATCAGGTAATGGGGCCCGCACATGATATGTAGCAACAAGCAGCATAACTGTGCCTCCTCTGCCAAATATCAGTGAGGTTGACAAACATAATAAGCTTAAACATAATCCAAGGAGGTTAGGGTCTTAAAGGGTAAGAGACGGAAGCTTAATTCTGGGTCTCGGACATGGAACTATGCACCTTAGTCCTTTAAGCTTTTTTCCTAATAGCCTGAAAGTTCAGACGGTAACGGTTACAGTCTTGATACTTTTTTTTGTGACTGTTAAGTTACAGTAAATAAGTCATCATCAGACTGTCCGTGTCAAACTGTAGGCCTACATAACGTCTGAACATTCAGGCTAAAGCGATTAGGGATTAGCCTCATCAGGTCAGGAACTGCAGGATCACCCCCTTGTGTCCAGATATTCAGTGCTTGACTGTCGATTCCACAAAACATTTGTTCAAGTTCTACTTACCAGCTTACTATGCCTATGGATAAATTATACTTTATACTCAACACCTTGATAAAGTAAAACTGGCCGGTTTGCACACGACCAAAGATAAATTGTCCTTTTGAGAAGAGGCGACGAGGCGCGCAAGCGAGGAAGCGAGGAAGCGAGACCGCAAGGGCGAGATAGATCTCGCGATCTCGCCTCTCGCCTCCGCGCTTCCTCGCTTCCTCGCTTGCGCGCCTCTTCTCAATAGGACAATTTATCTTTGGTCGTGTGCAACCTTTAGCTTTTGTAGCGCGTGTTTTGCAGTTTTGGGCGGCCAGTTTGAGGTGGCCAGTTTTACCTTACCGAGGTGTTGAGTATAAAGTCAAAGAACTTGTATGATTCTTTGATAAAGTATAATTTATCCATAGGCATAGATCTAGTAAGCTGGTAAGTAGCACTTGAACAAATGTTTTGTGAAATTTGGCAGTCAAACACTGCATATCAGGACAGAAGGGGGTGATCCTGACCTGATGAGACTAGACCTAATCCTAGTTCCATCTCCGAAACCTAGGGGCTCCGCACGCTCCGCCAACACTGGCGGAGCGTGCGGAGCCACTAGGTTTCGGAGATGGAACTAGGCCTAATTAGCCTGAATGTTCAGATGTTGTAGGCCTACAGTTTGACACGGACAGTCTGATGATGACGTGAGCTTATTTACGTGAGGCACGGAAGCGAGGAAGCGAGGAAGCGAGGAAGCGCGAGGCGCGGAAGCGAGGAAGCGAGTAAACGAGGAAGCGAGGAAGCGAGAATGCGTGAGGCGCGGAAGGTAGGAAGCGAGGAAGCGAGTAAGCGATTAAGCGAGGAGGCGAGAATGCGTGAGGCGCGAAGGCGAGGAAGCGAGAATGCATGAGGCGCGGAAGCGAGGAAGCGAGGAAGCGAGGAAGCGAGGAAGCGAGGAAGCGCGAGGCGAGGAATCGAGGAAGCCCGAGGCGAGGAAGCGCGAGGCGAGGAAGCGAGGAGGCGAGAAAGAAAGGGCGAGATAGATCTCGCGTTCTCGCCCGCGCCTTCTCGCGATCTCGCCCGCGCTTCCTCGCCTCCTCGCTTCCGCGCCTCACGCATTCTCGCTTCCTCGCTTCCTCGCTTCCTCGCTTCCTCGCTTCCTCGCTTACTCGCTTCCTCGCTTCCTCGCTTTCGCGCCTCACGCATTCTCGCTTTCTCGCTTACTCGCTTACTCGCTTCCTCGCTTCCTCGCCTCGCGCTTCCTCGCTTCCTCGCTTGCGCGCCTCGCGCTTCCTCGCTTCCTCGCTCGCGCGCCCTACTTTGTGCCAGGCGAGCATGCGAGATAGCGAGTGGCACATAAATGGCTCCATAGTCACGGGTCATGTCTACACAGTCGTATTGTGCTGGTGTGACTTTACGCCACGACAAGGTAGTGGAGGGGCACCTCCTTGGCCTTGGGTTGTGAGTGGCAGCGTGGCGGCCGCGGCAGCGAGGTCGCGCTGAGGGAGGCCGCGTGGGTCAGCGGCGTGGTCCAGGCTAGGGTCGAGCGTTGGAGGGAGGGGCCGAGTTATTTTCTACGACACATGCACCAATGTTAACTCGCTTCACAGCTTGTGCTGACCACAAGAGTGACTGTATTTCTGCGCCCGCTGTCCCCACCTAATACGCAAGTCCCCGGCCTTTCTCTAGAGTGGCTGAAAAGGCCGAGGGCGAACATACTAGAAACCCATTCTTTGCTTTGTGCACAGAACTGATAGTAAATTAATTAACTCGTTTTCAAAGTCTGAAAACCTTAACTGATACATTCCTTGGTCTCGGCTTGATTATTGATAACAACGTATGGTTAAGGGGGCAGCCAAGACCAGCGATGAATGATTTTTTATTGAAAATATGAAACCAAAGCTATTCATCCCCAGTATGACATATTTTGCGATTGAATGCTGTATAGCAGCTAATGATGACGTCACCGATGCTTAATCCAATATTTCCCACCTCGCTCGCCCGCTGTTGCAGCCCGTAATCCGGAGAGATGTCGGCAAAAATGTCCATTCAAGTTCCTGGGTCCACTTCCCACGGTGTATATCCTTGATGTCTGACTTACTGGATAGTGCTACTACCCTCCGTCTTCTAGTGTTAGATATTAGGAGTCACCATGGAAGGTCTGATATGTAGACGGCTGCCAGCATGGACGTCGAAGGGGTCACCCCCAAGTTAGCGGCATGGTGTGTTGTCTATAATTTATACATCGTCAACGTTTCTTCAGACCATTTCTGACAGGGAAGGTTTAAAATCCCTGGCAATGGTAAGAGACGAAAATGCCTAGAAAGGAACTGAAAAAGAAACACGAAAGAGAGTGGGGTTCATTTGTTTGGCACTTCAACATTTATTTATTAATATATGCACTACTGTCGGTGGCATCAATAAATTATCAACAACTTTGACATGCCTTCTACTTTAACACTAGTTCTAAAAGGTTTGTCATTGACAAATCAACAGAGGATGACGTGTTAATATGAATAAAACTAAGACTATTGCATTTTAATTTAGAGTTGTAGATCCCTGAACAAAAATCAGAAATTTGTCTGCAAAGGTAAGCCCCTTCAAGTTGTGTCTTACTATAAATACCTCTTTATCACATTTCCTCCATGTCCTAAACGGGCAAACCAGCGGCAATTATTACAGAAATTTCACAAAACTGTGGAGAGACTTTTTTTGACAAACCTACAACTATCTATATCTGCAACTACCTATACTTACAACTACCTATACTTACAACTACCTATACTTACATACAGTGCCGACCTTAGGGGCTAAGATGTCAAAGATTGCATAAAACGTGAACATACGACACTTTGTAAGTATGTTTTGGGCGTGCCATTGAGTTAATTATGGTGAATGTCTGACTTACTGGATATTGCTACTAACCTCCGTCCGAGTCACCATGGAAGGACGGATATGTAGACGGTCCCCAGCATGGACGTCGAAGGGGTCACCACCAAGTTAGCGGCATGGTGTGTTTTTGTCTATAATTTATACATCGCCAACGTTCGTTTGTTCAGACCATTTCTGACAGGGGAGGTTTAACTGGACGCAAGTGAGGAAAATCCTGGCAATGGTAAGAGACGAAAACGCCAAGAAAGGAACTGAAAAAGAAACACGAAAGAGAGTGGGGTTTATTTGTCTCACACTTCAACATTTATTTATTAACATATTCACTACTGTCGGTGGCATCAATAAATTATCAACACTCGTGATAGTTCCCGAAGGTTATCTTATTCCACTGCGAGACCTCGACATGCCTTCTACTTTAAGACTTAAAGTTGTTCTTTGAAGACCTGCTGCTCTTGACCTAATGACAGCGGCTGAAGATACCACGATCAATACAGTCGTAGAGCACGCAGAGGGGGGAGTTGGGTAGGGGGGGGCATTCCTATAGATACGAAATAGCAGAAGGCATGCTAATCAGGCTCGAAGAACAACAGCTGGGTGAAATACTAACGTTATACTTATAGACAACCTGAATAAGACAAAACATGAACTTGAATCTCGGAAAGCTCAAGTTTTGGTCAGATATTTTCTCATGATGGCATGATTTTGCTTCATACATGGTTCCTTAGTTATAGCTGCTCTGAAGCAGTATTTAAAAGGTTTTTAATGGCTTGAGCCGACAGTATTTAACCAAGGAAGTTCCTATTACGCTCCTGCAGAATATGTTACTCTCGCTGGTTGCCCAAATTGCATGTTCCTCATTGATGAATTCTGGAATTCTTTCTTTTTATGCAGAATCAGAGTTAGATTTTTCGAGATTTAGCTGTTCGATGTAAAAGCTCAGAGGGAATGGTTAGTAGAAAACTGATGCCATGGGCAAACTTTCTGTACATCATGATCGGTTCGATACCAATATGTTCATCTCATCAAATTCTCAACCGTTTGATTCACTAAGTTGGTTATTACAGTCTCAACTAAGTTGTTTTTGGTCACTATATTCCTGCCATCACTACGATACATCTGACATTTTCATTGTTTAAGTATGGTGGCGATGATCCAGTCAACTGTTCGGTACTGAAGTCAACTTGCACGACACATGAGATTTAGTTCAAACTCTTTATTGTTACCAAATCAAAGAAGTGAATTGACAGTATCACAGAATATACCTTTGGGGTCCCACCCTGTATATGCCGATCTCCACAGAAAGCGTCGGCCATCTTTATTACGTAGTCAAGTCCACCCATGTGGCGGCCTTCTTGGTCACGTGGTCACGTATACAATGGCGGCCATCTTGATCACGTCGTCACGTATTCCATGGCGGCCATCTTGGTCAATGTCTTCTAGTGTTAGATATTAGGAGTCACCATGGAAGGTCTGATATGTAGACGGCCCCCAGCATGGACGTCGAAGGGTTCACCCCCAAGTTAGCGGGATGGTGTGTTTTTGTCTATAATTTATACATCGTCAATGTTCATTTGTTCAGACCATTTCTGACAGGGGAGTCTTAAATGGAAAGCAAGTGAGGAAAACAATGGCAATGGTAAGAGACGAAAATGCCAAGAATGGAACTGAAAAAGAAACACGAAAGAGAGTGGGGTTCATTTGTTTCGCACTTCAACATGTATTTATTAATATATTAACTACTGTCGGTGGCATCAATAAATTATCAACACTCGTGATATTTCCCGAAGGTTATCTTATTCAACTGCGAGACCTCGACATGCCTTCTACTTTAACACTTAAAGTTGTTCGTCGGAGACCTGCGGCTATCTTGATCACGTTGTCAAGTATACCATTGCGGCCATCTTGGTCACGTCGTCACTTATACCAGGGCGGCCATCTTGGTCAATGGCAGCCATCAAGGTCACGTGGTCAAGTATACCATGGCGGCCATCTTGGTCACGTCGTCAGGTAAACCATGGCGGCCATCGTCGTCACGTCGTGAAATCCACACATATGGCGGCCATCCTGATCACGTTATCAAATATAACATGGCGGCCATCGTGGTCACATTGTCAAGTATACCATGATGGCCATCTTGGTCACGTTGTCACGTATAACATGGCGGCCACCTTGGTCAATGGCGGCCATCTCGGTTACGTTGTCAAGTATACCATGGCGGCCATCTTGGTCACTTCGTCAGGTCCACCCATGTGGCGGCCATCTTGATCACGTTGTCAAGTAACACATGACGGTCATCTCGTTCACGTCGTTGAGTTCAGTGGGGGTCCAGGGGGGGCACAGGAGGCCCGTGCACCCCCCCCCTCACACTTTCGCTGTATATATATATATATATACGCGAGGTAAATATGTTCATATGGTGTAATATACAATTGCGGTCACGTGGGTAGAGACGGTCTCTCTATCAATGTTCCACCACTTACGGTATCTGGCTCCGCCCGCAGTGTCTAGGACTTACGTGTGTACAATGCGTAGCGCCTTAGCGTTCCCACCTCGAGTGTGCGACTGTCACGTTGAGTCCGAAGCCTCGTGTTGGCGAGCTGGTGGGCTAAAGACCCTTCGTTGGATGGTGGTGTCGTTCTCCAGACCCATGAGCCCTCCCTTGTCGTGCCAGCTCCCAGACTTGAAGCCGCCCTCCCGCAGTATGGCCTCCACGGTGGCCGGCACGGCCAGGGTATGCGGGTAGTAGTAGACGAACTCGACGTTGAGGTCGGGGTTGGAGAACAATTGGCCGCTGCCCAACATCTCAATGGCCTTCAGGACGTGTTGCGTCAACCGGAAGTCGTCGCCGCCGTAGACGGACACGTCAAAGCGGACGCCGGCTTGACACAACACGGGGGCCACGAAGGACACAGCGTCGCACTCTCTGCCCCAGGTGGCGCCACTCATCTGCACGACGGACTCCTCATATAGGCGCTGGCCCCCCATGGGTGTGGCGGGATGCGGAATCCAGGAGGAGAGGATGTAGTAGTGAGGAAACACTTCAGCTATTCTGTCCGGACACTGGAACAGGTCCTGAACTTGGTCCGCATTCGCGCGACCTGCCTGATCCAGGGCAAAGTCCTCCTTCAGCTGCTGGAATTCCGGAGACTTAGCCCATCGAAGGATCTTGTCGAGCGGTGCGCTCAAATTCTGGAAGTGCTGGATCACCAAGACCAGGGACAAAGGTAAATATTGATATAACTAATTTACAGAAAGCTCACATTAACACTTTGCATATGTAAATAATAATGTTATTCCGTTATTGATTGCAGACGCTGTTGTTAATGGAACACAGATGGTGGGTCGTTTTCAGATAACTGCTTTAAAAGGTTTATTATAAAAAACTCAACAGAGGATGAATAAAAGTAAGACTATTGCATTTTAATTTAGAATGGTAGATCCCTGAACAAAGATCAGAAATCGTTCTACAAAGGTACGCCTCTTCAAGCTGTATCTTACTATAAATATTTTTTTGTGTCACAGTCTTAACAACAAATTGTAAATCCTGATGACTGTAATGAACACATTGTCCAGGAGAGTAATCGCTGGAACAGATTTAGTTGTTGTAATTTATGGACTATGAAACACTACAAATTCGAATACGCCTTTTGTAAAAGTCCTGACTAGAACCTGGACACGGTGTATCTTCTCTTGGCCAGTTTTGTATGGTCATGATAGGCCCGTTGTATAACAATAAAGAAAAGATAAAATAATTCTAAGAAAAATTCCCATTTGACATGATGATTGGGGATAAATACTGTTTAACTTTCTTCGGAAGAATTATTTTTTTAAAAAACGTCCAATACATATGGAACAAAAATAGCTCTGATTAATCGCCTGCATGTTAGGGACGGATCATTTTCATATTCAGAGTGGGAGGGGGGCGCTATATTTTGGGGGGAAAAGGTCGGGCTGTGATTTTATCTTTGCCTGTTAGTGATAAAAAAATTGTCCTCTATTTCTTTTTCTATCTTAAATCATGCCTCCGTACTAATACGTGCTAAATACATTTTGCAGATCAACAAATAAAATCCAGCCATCACCAAAACCTCAAGGACAATTCTGACCTTCCCATGGCTAACAGAAACATTCAGCCCTCGTCAAAAACCAAAAAACTAGTTTGGGTCCCCACCCAAAAAGCATAGCCCCGCTGGATATCAAATGGTCCGCCCCTTATTTTGGGGTTAAGGATTTGGTCGGTGGGCCCCCGTCCTTACACAAGTCACAGTGTCTGGGGTGAGTATATAGGCCACGCTGCTGTTAGCCCCGCTTTTGGGACTCTTCTCACAGAGCGAGTACATGCGCTCGCTAGGAAGCATATGAGACCAATTTTCAAAGCCAATCACGCTCCGCGGTCGCCCAAAATCACAGACGGACGGAAAAGCCATCAATTACGGGTTAAAGCGCGACAGCCCGGTCAAAGGTTAAAGTAGCTTTTGCTGTGGGCATGCTTTTCTCGGCATGACAACGATATCCAATATGACGACGACTGCACCTTATCAGTGAATAAATATTACTGCTAATCAGTTTGAGATAACGACGAGATATCACTAGCTAAATTTATTTTTCTGTTATTCAGGGCCATGTGCAGGAATTCTTGAAAGGCACAAAAACAAAATGTGTGTAACAGCCTGAGACGTAATTAAGTGACCGTGGTGCACATAATTTGATAGGGGAGTGGGAGGGGGAGGGGAGTAAGGTATATCGTAGGGTCTAAACGGGAAGGGGGGCACGTGCCCCTGTGCTCCCCCACACCTGGCCAGGGGGCACAGAACTTGAAAAGGGGGGGGGGCACAGATATCCTATGGTCTGAAACTGGGGGTATGTGTCCCCTGTGCCCCCCCCCCCCCCCCCACTAAACACGCCCATGTTATTATTTTACAGAAAGATTATACTGCATTATAATTATCATTTCAATTATTTAATATTGCGGCGATATTTTTTATTGTACCATGTAAGTATCAACTAAGCGTATTTCTTAGTGTTTGATAATATTATGTTTAAAAATGATTCAAAATATTATGCCTGAAATTGATGTAACAGGACCAATTTTGTCAGTTGTCACTGGATTTACTTTTCATGTTTATCTCCTCAAATTTAGAGAATCGGGACTCAGAATTGCGCACATGTCTTCTGCCGGAAATGTTGAGCGTCCTTGACCTTGCTTTGTCCTCCATTTTGGTGGTTTAAAGGTGTTTGATGTCCTTTATTTCTAAAGCCATTTAAAGAGTGGTGTTTACATCTCTAGACAGCTAGTTGTCTCACATACGTGATGTCATATGAGTTATCAATAGTTTGTTTATCCCTATAGATATTAGGTTGAAGTAAAGGTAGAATTATGAAGGCACAGCGAGGGCTTGTCTGAAATTGGTTTATAATATTATGTCTGAAATTGATTTATATCGCATTTTGACTATGATACTTAATGTATATATATTTTGACTATGATACTTCATATATATATATTTTGACCATGCTAGGCCTACTTGGTGTATATATCTTTTACATAGGCCTATGCGTACTTACCCTGGAGCCTAGATTCCTGTAGACGTCGCCGGCCCTCTCGAAGCGGCTGACGTGCCTGGGGTCCCTCATGAAAGGCACCCCTAAGGCCTCGAACTCCTCAAAGTTGAGGCGCCCCTGATGCTCCAGGTCTGCCGCCACGGCTGCGAGCAGCTTGGTGTTGTTGCCCGTGCCCCGGTGCTCGGGCAGGGTCCGGGCAGCTCCGAAGCCGGTCATCAGGCCGCAGTCACTGCAGTAACCGCAGGCAAAGCTCACCTGGAAACACAACAGTAGCGATGTCACTTAGCAGGTTACATTCACCATTGTGTGTTAAAACTATTAGAATCTGTGGAACAGAACGGATCCAGATATGCCGGAAGTGGGGGGGGGGGGAGGGTACGGTTTCGAGTAATGGCCTAGATGTTTGGTCTTCATAGGTATTAATCTATATTACAGTATATACGCTTAGGGATAAGCCACTTGATATAATGGACATGTTATATAGTATCTGAACACAGTATGGAAGAGCGAAAAGGCGATGCTGGATTTGCTTTTTTGGCCCACTCAACCTCTATATATATATATAGTCTCCATTCCAGCCTGTATTCTGCACGGGTGTTTAAAAGAAATAATAGGCGCATTTGGAAATTCTGACTTACCTGGAGGCCCATGCCCTGGGAATAAATATCACCAATCCGTACAGATGAACCCTTTAGCTATGTGCGTTAGACAATAAATATTTGTCACTTGTATCTGTCTTTGCAAGTTGGTTCCCAGCATATGACTCTTCGCTAGATGGCGCTGTCAGACGGGGCACCAGTGTGCCATCAGATAATTTAGAATTTCCAAATGCGCCTATTCAGTTTAAAAGTCCTTGTGTGAAACCCAGGCTGGAACCGAGACCCAACGGCGGAACAGAGTGGGTCAGAGAGGGTCTCCCGAGGCTACTCTGCCCCACGTCACCGCCCACCTCACGGTTGACCTCAACGTTTTTTTTCAAATTGTTATCTAACTAACACCGTGTCAGAGCTTCACGCCTCACGCTTTAGACCTAAATGGAACTCACAAACCTACGTTCGATACCAGCAGCACAATAAATGCTACACAGTGGTATACATGATTGCAAACTGCGAATCTATGCTCGATTAGATTCATTTCCATTTTCGCGTATGAAGGATAATTTTGATGGTTAAATTTGACGTGGGGCAGAGAGACAGTACGTGAGATAGACGACAGGCTACACTAATTAACAGGTCAGTGACGATGCCATCCATTTACCCTTTGTCCGTCGATTGTTTCCATCACGCAGCCGTTAAAGTTGGGACTGTCGATGATGAAGGGATAGGCGAAGTCGATATAATCCAGACCGCTGTGGCCGACCGGCAGGATGTTGACAACCGCGCGGTGGTCCGCTGCTACGGCCCGCCGGATGCGAAACCCTTCCGGGCCCTCCGGATGCGGGATGTCCGTGCTGTCCCAGACCAGCGTCTCCTCCCCGGACTCCAAAGGGGCCTCCTTCAGGGCGGTTGCCAGGGGTGACTGGGATGCGAATCCCGACCGTAGGCTGCTCTGAGCTGAGGTTTGCATGCCGGAGGAGACATCCGAGGAGGCCATCCTGCGCGTCCGGTGCGCCATCGATCCCGAGAATCCCGATGGGACGTTTGAGGCGCCCTCCGCCGCCAGGGGCTGAGTCCTGCTGGCCGCTGTCCCGATCTGGATAACGGCTGGGGTGTGCCTGACCCTGCAGAGGGCGGCCATTCCCTTGGATAGCAGCATGTTGACTGGCGGTCGGGAGGTGAGTGCTGAACAGCTTCAGCGATCGAGCGGCTCAGAAGACGGACGACTGGTGAAGGCTGTTGTGCAATGCGCAGGCAGTCTGGGTAGGCATATATATGTAGGCGCTGGGTGAGTGAGACCCGTGTGGGTTTACCGTGGGGCGGGGAACTGGTGACCGGGCTGACAGGTTTGTCCCAGGCAGTGGCAAGCACAGGGTCGCCCTCAACACCCATAGAGGGACTCCTCGATTCCTGAGTGACTGGTGTCACCATTCACCGGCGGCCACTTCACCTTCACATAATTATCGAAAGCTCTGCGATCAATGCGCACTGATAGAGGACCAAGTGGGTCCGGATATTATGGCATATTGTATCTGTGAGAAGGTCAGCGTCTCTCAAAGCCTTACACCGTACCACCCGCTGATGGTGTCGAGTGGGAGGGGTGGTGCGAGCCAGGGGCAGGAACGTGGGATAGGTGGGGGGGGGGGGTGCTTGCAATTCTCTCTCTTGATTATGTAAATAATGTGACAGTTCGATAGCCTTAGCCTTTGCTATCGTCACTGAAGTATATAATTGGTATTTAATAAATACGTTTGATAATAATTAAGAAGGTTTCGCAACATTAAATCGTATTTATGGGGGGTAGTCGATTATCGGTCATCATTGTACGATCAAACTATATGCCTCACGGTTTTTAGTCACAAATCTCAAATTTAGCAGACCTCCTTACTATTCCTATTTTTATGACCGGCTAGCGTCCCAGAGGGATATCTTCCACTTAAATATGTCAAACCACAGAAGAAGTGTTCAAGGTCATTATTTTCGTTTTCGGAAAAACATAAAACGGCATTTGGCTCAAAGATGCGTATGACACATGAAAAAGTGAACAATATACGAAAGATGCAAAATATGGTGTAGCACCTTGTGAATGTTACTGAACCTCGCTAATCCTAATATTAACTTAGATAGACGCGTTCTAAGATTTTTTTTCAAGAAAAGCTCTGCGACCTTGACCTTTTTTCGATTTTGTCCGGTAACTAGCAAAAACGTTGCATAGTCTTCTAGCATCTGTTAGCGAAGTTTGACAGCGATAGCTGTGAGGCTTCGAGAGTTATCAGACACAGAGAGCGACAGACACACACACAGACTAACTTCGAGAGTTATCAGACACAGAGAGCGACAGACACACACACAGACTAACGAGACCAAGTGACATGCTGGCGATTTTCGCCATAAAAACACGACACAGTCATAGTATGACGATTTTTCGTCATAAAAAAAACGTACTGATAGATGGCGGAAAAGTCGAAGATTTGCCGTCAGTGCCTATAGTGCAGTCCCCGGCGCAACTACCCCCCCCCCCCTACTTCGCAACTGCCGCACAACCACCCTCCCCGGCGTCCCCTAATAGAGAGGGGCAGCGTGGAGGCTCCGGCCGGGATCGAATATATTGCAGAGAGAGGGGCCGGATGGTCTGCGGGGTGGCGCCCTGGCTGGGGGCTTGAGTACTAAGGAGGTACGGCGGGGTGGCCCCGGCCGCGAGGTCGCGTAGGACGCGGGGGGGGGGGGGGCGGAGGGGGGTCGCACATAGTGGAGGGGCACCGCGGGCAAGCTCTGGCCTTGGAGTAAACTGTACCACATGACCGTGCCACTCCGCTCGTATACCCAAACTACCCAAACTACCCAAGTAACTAGTAAGCTACTTTATCACAATGGGTCACGTATGGAGCCATATATGTGCCACTCGCTATCTCGCATGTTCGCCTGGCACAAAGTAGGGCGCTGCGAGCGAGGAAGCGAGGAAGCGCGAGGCGCGCAAGCGAGGAAGCGAGGAAGCGAGTAAGCGAGGAAGCGAGAATGCGTGAGGCGCGGAAGCGAGGGAAGCGAGAATGCATGAGGCGCGGAAGCGAGGAGGCGAGGAAGCGCGGGCGAGATCGCGAGATCTATCTCACCCTTGCTTTCTCGCTTCCTCGCTTCCGCGCCTCGCGCTTACTCGCTTCCTCGCTTCCGCGCCTTGCCCTTACTCGCTTCCGCGTCTCGCGCTTACTCGCTTCCTCGCTTCCGCGCCTCGCGCTTGCTCGCTTCCTTGCTTCCGCGCCTCGCGCTTACTCGCTTCCTCGCCTCGCGCTTCCTCGCTTCCTCGCTTCCTCGCTTCCTCGCTTGCTCGCTTGCTCCCTTGCTCGCTTCCTCGCTTCCTCGGCCTCGCCCTTGCTCGCTTCCTCGCTTCCTCGCCCTAACATTTTCCCGTTTTAGTCGTGTACAACATTGAGCTACTTCCGGCGTACATTTCCAATGGATCAAGCTATAACCAAGTACCATCAACCGGGCTACACCAACGTTCAAATACTGGCTGCATTCTGAATGAAATTGCGATTGGGAGACCTACCAAGTTTTTTAGACAGGGCGGGTCACTGAGATATTGCACGACTGGGGGGCAGGGCTCACTTTACGATCTGTAATCAGGTAATGGGGCCCGCACATGATATGTAGCAACAAGCAGCATAACTGTGCCTCCTCTGCCAAATATCAGTGAGGTTGACAAACATAATAAGCTTAAACATAATCCAAGGAGGTTAGGGTCTTAAAGGGTAAGAGACGGAAGCTTAATTCTGGGTCTCGGACATGGAACTATGCACCTTAGTCCTTTAAGCTTTTTTCCTAATAGCCTGAAAGTTCAGACGGTAACGGTTACAGTCTTGATACTTTTTTTTGTGACTGTTAAGTTACAGTAAATAAGTCATCATCAGACTGTCCGTGTCAAACTGTAGGCCTACATAACGTCTGAACATTCAGGCTAAAGCGATTAGGGATTAGCCTCATCAGGTCAGGAACTGCAGGATCACCCCCTTGTGTCCAGATATTCAGTGCTTGACTGTCGATTCCACAAAACATTTGTTCAAGTTCTACTTACCAGCTTACTATGCCTATGGATAAATTATACTTTATACTCAACACCTTGATAAAGTAAAACTGGCCGGTTTGCACACGACCAAAGATAAATTGTCCTTTTGAGAAGAGGCGACGAGGCGCGCAAGTGAGGAAGCGAGGAAGCGCGATGCGAGGAAGCGAGGAAGCGAGACCGCAAGGGCGAGATAGATCTCGCGATCTCGCCTCTCGCCTCCGCGCTTCCTCGCTTCCTCGCTTGCGCGCCTCTTCTCAATAGGACAATTTATCTTTGGTCGTGTGCAACCTTTAGCTTTTGTAGCGCGTGTTTTGCAGTTTTGGGCGGCCAGTTTGAGGTGGCCAGTTTTACCTTACCGAGGTGTTGAGTATAAAGTCAAAGAACTTGTATGATTCTTTGATAAAGTATAATTTATCCATAGGCATAGATCTAGTAAGCTGGTAAGTAGCACTTGAACAAATGTTTTGTGAAATTTGGCAGTCAAACACTGCATATCAGGACAGAAGGGGGTGATCCTGACCTGATGAGACTAGACCTAATCCTAGTTCCATCTCCGAAACCTAGGGGCTCCGCACGCTCCGCCAACACTGGCGGAGCGTGCGGAGCCACTAGGTTTCGGAGATGGAACTAGGCCTAATTAGCCTGAATGTTCAGATGTTGTAGGCCTACAGTTTGACACGGACAGTCTGATGATGACGTGAGCTTATTTACGTGAGGCACGGAAGCGAGGAAGCGAGGAAGCGAGGAAGCGCGAGGCGCGGAAGCGAGGAAGCGAGTAAACGAGGAAGCGAGGAAGCGAGAATGCGTGAGGCGCGGAAGGTAGGAAGCGAGGAAGCGAGTAAGCGATTAAGCGAGGAGGCGAGAATGCGTGAGGCGCGAAGGCGAGGAAGCGAGAATGCATGAGGCGCGGAAGCGAGGAAGCGAGGAAGCGAGGAAGCGAGGAAGCGAGGAAGCGCGAGGCGAGGAATCGAGGAAGCCCGAGGCGAGGAAGCGCGAGGCGAGGAAGCGAGGAGGCGAGAAAGAAAGGGCGAGATAGATCTCGCGTTCTCGCCCGCGCCTTCTCGCGATCTCGCCCGCGCTTCCTCGCCTCCTCGCTTCCGCGCCTCACGCATTCTCGCTTCCTCGCTTCCTCGCTTCCTCGCTTCCTCGCTTCCTCGCTTACTCGCTTCCTCGCTTCCTCGCTTTCGCGCCTCACGCATTCTCGCTTTCTCGCTTACTCGCTTACTCGCTTCCTCGCTTCCTCGCCTCGCGCTTCCTCGCTTCCTCGCTTGCGCGCCTCGCGCTTCCTCGCTTCCTCGCTCGCGCGCCCTACTTTGTGCCAGGCGAGCATGCGAGATAGCGAGTGGCACATAAATGGCTCCATAGTCACGGGTCATGTCTACACAGTCGTATTGTGCTGGTGTGACTTTACGCCACGACAAGGTAGTGGAGGGGCACCTCCTTGGCCTTGGGTTGTGAGTGGCAGCGTGGCGGCCGCGGCAGCGAGGTCGCGCTGAGGGAGGCCGCGTGGGTCAGCGGCGTGGTCCAGGCTAGGGTCGAGCGTTGGAGGGAGGGGCCGAGTTATTTTCTACGACACATGCACCAATGTTAACTCGCTTCACAGCTTGTGCTGACCACAAGAGTGACTGTATTTCTGCGCCCGCTGTCCCCACCTAATACGCAAGTCCCCGGCCTTTCTCTAGAGTGGCTGAAAAGGCCGAGGGCGAACATACTAGAAACCCATTCTTTGCTTTGTGCACAGAACTGATAGTAAATTAATTAACTCGTTTTCAAAGTCTGAAAACCTTAACTGATACATTCCTTGGTCTCGGCTTGATTATTGATAACAACGTATGGTTAAGGGGGCAGCCAAGACCAGCGATGAATGATTTTTTATTGAAAATATGAAACCAAAGCTATTCATCCCCAGTATGACATATTTTGCGATTGAATGCTGTATAGCAGCTAATGATGACGTCACCGATGCTTAATCCAATATTTCCCACCTCGCTCGCCCGCTGTTGCAGCCCGTAATCCGGAGAGATGTCGGCAAAAATGTCCATTCAAGTTCCTGGGTCCACTTCCCACGGTGTATATCCTTGATGTCTGACTTACTGGATAGTGCTACTACCCTCCGTCTTCTAGTGTTAGATATTAGGAGTCACCATGGAAGGTCTGATATGTAGACGGCTGCCAGCATGGACGTCGAAGGGGTCACCCCCAAGTTAGCGGCATGGTGTGTTGTCTATAATTTATACATCGTCAACGTTTCTTCAGACCATTTCTGACAGGGAAGGTTTAAAATCCCTGGCAATGGTAAGAGACGAAAATGCCTAGAAAGGAACTGAAAAAGAAACACGAAAGAGAGTGGGGTTCATTTGTTTGGCACTTCAACATTTATTTATTAATATATGCACTACTGTCGGTGGCATCAATAAATTATCAACAACTTTGACATGCCTTCTACTTTAACACTAGTTCTAAAAGGTTTGTCATTGACAAATCAACAGAGGATGACGTGTTAATATGAATAAAACTAAGACTATTGCATTTTAATTTAGAGTTGTAGATCCCTGAACAAAAATCAGAAATTTGTCTGCAAAGGTAAGCCCCTTCAAGTTGTGTCTTACTATAAATACCTCTTTATCACATTTCCTCCATGTCCTAAACGGGCAAACCAGCGGCAATTATTACAGAAATTTCACAAAACTGTGGAGAGACTTTTTTTGACAAACCTACAACTATCTATATCTGCAACTACCTATACTTACAACTACCTATACTTACAACTACCTATACTTACATACAGTGCCGACCTTAGGGGCTAAGATGTCAAAGATTGCATAAAACGTGAACATACGACACTTTGTAAGTATGTTTTGGGCGTGCCATTGAGTTAATTATGGTGAATGTCTGACTTACTGGATATTGCTACTAACCTCCGTCCGAGTCACCATGGAAGGACGGATATGTAGACGGTCCCCAGCATGGACGTCGAAGGGGTCACCACCAAGTTAGCGGCATGGTGTGTTTTTGTCTATAATTTATACATCGCCAACGTTCGTTTGTTCAGACCATTTCTGACAGGGGAGGTTTAACTGGACGCAAGTGAGGAAAATCCTGGCAATGGTAAGAGACGAAAACGCCAAGAAAGGAACTGAAAAAGAAACACGAAAGAGAGTGGGGTTTATTTGTCTCACACTTCAACATTTATTTATTAACATATTCACTACTGTCGGTGGCATCAATAAATTATCAACACTCGTGATAGTTCCCGAAGGTTATCTTATTCCACTGCGAGACCTCGACATGCCTTCTACTTTAAGACTTAAAGTTGTTCTTTGAAGACCTGCTGCTCTTGACCTAATGACAGCGGCTGAAGATACCACGATCAATACAGTCGTAGAGCACGCAGAAGGGGGAGTTGGGTAGGGGGGGGCATTCCTATAGATACGAAATAGCAGAAGGCATGCTAATCAGGCTCGAAGAACAACAGCTGGGTGAAATACTAACGTTATACTTATAGACAACCTGAATAAGACAAAACATGAACTTGAATCTCGGAAAGCTCAAGTTTTGGTCAGATATTTTCTCATGATGGCATGATTTTGCTTCATACATGGTTCCTTAGTTATAGCTGCTCTGAAGCAGTATTTAAAAGGTTTTTAATGGCTTGAGCCGACAGTATTTAACCAAGGAAGTTCCTATTACGCTCCTGCAGAATATGTTACTCTCGCTGGTTGCCCAAATTGCATGTTCCTCATTGATGAATTCTGGAATTCTTTCTTTTTATGCAGAATCAGAGTTAGATTTTTCGAGATTTAGCTGTTCGATGTAAAAGCTCAGAGGGAATGGTTAGTAGAAAACTGATGCCATGGGCAAACTTTCTGTACATCATGATCGGTTCGATACCAATATGTTCATCTCATCAAATTCTCAACCGTTTGATTCACTAAGTTGGTTATTACAGTCTCAACTAAGTTGTTTTTGGTCACTATATTCCTGCCATCACTACGATACATCTGACATTTTCATTGTTTAAGTATGGTGGCGATGATCCAGTCAACTGTTCGGTACTGAAGTCAACTTGCACGACACATGAGATTTAGTTCAAACTCTTTATTGTTACCAAATCAAAGAAGTGAATTGACAGTATCACAGAATATACCTTTGGGGTCCCACCCTGTATATGCCGATCTCCACAGAAAGCGTCGGCCATCTTTATTACGTAGTCAAGTCCACCCATGTGGCGGCCTTCTTGGTCACGTGGTCACGTATACAATGGCGGCCATCTTGATCACGTCGTCACGTATTCCATGGCGGCCATCTTGGTCAATGTCTTCTAGTGTTAGATATTAGGAGTCACCATGGAAGGTCTGATATGTAGACGGCCCCCAGCATGGACGTCGAAGGGTTCACCCCCAAGTTAGCGGGATGGTGTGTTTTTGTCTATAATTTATACATCGTCAATGTTCATTTGTTCAGACCATTTCTGACAGGGGAGTCTTAAATGGAAAGCAAGTGAGGAAAACAATGGCAATGGTAAGAGACGAAAATGCCAAGAATGGAACTGAAAAAGAAACACGAAAGAGAGTGGGGTTCATTTGTTTCGCACTTCAACATGTATTTATTAATATATTAACTACTGTCGGTGGCATCAATAAATTATCAACACTCGTGATATTTCCCGAAGGTTATCTTATTCAACTGCGAGACCTCGACATGCCTTCTACTTTAACACTTAAAGTTGTTCGTCGGAGACCTGCGGCTATCTTGATCACGTTGTCAAGTATACCATTGCGGCCATCTTGGTCACGTCGTCACTTATACCAGGGCGGCCATCTTGGTCAATGGCAGCCATCAAGGTCACGTGGTCAAGTATACCATGGCGGCCATCTTGGTCACGTCGTCAGGTAAACCATGGCGGCCATCGTCGTCACGTCGTGAAATCCACACATATGGCGGCCATCCTGATCACGTTATCAAATATAACATGGCGGCCATCGTGGTCACATTGTCAAGTATACCATGATGGCCATCTTGGTCACGTTGTCACGTATAACATGGCGGCCACCTTGGTCAATGGCGGCCATCTCGGTTACGTTGTCAAGTATACCATGGCGGCCATCTTGGTCACTTCGTCAGGTCCACCCATGTGGCGGCCATCTTGATCACGTTGTCAAGTAACACATGACGGTCATCTCGTTCACGTCGTTGAGTTCAGTGGGGGTCCAGGGGGGGCACAGGAGGCCCGTGCACCCCCCCCCCCTCACACTTTCGCTGTATATATATATATATATACGCGAGGTAAATATGTTCATATGGTGTAATATACAATTGCGGTCACGTGGGTAGAGACGGTCTCTCTATCAATGTTCCACCACTTACGGTATCTGGCTCCGCCCGCAGTGTCTAGGACTTACGTGTGTACAATGCGTAGCGCCTTAGCGTTCCCACCTCGAGTGTGCGACTGTCACGTTGAGTCCGAAGCCTCGTGTTGGCGAGCTGGTGGGCTAAAGACCCTTCGTTGGATGGTGGTGTCGTTCTCCAGACCCATGAGCCCTCCCTTGTCGTGCCAGCTCCCAGACTTGAAGCCGCCCTCCCGCAGTATGGCCTCCACGGTGGCCGGCACGGCCAGGGTATGCGGGTAGTAGTAGACGAACTCGACGTTGAGGTCGGGGTTGGAGAACAATTGGCCGCTGCCCAACATCTCAATGGCCTTCAGGACGTGTTGCGTCAACCGGAAGTCGTCGCCGCCGTAGACGGACACGTCAAAGCGGACGCCGGCTTGACACAACACGGGGGCCACGAAGGACACAGCGTCGCACTCTCTGCCCCAGGTGGCGCCACTCATCTGCACGACGGACTCCTCATATAGGCGCTGGCCCCCCATGGGTGTGGCGGGATGCGGAATCCAGGAGGAGAGGATGTAGTAGTGAGGAAACACTTCGGCTATTCTGTCCGGACACTGGAACAGGTCCTGAACTTGGTCCGCATTCGCGCGACCTGCCTGATCCAGGGCAAAGTCCTCCTTCAGCTGCTGGAATTCCGGAGACTTAGCCCATCGAAGGATCTTGTCGAGCGGTGCGCTCAAATTCTGGAAGTGCTGGATCACCAAGACCAGGGACAAAGGTAAATATTGATATAACTAATTTACAGAAAGCTCACATTAACACTTTGCATATGTAAATAATAATGTTATTCCGTTATTGATTGCAGACGCTGTTGTTAATGGAACACAGATGGTGGGTCGTTTTCAGATAACTGCTTTAAAAGGTTTATTATAAAAAACTCAACAGAGGATGAATAAAAGTAAGACTATTGCATTTTAATTTAGAATGGTAGATCCCTGAACAAAGATCAGAAATCGTTCTACAAAGGTACGCCTCTTCAAGCTGTATCTTACTATAAATATTTTTTTGTGTCACAGTCTTAACAACAAATTGTAAATCCTGATGACTGTAATGAACACATTGTCCAGGAGAGTAATCGCTGGAACAGATTTAGTTGTTGTAATTTATGGACTATGAAACACTACAAATTCGAATACGCCTTTTGTAAAAGTCCTGACTAGAACCTGGACACGGTGTATCTTCTCTTGGCCAGTTTTGTATGGTCATGATAGGCCCGTTGTATAACAATAAAGAAAAGATAAAATAATTCTAAGAAAAATTCCCATTTGACATGATGATTGGGGATAAATACTGTTTAACTTTCTTCGGAAGAATTATTTTTTTAAAAAACGTCCAATACATATGGAACAAAAATAGCTCTGATTAATCGCCTGCATGTTAGGGACGGATCATTTTCATATTCAGAGTGGGAGGGGGGCGCTATATTTTGGGGGGAAAAGGTCGGGCTGTGATTTTATCTTTGCCTGTTAGTGATAAAAAAATTGTCCTCTATTTCTTTTTCTATCTTAAATCATGCCTCCGTACTAATACGTGCTAAATACATTTTGCAGATCAACAAATAAAATCCAGCCATCACCAAAACCTCAAGGACAATTCTGACCTTCCCATGGCTAACAGAAACATTCAGCCCTCGTCAAAAACCAAAAAACTAGTTTGGGTCCCCACCCAAAAAGCATAGCCCCGCTGGATATCAAATGGTCCGCCCCTTATTTTGGGGTTAAGGATTTGGTCGGTGGGCCCCCGTCCTTACACAAGTCACAGTGTCTGGGGTGAGTATATAGGCCACGCTGCTGTTAGCCCCGCTTTTGGGACTCTTCTCACAGAGCGAGTACATGCGCTCGCTAGGAAGCATATGAGACCAATTTTCAAAGCCAATCACGCTCCGCGGTCGCCCAAAATCACAGACGGACGGAAAAGCCATCAATTACGGGTTAAAGCGCGACAGCCCGGTCAAAGGTTAAAGTAGCTTTTGCTGTGGGCATGCTTTTCTCGGCATGACAACGATATCCAATATGACGACGACTGCACCTTATCAGTGAATAAATATTACTGCTAATCAGTTTGAGATAACGACGAGATATCACTAGCTAAATTTATTTTTCTGTTATTCAGGGCCATGTGCAGGAATTCTTGAAAGGCACAAAAACAAAATGTGTGTAACAGCCTGAGACGTAATTAAGTGACCGTGGTGCACATAATTTGATAGGGGAGTGGGAGGGGGAGGGGAGTAAGGTATATCGTAGGGTCTAAACGGGAAGGGAGGCACGTGCCCCTGTGCTCCCCCACACCTGGCCAGGGGGCACAGAACTTGAAAAGGGGGGGGGGCACAGATATCCTATGGTCTGAAACTGGGGGTATGTGTCCCCTGTGCCCCCCCCCCCCCCCACTAAACACGCCCATGTTATTATTTTACAGAAAGATTATACTGCATTATAATTATCATTTCAATTATTTAATATTGCGGCGATATTTTTTATTGTACCATGTAAGTATCAACTAAGCGTATTTCTTAGTGTTTGATAATATTATGTTTAAAAATGATTCAAAATATTATGCCTGAAATTGATGTAACAGGACCAATTTTGTCAGTTGTCACTGGATTTACTTTTCATGTTTATCTCCTCAAATTTAGAGAATCGGGACTCAGAATTGCGCGCATGTCTTCTGCCGGAAATGTTGAGCGTCCTTGACCTTGCTTTGTCCTCCATTTTGGTGGTTTAAAGGTGTTTGATGTCCTTTATTTCTAAAGCCATTTAAAGAGTGGTGTTTACATCTCTAGACAGCTAGTTGTCTCACATACGTGATGTCATATGAGTTATCAATAGTTTGTTTATCCCTATAGATATTAGGTTGAAGTAAAGGTAGAATTATGAAGGCACAGCGAGGGCTTGTCTGAAATTGGTTTATAATATTATGTCTGAAATTGATTTATATCGCATTTTGACTATGATACTTAATGTATATATATTTTGACTATGATACTTCATATATATATATTTTGACCATGCTAGGCCTACTTGGTGTATATATCTTTTACATAGGCCTATGCGTACTTACCCTGGAGCCTAGATTCCTGTAGACGTCGCCGGCCCTCTCGAAGCGGCTGACGTGCCTGGGGTCCCTCATGAAAGGCACCCCTAAGGCCTCGAACTCCTCAAAGTTGAGGCGCCCCTGATGCTCCAGGTCTGCCGCCACGGCTGCGAGCAGCTTGGTGTTGTTGCCCGTGCCCCGGTGCTCGGGCAGGGTCCGGGCAGCTCCGAAGCCGGTCATCAGGCCGCAGTCACTGCAGTAACCGCAGGCAAAGCTCACCTGGAAACACAACAGTAGCGATGTCACTTAGCAGGTTACATTCACCATTGTGTGTTAAAACTATTAGAATCTGTGGAACAGAACGGATCCAGATATGCCGGAAGTGGGGGGGGGGGGGGAGGGTACGGTTTCGAGTAATGGCCTAGATGTTTGGTCTTCATAGGTATTAATCTATATTACAGTATATACGCTTAGGGATAAGCCACTTGATATAATGGACATGTTATATAGTATCTGAACACAGTATGGAAGAGCGAAAAGGCGATGCTGGATTTGCTTTTTTGGCCCACTCAACCTCTATATATATATATAGTCTCCATTCCAGCCTGTATTCTGCACGGGTGTTTAAAAGAAATAATAGGCGCATTTGGAAATTCTGACTTACCTGGAGGCCCATGCCCTGGGAATAAATATCACCAATCCGTACAGATGAACCCTTTAGCTATGTGCGTTAGACAATAAATATTTGTCACTTGTATCTGTCTTTGCAAGTTGGTTCCCAGCATATGACTCTTCGCTAGATGGCGCTGTCAGACGGGGCACCAGTGTGCCATCAGATAATTTAGAATTTCCAAATGCGCCTATTCAGTTTAAAAGTCCTTGTGTGAAACCCAGGCTGGAACCGAGACCCAACGGCGGAACAGAGTGGGTCAGAGAGGGTCTCCCGAGGCTACTCTGCCCCACGTCACCGCCCACCTCACGGTTGACCTCAACGTTTTTTTTCAAATTGTTATCTAACTAACACCGGGTCAGAGCTTCACGCCTCACGCTTTAGACCTAAATGGAACTCACAAACCTACTTTCGATACCAGCAGCACAATAAATGCTACACAGTGGTATACATGATTGCAAACTGCGAATCTATGTTCGATTAGATTCATTTCCATTTTCGCGTATGAAGGATAATTTTGATGGTTAAATTTGACGTGGGGCAGAGAGACTGTACGTGAGATAGACGACAGGCTACACTAATTAACAGGTCAGTGACGATGCCATCCATTTACCCTTTGTCCGTCGATTGTTTCCATCACGCAGCCGTTAAAGTTGGGACTGTCGATGATGAAGGGATAGGCGAAGTCGATATAATCCAGACCGCTGTGGCCGACCGGCAGGATGTTGACAACCGCGCGGTGGTCCGCTGCTACGGCCCGCCGGATGCGAAACCCTTCCGGGCCCTCCGGATGCGGGATGTCCGTGCTGTCCCAGACCAGCGTCCCTCCCCGGACTCCAAAGGGGCCTCCTTCAGGGCGGTTGCCAGGGGTGACTGGGATGCGAATCCCGACCGTAGGCTGCTCTGAGCTGAGGTTTGCATGCCGGAGGAGACATCCGAGGAGGCCATCCTGCGCGTCCGGTGCGCCATCGATCCCGAGAATCCCGATGGGACGTTTGAGGCGCCCTCCGCCGCCAGGGGCTGAGTCCTGCTGGCCGCTGTCCCGATCTGGATAACGGCTGGGGTGTGCCTGACCCTGCAGAGGGCGGCCATTCCCTTGGATAGCAGCATGTTGACTGGCGGTCGGGAGGTGAGTGCTCAACAGCTTCAGCGATCGAGCGGCTCAGAGGACGGACGACTGGTGAAGGCTGTTGTGCAATGCGCAGGCAGTCTGGGTAGGCATATATATGTAGGCGCTGGGTGAGTGAGACCCGTGTGGGTTTACCGTGGGGCGGGGAACTGGTGACCGGGCTGACAGGTTTGTCCCAGGCAGTGGCAAGCACAGGGTCGCCCTCAACACCCATAGAGGGACTCCTCGATTCCTGAGTGACTGGTGTCACCATTCACCGGCGGCCACTTCACCTTCACATAATTATCGAAAGCTCTGCGATCAATGCGCACTGATAGAGGACCAAGAGGGTCCGGATATTATGGCATATTGTATCTGTGAGAAGGTCAGCGTCTCTCAAAGCCTTACACCGTACCACCCGCTGATGGTGTCGAGTGGGAGGGGTGGTGCGAGCCAGGGGCAGGAACGTGGGATAGGTGGGGGGGGGGGGGTGCTTGCAATTCTCTCTCTTGATTATGTAAATAATGTGACAGTTCGATAGCCTTAGCCTTTGCTATCGTCACTGAAGTATATAATTGGTATTTAATAAATACGTTTGATAATAATTAAGAAGTTTTCGCAACATTAAATCGTATTTATGGGGGGTAGTCGATTATCGGTCATCATTGTACGATCAAACTATATGCCTCACGGTTTTTAGTCACAAATCTCAAATTTAGCAGACCTCCTTACTATTCCTATTTTTATGACCGGCTAGCGTCCCAGAGGGATATCTTCCACTTAAATATGTCAAACCACAGAAGAAGTGTTCAAGGTCATTATTTTCGTTTTCGGAAAAACATAAAACGGCATTTGGCTCAAAGATGCGTATGACACATGAAAAAGTGAACAATATACGAAAGATGCAAAATATGGTGTAGCACCTTGTGAATGTTCCTGAACCTCGCTAATCCTAATATTAACTTAGATAGACGCGTTCTAAGATTTTTTTTCAAGAAAAGCTCTGCGACCTTGACCTTTTTTCGATTTTGTCCGGTAACTAGCAAAAACGTTGCATAGTCTTCTAGCATCTGTTAGCGAAGTTTGACAGCGATAGCTGTGAGGCTTCGAGAGTTATCAGACACAGAGAGCGACAGACACACACACAGACTAACTTCGAGAGTTATCAGACACAGAGAGCGACAGACACACACACAGACTAACGAGACCAAGTGACATGCTGGCGATTTTCGCCATAAAAACACGACACAGTCATAGTATGACGATTTTTCGTCATAAAAAAAACGTACTGATAGATGGCGGAAAAGTCGAAGATTTGCCGTCAGTGCCTATAGTGCAGTCCCCGGCGCAACTACCCCCCCCCCCCTACTTCGCAACTGCCGCACAACCACCCTCCCCGGCGTCCCCTAATAGAGAGGGGCAGCGTGGAGGCTCCGGCCGGGATCGAATATATTGCAGAGAGAGGGGCCGGATGGTCTGCGGGGTGGCGCCCTGGCTGGGGGCTTGAGTACTAAGGAGGTACGGCGGGGTGGCCCCGGCCGCGAGGTCGCGTAGGACGCGGGGGGGGGGGGGGCGGAGGGGGGTCGCACATAGTGGAGGGGCACCGCGGGCAAGCTCTGGCCTTGGAGTAAACTGTACCACATGACCGTGCCACTCCGCTCGTATACCCAAACTACCCAAACTACCCAAGTAACTAGTAAGCTACTTTATCACAATGGGTCACGTATGGAGCCATATATGTGCCACTCGCTATCTCGCATGTTCGCCTGGCACAAAGTAGGGCGCGCGAGCGAGGAAGCGAGGAAGCGCGAGGCGCGCAAGCGAGGAAGCGAGGAAGCGAGTAAGCGAGGAAGCGAGAATGCGTGAGGCGCGGAAGCGAGGAAGCGAGAATGCATGAGGCGCGGAAGCGAGGAGGCGAGGAAGCGCGGGCGAGATCGCGAGATCTATCTCACCCTTGCTTTCTCGCTTCCTCGCTTCCGCGCCTCGCGCTTACTCGCTTCCTCGCTTCCGCGCCTTGCCCTTACTCGCTTCCGCGTCTCGCGCTTACTCGCTTCCTCGCTTCCGCGCCTCGCGCTTGCTCGCTTCCTTGCTTCCGCGCCTCGCGCTTACTCGCTTCCTCGCCTCGCGCTTCCTCGCTTCCTCGCTTCCTCGCTTCCTCGCTTGCTCGCTTGCTCCCTTGCTCGCTTCCTCGCTTCCTCGCCTCGCCCTTGCTCGCTTCCTCGCTTCCTCGCCTAACATTTTCCCGTTTTAGTCGTGTACAACATTGAGCTACTTCCGGCGTACATTTCCAATGGATCAAGCTATAACCAAGTACCATCAACCGGGCTACACCAACGTTCAAATACTGGCTGCATTCTGAATGAAATTGCGATTGGGAGACCTACCAAGTTTTTTAGACAGGGCGGGTCACTGAGATATTGCACGACTGGGGGGCAGGGCTCACTTTACGATCTGTAATCAGGTAATGGGGCCCGCACATGATATGTAGCAACAAGCAGCATAACTGTGCCTCCTCTGCCAAATATCAGTGAGGTTGACAAACATAATAAGCTTAAACATAATCCAAGGAGGTTAGGGTCTTAAAGGGTAAGAGACGGAAGCTTAATTCTGGGTCTCGGACATGGAACTATGCACCTTAGTCCTTTAAGCTTTTTTCCTAATAGCCTGAAAGTTCAGACGGTAACGGTTACAGTCTTGATACTTTTTTTTGTGACTGTTAAGTTACAGTAAATAAGTCATCATCAGACTGTCCGTGTCAAACTGTAGGCCTACATAACGTCTGAACATTCAGGCTAAAGCGATTAGGGATTAGCCTCATCAGGTCAGGAACTGCAGGATCACCCCCTTGTGTCCAGATATTCAGTGCTTGACTGTCGATTCCACAAAACATTTGTTCAAGTTCTACTTACCAGCTTACTATGCCTATGGATAAATTATACTTTATACTCAACACCTTGATAAAGTAAAACTGGCCGGTTTGCACACGACCAAAGATAAATTGTCCTTTTGAGAAGAGGCGACGAGGCGCGCAAGCGAGGAAGCGAGGAAGCGCGAGGCGCGCAAGTGAGGAAGCGAGGAAGCGCGATGCGAGGAAGCGAGGAAGCGAGACCGCAAGGGCGAGATAGATCTCGCGATCTCGCCTCTCGCCTCCGCGCTTCCTCGCTTCCTCGCTTGCGCGCCTCTTCTCAAAAGGACAATTTATCTTTGGTCGTGTGCAACCTTTAGCTTTTGTAGCGCGTGTTTTGCAGTTTTGGGCGGCCAGTTTGAGGTGGCCAGTTTTACCTTACCGAGGTGTTGAGTATAAAGTCAAAGAACTTGTATGATTCTTTGATAAAGTATAATTTATCCATAGGCATAGATCTAGTAAGCTGGTAAGTAGAACTTGAACAAATGTTTTGTGAAATTTGGCAGTCAAACACTGCATATCAGGACAGAAGGGGGTGATCCTGACCTGATGAGGCTAGACCTAATCCTAGTTCCATCTCCGAAACCTAGGGGCTCCGCACGCTCCGCCAACACTGGCGGAGCGTGCGGAGCCACTAGGTTTCGGAGATGGAACTAGGCCTAATTAGCCTGAATGTTCAGATGTTGTAGGCCTACAGTTTGACACGGACAGTCTGATGATGACGTGAGCTTATTTACGTGAGGCACGGAAGCGAGGAAGCGAGGAAGCGAGGAAGCGCGAGGCGCGGAAGCGAGGAAGCGAGTAAGCGAGGAAGCGAGGAAGCGAGAATGCGTGAGGCGAGGAAGCGCGAGGCGAGGAAGCGAGGAGGCGAGAAAGAAAGGGCGAGATAGATCTCGCGTTCTCGCCCGCGCCTTCTCGCGATCTCGCCCGCGCTTCCTCGCCTCCTCGCTTCCTCGCTTACTCGCTTCCTCGCTTCCTCGCTTTCGCGCCTCACGCATTCTCGCTTTTCTCGCTTACTCGCTTCCTCGCTTCCTCGCCTCGCTTCCTCGCTTCTCGCTTGCGCGCCTCGCGCTTCCTCGCTTCCTCGCTCGCGCGCCCTACTTTGTGCCAGGCGAGGATGCGAGATAGCGAGTGGCACATAAATGGCTCCATAGTCACGGGTCATGTCTACACAGTCGTATTGTGCTGGTGTGACTTTACGCCACGACAAGGTAGTGGAGGGGCACCTCCTTAGCCTTGGGTTTGCGTGGTTGTGAGTGGCAGCGTGGCGGCCGCGGCAGCGAGGTCGCGCTGAGGGAGGCCGCGTGGGTCAGCGGCGTGGTCCAGGCTAGGGTCGAGCGTTGGAGGGAGGGGCCGAGTTATTTTCTACGACACATGCACCAATGTTAACTCGCTTCACAGCTTGTGCTGACCACAAGAGTGACTGTATTTCTGCGCCCGCTGTCCCCACCTAATACGCAAGTCCCCGGCCTTTCTCTAAAGGGGCTGAAAAGGCCGAGGGCGAACATACTAGAAACCCATTCTTTGCTTTGTGCACAGAACTGATAGTAAATTAATTAACTCGTTTTCAAAGTCTGAAAACCTTAACTGATACATTCCTTGGTCTCGGCTTGATTATTGATAACAACGTATGGTTAAGGGGGCAGCCAAGACCAGCGATGAATGATTTTTTATTGAAAATATGAAACCAAAGCTATTCATCCCCAGTATGACATATTTTGCGATTGAATGCTGTATAGCAGCTAATGATGACGTCACCGATGCTTAATCCAATATTTCCCACCTCGCTCGCCCGCTGTTGCAGCCCGTAATCCGGAGAGATGTCGGCAAAAATGTCCATTCAAGTTCCTGGGTCCACTTTCCACGGTGTATATCCTTGATGTCTGACTTACTGGATAGTGCTACTACCCTCCGTCTTCTAGTGTTAGATATCATGAGTCACCATGGAAGGACGGATATGTAGACGGCCCCCAGCATGGACGTCGAAGGGGTCACCACCAAGTTAGCGGCATGGTGTGTTTTTGTCTATAATTTATACATCGCCAACGTTCGTTTGTTCAGACAATTTCTGACAGGGGAGGTTTAACTGGACGCAAGTGAGGAAAATCCTGGCACTGGTTAGAGACGAAAACGCCAAGAAAGGAACTGAAAAAGAAACACGAAAGAGAGTGGGGTTTATTTGTCTCACACTTCAACATTTATTTATTAACATATTCACTACTGTCGGTGGCATCAATAAATTATCAACACTCGTGATAGTTCCCGAAGGTTATCTTATTCCACTGCGAGACCTCGACATGCCTTCTACTTTAAGACTTAAAGTTGTTCTTTGAAGACCTGCTGCTCTTGACCTAATGACAGCGGCTGAAGATACCACGATCAATACAGTCGTAGAGCACGCAGAAGGGGGAGTTGGGGGGGGGAGGGGGCATTCCTATAGATACGAAATAGCAGAAGGCATGCTAATCACGCTCGAAGAGCAACAGCTGGGTGAAATACTGACGTTATACTTATAGACAACCTGAATAAGACAAAACATGAACTTGAATCTCGGAAAGCTCAAGTTTTGGTCAGATATTTTCTCATGATGGCATGATTTTGCTTCATACATGGTTCCTTAGTTATAGCTGCTCTGAAGCAGTATTTAAAAGGTTTTTAATGGCTTGAGCCGACAGTATTTAACCAAGGAAGTTCCTATTACGCTCCTGCAGAATATGTTACTCTCGCTGGTTGCCCAAATTGCATGTTCCTCATTGATGAATTCTGGAATTCTTTCTTTTTATGCAGAATCAGAGTTAGATTTTTCGAGATTTAGCTGTTCGATGTAAAAGCTCAGAGGGAATGGTTAGTAGAAAACTGATGCCATGGGCAAACTTTCTGTACATCATGATCGGTTCGATACCAATATGTTCATCTCATCAACTTCTCAACCGTTTGATTCACTAAGTTGGTTATTACAGTCTCAACTAAGTTGTTTTTGGTCACTATATTCCTGCCATCACTACGATACATCTGACATTTTCATTGTTTAAGTATGGTGGCGATGATCCAGTTAACTGTTCGGTACTGAAGTCAACTTGCATGACACATGAGATTTAGTTCAAACTCTTTATTGTTACCAAATCAAAGAAGTGAATGGACAGTATCACAGAATATACCTTTGGGGTCCCACCCTGTATATGCCGATCTCCACAGAAAGCGTCGGCCATCTTTATTACGTAGTCAAGTCCACCCATGTGGCGGCCTTCTTGGTCACGTGGTCACGTGTACAATGGCGGCCATCTTGATCACGTCGTCACGTATTCCATGGCGGCCATCTTGGTCAATGTCTTCTAGTGTTAGATATTAGGAGTCACCATGGAAGGTCTGATATGTAGACGGCCCCCAGCATGGACGTCGAAGGGTTCACCCCCAAGTTAGCGGGATGGTGTGTTTTTGTCTATAATTTATACATCGTCAATGTTCATTTGTTCAGACCATTTCTGACAGGGGAGTCTTAAATGGAAAGCAAGTGAGGAAAACAATGGCAATGGTAGGAGACGAAAATGCCAAGAATGGAACTGAAAAAGAAACACGAAAGAGAGTGGGGTTCATTTGTTTCGCACTTCAACATGTATTTATTAATATATTAACTACTGTCGGTGGCATCAATAAATTATCAACACTCGTGATATTTCCCGAAGGTTATCTTATTCAACTGCGAGACCTCGACATGCCTTCTACTTTAACACTTAAAGTTGTTCGTTGGAGACCTGCGGCTCTCTTGATCACGTTGTCAAGTATACCATGGCGGCCATCATGGTCACGTCGTCACTTATACCAGGGCGGCCATCTTGGTCACGTCGTCAGGTAAACCATGGCGGCCATCGTCGTCACGTCGTGAAATCCACACATATGGCGGCCATCCTGATCACGTTATCAAATATAACATGGCGGCCATCGTGGTCACATCGTCAAGTATACCATGGTGGCCATCTTGGTCACGTTGTCACGTATAACATGGCGGCCACCTTGGTCAATGGCGGCCATCTCGGTTACGTTGTCAAGTATACCATGGCGGCCATCTTGGTCACTTCGTCAGGTCCACCCATGTGGCGGCCATCTTGATCACGTTGTCAAGTAACACATGACGGTCATCTCGTTCACGTCGTTGTGATCAGTGGGGGTCCAGGGGGGGCACAGGAGGCCCGTGCCCCCCCCCCCTCACACTTTCGCTGTATATATATATATATATACGCGAGGTAAATATGTTCATATGGTGTAATATACAATTGCGGTCACGTGGGTAGAGACGGTCTCTCTACCAATGTTCCACCACTTACGGTATCTGGCTCCGCCCGCAGTGTCTAGGACTTACGTGTGTACAATGCGTAGCGCCTTAGCGTTCCCACCTCGAGTGTGCGACTGTCACGTTGAGTCCGAAGGCTCGTGTTGGCGAGCTGGTGGGCTAAAGACCCTTCGTTGGACGGTGGTGTCGTTCTCCAGACCAATGAGCCCCCCCTTGTCGTGCCAGATCCCAAGCTTGAAGCCGCTCTCCCGCAGTATGGCCTCCACGGTGGCCGGCACGGCCAGGGTATGCGGGTAGTAGTAGATGAACTCGACGTTGAGGTCGGGGTTGGAGAACAATTGGCCGCTGCCCAACATCTCAATGGCCTTCAGGACGTGTTGCGTCAACCGGAAGTCGTCGCCGCCGTAGACGGCCACGTCAATACGGACGCCGGCTTGACACAACACGGGGGCCACGAAGGACACAGCGTCGCACTCTCTGCCCCAGGTGGCGCCACTCATCTGCACGACGGACTCCTTATATAGACGCTGGCCCCCCATGGGTGTGGCGGGATGCGGAATCCAGGAGGATATGATGTAGTAGTGAGGAAACACTTCAGCTATTCTGTCCGGACACTGGAACAGGTCCTGAACTTGGTCCGCATTCGCGCGACCTGCCTGATCCAGGGCAAAGTCCTCCTTCAGCTGCTGGAATTCCGGAGACTTAGCCCATCGAAGGATCTTGTCGAGCGGTGCGCTCAAACTCTGGAAGTGCTGGATCACCAAGGCCAGGGACAAAGGTAAATATTGATATAACTAATTTACAGAAAGCTCACATTAACACTTTGCATATGTAAATAATAATGTTATTCCGTTATTGATTGCAGACGCTGTTGTTAATGGAACGCAGATGGTGGGTCGTTTTCAGATAACTGCTTTAAAAGGTTTATTATAAAAAACTCAACAGAGGATGAATAAAAGTAAGACTATTGCATTTTAATTTAGAATGGTAGATCCCTGAACAAAGATCAGAAATCGTTCTACAAAGGTACGCCTTATCAAGCTGTATCTTACTATAAATATTTTTTTGTGTCACAGTCTTAACAACAAATTGTAAATCCTGATGACTGTAATGAACACATTGTCCAGGAGAGTAATCGCTGGAACAGATTTAGTTGTTGTAATTTATGGACTATGAAACACTACAAATTCGAATACGCCTTTTGTAAAAGTCCTGACTAGAACCTGGACACGGTGTATCTTCTCTTGGCCAGTTTTATATGGTCATGATAGGCTCGTTGTATAACAATACAGAAAAGATAAAATAATCCTAAGAAAAATTTCCCATTTGACATGATGATTGGGGATAAATACTGTTTAACTTTCTTCGGAAGGATTATATTTTTAAAAAACGTCCAATACATATGGAACAAAAATAGCTCTGATTAATCGCCTGCATGTTAGGGACGGATCATTTTCATATTCAGAGTGGGAGGGTGGCGCTAAATTTTGGGGGGAAAAGGTCGGGCTGTGATTTTATCTTTGCCTGTTAGTGATAAAAAAATTGTCCTCTATTTCTTTTTCTATCTTAAATCATGCCCCCGTACTAATACGTGCTAAATACATTTTGCAGATCAACAAATAAAATCCAGCCATCACCAAAACCTCAAAGACAATTCTGACCTTCCCATGGCTAACAGAAACATTCAGCCCTCGTCAAAAACCAAAAAACTAGTTTGGGTCCCCACCCAAAAAGCATAGCCCCCCTGGATATCAAATGGTCCGCCCCTTATTTTGGGGTTAAGGATTTGGTCGGTGGGCCCCCGTCCTTACACAAGTCACAGTGTCTGGTGTGAGTATATAGGCCACGCTGCTGTTAGCCCCGTTTTTGGGACTCTTCTTACAGAGCGAGTACATGCGCTCGCTAGGAAGCATATGAGACGAATTTTCAAAGCCAATCACGCTCCGCGGTCGCCCAAAATCACAGACGGACGGAAAAGCCATCAATTACGGGTTAAAGCGCGACAGCCCGGTCAAAGGTTAAAGTAGCTTTTGCTGTGGGCATGCTTTTCTCGGCATGACAACGATATCCAATATGACGACGACTGCACCTTATCAGTGAATAAATATTACTGCTAATCAGTTTGAGATAACGACGAGATATCACTAGCTAAATTTATTTTTCTGTTATTCAGGGCCATGTGCAGGAATTCTTGAAAGGCACAAAAACAAAATGTGTGTAACAGCCTGAGACGTAATTAAGTGACCGTGGTCCACATAATTTGATAGGGGAGTGGGAGGGGGAGGGGAGTAAGGTATATCGTAGGGTCTAAACGGGAAGGGGGGCACGTGCCCCTGTGCTCCCCCACACCTGGCCAGGGGGCACAGAACTTGAAAGGGGTGGGGGGGCACAGATATCCTATGGTCTAAAACTGGGGGTATGTGTCCCCTGTGCCCCCCCCCCCACTAAACACGCCCATGTTATTATATTACAGAAAGATTATACTGCATTATAATTATCATTTCAATTATTTAATATTGCGGCGATATTTTTTATTGTACCATGTAAGTATCAACTAAGCGTATTTCTTAGTGTTTGATAATATTATGTTTAAAAATGATTCAAAATATTATGCCTGAAATTGATGTAACAGGACCAATTTTGTCAGTTGTCACTGGATTTACTTTTCATGTTTATCTCCTCAAATTTAGAGAATCGGGACTCAGAATTGCGCACATGTCTTCTGCCGGAAATGTTGAGCGTCCTTGACCTTGCTTTGTCCTCCATTGTGGTGGTTTAAAGGTGTTTGATGTCCTTTATTTCTAAAGCCATTTAAAGAGTGGTGTTTACATCTCTAGACAGCTAGTTGTCTCACATACGTGATGTCATATGAGTTATAAATAGTTTGTTTATCCCTATAGATATTAGGTTGAAGTAAAGGTAGAATTATGAAGGCACAGCGAGGGCTTGTCTGAAATTGGTTTATATTATTATGTCTGAAATTGATTTATATCGCATTTTGACTATGATACTTAATGTATATATATTTTGACTATGATACTTCATATATATAGATTTTGACCATGCTAGGCCTACTTGGTGTATATATCTTTTACATAGGCCTATGCGTACTTACCCTGGAGCCTAGATTCCTGTAGACGTCGCCGGCCCTCTCGAAGCGGCTGACGTGCCTGGGGTCCCTCATGAGAGGCACCCCTATGGCCTCGAACTCCTCAAAGTTGAGGCGCCCCTGATGCTCCAGGTCTGCCGCCACGGCTCCGACCAGCTTGGTGTTGTTGCCCGTGCCCCGGTGCTCGGGCAGGGTCCGGGAACCTCCGAAGCCGGTCATCAGGCCGCAGTCACCGCAGTAACCGTAGGCAAAGCTCACCTGGAAACACAACAGTAGCGATGTCACTTAGCAGGTTACATTCACCATTGTGTGTTAAAACTATTGGAATCTGTGGAACAGAACGGATCCAGATATGCCGGAAGGGGGGGGGGGGAGGGTACGGTTTCGAGTAATGGCCTAGATGTTTGGTCTTCATAGGTATTAATCTATATTACAGTATATACGCTTAGGGATAAGCCACTTGATATAATGGACATGTTATATAGTATCTGAACACAGTATGGAAGAGCGAAATGGCGATGCTGGATTTGCTTTTTTGGCCCAGCTCAACCTCTATATATATATATAGTCTCCATTCCAGACTGTATTCTGCACGGGTGTTTAAAAGAAATAATAGGCGCATTTGGAAATTCTGACTTACCTGGAGGCCCATGCCCTGGGAATAAATATCACCAATCCGTACAAATGAACCCTTTAGCTATGTGCGTTAGACAATAAATATTTGTCACTTGTATCTGTCTTTGCAAGTTGGTTCCCAGCATATGACTCTTCGCTAGATGGCGCTGTCAGACGGGGCACCAGTGTGCCATCAGATAATTTAGAATTTCCAAAATGCGCCTATTCAGTTTAAATATCCTTGTGTGAAACCCAGACTGGAACCGAGACCCAACGGCGGAACAGAGTGGGTCAGAGAGGGTCTCCCGAGGCTACTCTGCCCCACGTCACCGCCCACCTCACGGTTGACCTCAACGTTTTTTTTCAAATTGTTATCTAACTAACACCGGGTCAGAGCTTCACGCCTCACGCTTTAGACCTAAATGGAACTCACAAACCTACTTTCGATACCAGCAGCACAATAAATGCTACACAGTGGTATACATGATTGCAAACTGCGAATCTATGTTCGATTAGATTCATTTCCATTTTCGCGTATGAAGGATAATTTTGATGGTTAAATTTGACGTGGGGCAGAGAGACTGTACGTGAGATAGACGACAGGCTACACTAATTAACAGGTCAGTGACGATGCCATCCATTTACCTTTTGTCCGTCGATTGTTTCCATCACGCAGCTGTTAAAGTTGGGACTGTCGATGATGAAGGGATAGGCGAAGTCGACATAATCCAGACCGTTGTGGCCGACCGGCAGGATGTTGACAACCGGGCGGTGGTCCGCTGCTACGGCCCGCCGGAAGCGAATCCCTTCCGGGCCCTCCGGATGCGGGATGTCCGTGCTGTCCCATCCCGACCGTAGGCCGCTCTGAGCTGAGGTGTGCATGCCGGGGGAGACATCTGAGGAGGCCATCCTGCACGTCCGGTGCGCCATCGATCCCGGAAATCCCGATGGGACGTTCGAGGCGCCCGCCGCCGCGAGGGGCTGAGTCCTGCTGGCCGCTGTCCCGATCTGGATAACGGCTGGGGTGTGCCTGACCCTGCAGAGGGCGGCCATTCCTCTGGATAGCAGCATGTTGACTGGCGGTCGGGGGGTGAGTGCTCAGCAGCCTCAGCGATAGAGCGGCTCAGAGGACGGACGACTGGTGAAGGTTGTTGTGCAATGCGCAGGCAGTCTGGGAAGGCCTATATATATAGGCGCCTGTTTTAACGGGTGAGCGAGACCCACGTTGGTTTACCGTGGCTCGTATCTAGGTCAAACCTAACCAAGGCCTCGTTCGCAAGCGACAGCTAGTCGACTATTTCTTGATCTAGATTTCGCCATTGCGCCTGCGCATTACAGCCTAATGCCGAACGCAAGATAGTCGAAAAGGGTTGACAATCGGTCTCATGGCGGAAATAACACCAATAACAAGCACCTTTAACCGCCGTGTGTCCTGACCCTCTTGTGCAAAATTCTGGATCGTCACTGAATTGTATTACAAAGAACATTTCACCCTGTGTCCTTTGGCTAGAGCCTTACTGTATCGGCTTGGTGACCGGAGGAGTACCAACGCCCCCCCCCCCCCAAACAAAAATCTAAACAGTGGAGATAAGGGTACCGTAAACGAGCGTACAGTTAGTTCGATCATGTGAACATTTAGCACGAAAACATGATAAATTGGCAAAATAAGCAATTACGTATGAACCATGCTATATTTTAATTCGTTTGAATGGATATCAACTTGCAAACGAAGTTACAGATTAAGTATACGCCACAAAGATGACGCGAACACCGCTTACAGCTCATTTCCCTCCGCCATATTGGACGACAATCGACCAGAGGAACCGTGGGTGGCGGCATGGTTCGTTCTGGTCGACTAGATGGTTGGACAAATCACCGTTCGGCAGCCAAATCGTCAACCATTAGTCGACTAACGGTCGCTTGCGAACGAGGCCCAAGTACGCATACCGTAGCCTCAACAAGCGACGGCTGCCAGCGTGGCTGACGTAACTATGACTCACCGTAGATGGGTGAGCGATGCTTGATCTGGGTCAAGCAGTGGGCGATATATTGCCCATTTCTATGTTGCCCACCACACCTCCTCTTTTTTTTTCAGACAATCCCAGTTTCCAAGCTCGCAATCCATGGCGCTAATGTCAAACCACCTCAAAGTGTGAACATTTTTTTTTTTTTTTTTTTTTCTTTCCAAGTGTAGAGTTTCTGACCCGGCGATGCGCCTCGATCTCACGGGAGAGGGTCCTCCGGGATGGAGGGTGGCGAGTGAGGGGCAGGGGCGGGGGACTGGTGACCGAGCCGACAGGTTTGTCCCAGGCAGTGGCAAGCACATGGTCGCCCTCAACACCCATAGAGGGACTCCTCGATTCCTGAGTGACTGGTGTCACCATTCACCGGCGGCCACTTCACATATTTCTCGGAAGCGCTGCGATCAATGCGCACTGATAGAGGACCAAGATGGTCCGGTTATTATGGCATATTGAGTCCGTGAAAAGGTCAGCGTCTCTCAAAGCCTTACACCGTACCACCCGCTGATGGTGTCGAGTGGGAGGGGTGGTGCGAGCCAGGGGTAGGAACGTGGGATGGGGGGGGGGGGGGCGTGCTTGCAATTCTCTCTCTCGATTATGTAAATAATGTGACAGTTCGGTAGCCTTAGCCTTTGCTATCGTCACTGAAGTATATAATTGGTATTTAACAAATAATTGTTATAATAGTTAAGAAGTTTTTGCAAAGTTAAAACGGATTGATGGGGGGCAGTCGATTATCGGTCATCATTGTACGATCAAACATGTCAAATATGTCTCACGGTTTTTAGTCATACATTGTAGGCCTATATGAACCAATTGGGGATTCACTCAGAACAAGGTGGACGTTCTTATTCTCATGGCCTTTTGAATCCCACCTTTGATTTAATTTTTAACCGTCAATAAGGTTATAAGCATTTTATTGGCCATCTTCCCACCATACATGCTTGTAATTCTTTCCCCTATTAAACTAGCTTCGTACCTGTGAGATTCCAACAAACGATAGGCCAATATAAATATTTTTATTTTATTTGGGAACATGGTTATTTCTGCTCGAATAGACCCCCGCATGACAAGATACGGGCTTTCGGTTGCACACGAATTTACTTCCTCATAT
The DNA here is from genome assembly GCA_964019135.1 of Arenicola marina. Lineage (NCBI taxonomy): Eukaryota > Metazoa > Annelida > Polychaeta > Arenicolidae > Arenicola > Arenicola marina. Next base: position 31,122,272 of record OZ025263.1, read on the forward strand.
ATGGTTTTTATATTCCTTCGTCTGAAATTCGTTAAGCAAAAGTACATACTGTCGTGACGATACCGGTCAGGGCTAGTTTAGCCAAGTGAAGGCCAAAGATATCAATATCTTTCTAAATTGCTTTAGTTTTACTACATTCTTTTACATTTACATTTCATACATTTTATTTGAATAGTGCTCCTTTCTAGGCTTTTATGCAGTCTGTTAACTTTTTCATTTCTTCATAGATTTAGTTGACCTTTTCAACGACGTACTTGAACTCTTGTCTAATCCATAGTTACTTGGCAATGTTTTATTGGTATTTTCGCTTGACCGTTTATTTGCAAGAAATTCCATTAAAATATGTTATCAAAAAAACATAAATTGGACAAAGTTTAAAAATGAATTAATCATAGCTAAAACCATATGTACCGTGCATATTTATTTCTCATGGGCTTAGATCTCTTTTATGCGCAATATATCTCAGACAAAAATGTAGGTGCAAATCATTTGATATCAAATACTTGCTAGATACAAAGGACACTTTTTTAAAGCTTTTTTAAATAAAGTTTTTTTTAAATAATTTTTCGTTGATGATTGATTTCTTGATTTGGACAAAACTGTAATAAAATCAGTCGGTAAAATAGGTCTAACAAGAATTATTGAGCTCAAGTGGCTAAATCGTATCTGCTTATAAAATCACTCATATGCATTAGTAATATGATGATAACAAACATTGGATTTGTGTTCATTATTTATTTACTTGAACGAGATAAACCGATCTGTCAAAAACGAAAGCCGTTTCCCCATTGCCGCTAATATAACAATAGCGCAAGCTAGCGGGGCGTTAGGCAAGTTTATTGGCCTGACATCAAGCTGCAGCAGCCTAGCGGCTTTGGGCGGATGATGAAAACGAAGGGCTGCTACAGCTTGGTGAAGGGCCAATAGTTAACAGGTGCTTATTTAAGTTGTATACAGGTTTTCTCGCCGCGCCCACCGCGCAGTTTGCCTGGTTCCACGTCCCAAATCGTGACTAGGATGACAGTTGATTCGATTCGTCAAGCAGGGAGCGAGAGAGCTCCGCAGTGAAAAATTAAGGTCGCATATAACGTCGTTGCCACCAATATCTGATGGTTATATTTGGGTTTCATTTCGTCGTGGATTAATGCCGTGGGGCGGGTGAGCGGGGGATGCGGCCACACCACCACCCGCCTCGGTCATATACTCAGCAGCACAGACACACTGGGTAGGCGCCCGGGCTATATATAGCTAGACGCCTGTTTTAATGGGTGAGAGGATCCGCTCTGGATCCCCTCACCCCGCGGGTCGTGGCCAACTGGTACACACACTGACTGACACACACCCATAGCCTTAACAAGCGACGGCCGTCAGAGTGGGTGCGACTATGTTTACCTTGCTATAGCTCACTGTAGATAGGCGAGCAATGACTTAGGTCTATATTGTATTTGGTTCAACGAGGATCAACCCCTCACACGTCCACAATACCAGGTGGGTGTGGGGGACCAGGGGGGCAATAGGGACATTGATTTAGCACCCATTTTTACGGTGCCCAATTCCTTTCATAAATAATTGTAATAATAATTGTATTTCTATTTTATTTGGGAACATGATTATTTTCGTCAAGCACAACGTAATGCCGTGGCAATCAAGGAAATAAAACATAATTGACGGAAAATGTTTACCCGATCATTGGTTATAGTTGGGTTTCATTTCGTCGTGGTTTAATGCCGTGGGGCGGGTGAGCGGGGGTTGCGGCCACACCACCATCGCCTCGGTCAGTGTTGAGCGTTATCAGGTTTGCACAGGCATAATCATAACCGATTTAGCACTCAAAGCCCATGGCCAGTCGTTATTATGACGTAAAATCTTCGATTATACGGCATCTATCACTTCGTTCGTTTGTTATGGCGGAAATCGCCATCATGTCTGTCAGTTCTGTTTGTTATGGCGAACATCGCCAGCATGTCTGTCAGTTCTGTTTGTTATGGCGAAAATCGCCATCGTGTGAGTCAGTTCTGTGTGTGTGTGTGTGTGTTTGTGTGTGTGTGTGTGTCTGTCTGTCGGTCTGTCGTCACGATAACTGTGGAACACTTGCAGCTATCGTTGTCGATCTTCGCCCACATGCCCGAAGTCTAATCTCAGGTCAAGTTCGTTGCCGGGTGAAATCGGTCAAACGTCAACGTCAAGGTGACGTCATACGTCCAAAACACATTTCCCGGTCTAACTCGCTTAATATAGAAACACGAAATTAGCGTCTATATACTCAGCTCCTGGATATCTTCCTCGTTACTGCCATCAAATTTTTCATAGGATCAATAGTTTTCACGCTACAGGCTTTGGAAATTAAAAAAAATGTCACAATTTCTTTTCCTTAAATCGCAAAGCGATTGCCACGAGACTTTGCAGGGACATTAAAGGTACCACTCAGGTACCGTATGTCAAAAATTAATGTGATCCCATCAATAGTGTCCGTTTCCTAGGCGACGAAAATCCCTATTATGACCCAATGGGAGATTTCTCCCCCGATTTTGACAACTTGCCATACAGGTATCTCAACGCCGCTTGGCAGGGACATTCGGTCCGCCACCTAGATAGATTATGCCAAAAATTACTGCGATCGAACTTGTAGTATTCGTTTCCAATGCAACGGAAAATCCCATTATGAAAGATACAAATTTTACTTTTGCAGTTAAAACGCACATAGCCTCACGCTACTTGGCACAGGCTTCCTAGGGGTCGGACTTATCAATTATGTGCAAGATGAATGCAATCGGACAGTTACTTTTTGTTTCCATAACAACGCAAAAATGGCCCAATGGTAAAAGATAGGACATTTTTTTAATTTACCATGAGCCCAAAACATAGAAACCTATAAGCCACGCAACTTATCTTTGACACAAAGATTACTTAAGGTTGTATCTTAAAATTGATTACATTTCAGCAAACTGGGTCAAGGGTCAAGGGCGTAACCTTGACTATTGTAAATGTCAAGTGCTCGGTTGTAGCTCCAGCGCCTGGATGTTGGGGGTTCGAACCCGACTTTTCCAATTTTTTAGCTATCGCCCTCCAATATTTACCACAGACTATGGCATAAATTAGGACCTTATATTTAAAATTTCACTAAAATTGGATTGGCGGTTATCACGTGACGGGTCATTTCAATTTAAAATTAACGAAATTCACGGGACCCTCAATATTGAACTAGAAACTTCAAAATGGTATAGGACACTGTGGAATTGTATTGCCCGTCAGGAAAAAATATGGTCAAAATTCGCCGTGTTCACACTTTTGCGTAAATCGACGAAAAGATCGTTTCAATATTACACTATACGGCGTTCCCGTTCTGCTAACGCGACACCCCCCCCCCCCCCACCTTCCGCCGCCCCCACCCTTCCCTTCTCCATGCCCCCAATACACAAACGCATTCCAGCTTTCATGCGCTTCACTGGCGCACACTCTTGCCCTTATTCACACCCACCTCCTACCTTACACCCCTACCCTGTGAATTGCTGGCCGGTCCGCTGCCGTTCAGCTGCTTGCTGCATGGTATCCTTTCAGCGAACCGAGAGCACCCTCCCGCCCCCCCCACGCAGGCCCCAACTGAGGTCGAGGTGACAGCGATTGCATACGATTGCATCAGCATGGGAAGCTACGAAACGCTGTATTTCCTTTCCGGCCCAGAAGGTCCCGGCTTTAATTTAAATGTCTAGCGAGACGACCCCCATGCATCAGTCATGCGTCATCAGACGTCCATTTGAGCCATAAGCTCTCAGCCGCCAGGGTGACTTGCCTTGTTTAGACGAAAATTTCAAATTTTCGTCTTATGTCGGTGTGTTCCGTTTTGATGACGTAAAATTATGACGTAAAATCTTCGATTTTATGGCATCTATCACTACGTTGGTTTGTCTGTGTGTGTGTGTGTGTGTGTGTGTGTGTACGCGCTCTGTAGGTCGCAAAACGCGACATTTCGTCCTGTAACATTACCCATCGTTAGGTATTCCACATGGCTCGGTTCCCGGGTTATGTACGTCAAAGGTCAAGGTCAAAGGAATTTTGTGTTTGTTCCTTAACCATTGGTAGATAGGACCAAAAATCAGGAAAGTCGCTATAACATTCACAGTGTTCATTTAATTACGCTATGCCTTATGTCACGTATTAAGCCCGTCGGTAACTTGTAGCACGTCTTTGAATTTTGCAAATCGCCTAAGTAGTTTGTCTGCAAAAAAATGGTAAACTTTAACATAGGACCCTACGAGAGCTATTGACTATTAAAAACAGCTGGTCGACATCCATAATGTGTCGCCGGAGACTCGTCACTTGGCTAATGGAGATGTCAACACAGTGCGGCTCGCTAATCTTATCATAACAACATTACAGCGAGGCTCGCTGTCGCGAGCGGTGCCAGTGACCGCGGTGCCAGTGTAGGCATACTGTTGTGGGGGGCGGGGCGGGGCAGGGGTGGTTGAAGCTGGGGTGGTGGGATGATTCAGTTGGTTGCTATGAAAATGTGCATGGTAGGGATGTAGAACCTAGAAATGCAGACTGAAACTACATAAACGGGCAGTTTGGTTTTAGCTGTCCACCGAGCGAGATCGTTGAGCCCGGGGGCGAAACTAAAGAGCGACTTTTACTTTTGGGATGGGGCCAACAATTGAGAGGATGCTCACTCTAGCGACAGTTTTAGAGCTGCCGGATCTGAAGGGTCAATAACACTCTATTTTTTAAAATGGGAATTATTACCAAGTGGGAATCACGTATGCTGGAGGTAGTCTGGTTTTCTGGGACCCGGGCCAGGCCCGCCTGTGGATGACTGTTTAAATGCCCGAGCTGTGGCCCGGGCCGTATTAATACGCCCCGGGTCCACGGCGAGGCGGGAGGACTGATCCACTTGTAGGTCTGGACCCCGGGGCGTATTAATACGGCCCGGGCCACAGGCGAGTCAGGGAGACAGATCCACTGGATGCCCTGGACCCCGGGGCGTATTAATACGGCTCGTGGTCACGGGCCACCACGAGCTGGGTTGGGTTGGATCTATTTCCTGAACCCCGGGCCAGGTCCGCGCGTTGGAAAGACAAGTGTCGCTAGATACGTAACGTGGGTCCCGAGATGGTGCTTTTACGGTACATCTTTTCATTAAAACTTCAAATACAATTATTAAAAATGCAGTCGTATTGCGGAATTCTAACACCTCACTTTTCCCAAATTTTAAACGTAGCCAGATAGGTGGCATTGTTATTGCCTATATTGTGTATGGTGTTAAATTGATGAGCTCCGGCAAGGTTTGAAGGTATCGTGATGCGGCTGTATCATCGATCATTATTTTACGGTACGTTGGGTTATACATGCGCTATAACTCCTCACACCAACAGCGTGTGCCCATACAGTGATGGAGTTAATTCTTTGATATTAAAACTAATCCATTTTAGCAGCGCCTGTAACTTAACATTTAATTTCCATAATAAATTCATCAAAATTCATACAATCTGTACACAAATAGTGCAAATTTAACTACCAGCACGTACTCATGGAAAGTTGCTCTCTGTTATAGCAGAGTGTACCCCTAGAAGACCAGTTTCTGGCCGTGTTATACACTTCGCCTATGGAGCCTAATACAGGGAGAATAACACAGACGTCATCCTTGTGATTATCATCACTAGACGGTCAAGCAGAGCTTGAAAAGAAAGACGAAAATTGTGGTTATGGGACCAATTCGACTATGTTAAGACCCATTTCATGACGTTGGCATGGCACGCCGTCAGTCATTTGGCGTACATCGAGGCTTTATAATGGGCTTGGCCATGTTAAAGTGTGATTATTTGCTACGGTCCAAACTACTGCTTCGATGGGTACATATTGCACCACATATTAGTCATCTACCTGCATTTATGTAGTCACAGCGATTTTTCTGCACTTTCGGCAATGTCAAAATTGATTATCCAATAACTCGAAAACTATAAATGTGAGGCGAAATCTGAGGCCACATTACTTTTGTGCCTGTCTCTGAAGAATATTCTGAGACAAACCCCGAATCTCTAGACCAAATATTAACGAAGTTACTCGGAAAAACATGTTTCGCAACCTTGACCTTGATTTGACCTTGACCTTGATTTCACCTTGACCTTGGAAGCGTGACCTTGATTAATATAGTACTTTGCGCTCAAATAATAATGTCATGTCTCACGCAAGGTGCCGTTTGTCTGACATGTCCCCTTCATGGAGCATTTGAGGAGGCCATGTTCCCGCCAAAATGCTTCCGTAAGGTCCCATGTTAAACTTTGGGAATTTTTAGCGGGAAAACTATTTGGGCGATTTGCACAAATGAAAGACGATATAGAAGGTATGGGCCCAATACGTGAAGTAATTTTCAGCGTGATTAAATGGAAACTGCGAAGGTTACAGCGATTTTCCCGTTTTTTGGTCCCATCTTTCAATGGTTAAGCGAATTTCGAAAAATTCCTGTGAACTTGACCTTTGACCTACATGGGCCATCTACGAACTTAGCCTGACGATTGCCATTCCGCATCTTTTCGTGAATTTGCAAGTTGATATCTTAAGGCATTCGAAAGATAATGCGTTACGTTACAGACAGACACACAGACAAAGCATATCACACTGGCGGCTGAGAGCTTATGGTTCAAATGGACAACTGACGACGCATGACGCATGGCTGATGCAATGGGGTCTCGCTGCACATTATAAATCAAACCGGGACCTTCTGGACTGATTTTTAAGGGAATTTGAGCGTTTCGTAGCTTCCCTTCTTGATGCAACCGCTGTCACCTCGACCCCAGGTGTGGCCTGTAGGGGGGGGGGGGCGGGGGGAGAGAGCGGGCTCTCGGTTCGCGGTAAGGACACCTTGCAGCAAGCAGCTGAACGACAGCGGACCGGCCAGCAATACACAGGGTAGGGGTGTAAGGTAGGGTGTGGGTGTGGATAAGGAGTGTGCGCCAGTGAAGCGCATCAAAGTTGGAATGCGTGTGTGTATTGGCGGGTATGGAAAGGCCGGGGTGGGGGCGGCGGGACGTGGGGGAGGGGGGGGGGGTTAGCGTTAGGAGAACGAGAACGCTGTATAGTGTACTATTGCAACGATCTTTTCGTCGATTTACGCAAAAGTGTTTACAAAGCGAATTTTATCAATATTTTTTCCTGACGGGCAATGAAATTCCACAGTCTCCTATACCATTTGGAAGTTTGTGCGGTCAATATTGAGGACACCGTGAATTTCGCTAATTTTAAATTGAACTGACCTGCTACGTGATAATCGAGTGTTCGATTTTAGTAAATTTTTTAAATATAAGGTCCTAATTTATGACCCAGTCTGTGTTAAATATTGGCGATAGCTTAAAAATCGAAAAAGTCGGGTTCGAACCCCCAACTTCCAGGCGCTCTGGCACCGTTACGTTGCGCACTCCGGGTTCGAGCTGAGATTGGATTTGGCATAAGCTACGTCTTTTAATTTTTTAGCTACAAGTGAGCACTCGACATTTATAATAGTCAAGGACACGGCCTTGACCCTTGACCCAGGTTGCTGAAATATAATCAATTTTAAGATACGACCTTAAGTAATCTTTGTGGCAAAGATGAGTTGCGTGGCTTATAGGTTCTATGTTTTTGGCTCATGGTAAATTTCAAAAATGTTCTTTTACCATTGGGCCATATTTGCGTTGCCATGGAAACAAATTGTAACTGATTTTTGACATACGGTGCTTGAGTGGAACCCTTAATGTTCCTGCAAAGTCTCGCGACAATCGCATTGAGATTTAAGAGAAAGAAATTGTGTGGACAATTTTGAAATTTCCAGAGCCTGTAGCGTGAAAACTATTGCTCCTACGTACAATTTGACACCAGTAGCGAGAAAGCTATCCAAGAGCTGAGTATATAGACACTACTTTGGTGTTTCTAGCTGTAATACTGAGCGAGTTAGACCGGAAAATGTGTTTTGGACGTATGACGTCACGGTGACGTTGACGTTTGACCGATTTCACCCGGCAACGAACTTGACCTGAGATTAGACTGGCATCTGTTGGCGAAGTTTGACAACGATAGCTGCAAGTGTTCGACAGTTATCGTGCTCACAGACAGACAGACACACACACACACACACACACACACACACACACCTGGATATTGATACATGAGGACCGTAGAACGATGCTGAGTGTCTCCCAAGTGGTGGTGACAAAGGTGCGTGGTACGTGGCATGTGGCACGTGGTACAAACCAGAACCTGAGCCTGCACCAACAGACGCAGGTAGCATGGGGGACTGGGGCGCGCGGGGATTGGATGAAAGTAGCCCCAGATGTCAATGTCTAGGTGTGGACCCACGACCTGTTGATCCTCAGCTCATCCAGGCTGTCTGAGCCAGGAAGCACCCCCATCCCTGGGGCAGATCTAGGGGGGGGGGGCGACCCGGCCCTCCCTTTTAGGGCCGAAATTTATATAATTCATACCATTTAACATATTAAAACCAAAACCGGCCCCCCTAACCAGCATATATGAATCGACCAGCCCCTGCATCCCCCCCCCTTTCACGCACCTCGCCAGTCACACACATACCCTGCACGGCAAAGTAACATATTTGTGCACTTCGGTAACATGGAATCACACCTTACTTCAAAGTAAATAAGAATAAAGTACTGTTTCTTCACGTTTCTTTAATTAAAAGTAGATCTGGATCTAGACGGGGGGGAAACAGAGGGTACGTGCCCCCCCCCCCTTTCTGAAGAAGTGGACACAAGGGGCACAGTCACAAATTCTTTGTACCTCACCAGCACACCCCCCACTCCCGGTCGCTCACTGGAGCCGCCCCTGGATAATACTTCAACAAGCAAAGCTTGAGAAGGAAGACGGAAATTGGGGTTATAGGACCAATGTTAAGGCCCATTTCATGACGTTGGCATGGCACGCCGTCAGTCATTTGACGTATCGAGGCTTTATCATGGGCTTGCCCATGTTAAAGTGCGATTATTTGCCAGCGTCGAAACTACTGGTTCGATTTCGATGGCATTTGGCATACATGATGTCAGTAACATGGGTATATATTCCACCACATATGAGTCATCTACCTGCATTTATGTAGTCACAGCGATCATCCAATAACTCGAAAACTATAAATGTGAGGTAAAATCTGAGAGGGCATTACTTTTGTGCCTGTCTCTGAAAAATACTCTGAAACAAACCGCAAAACTATAGACCAAATATTAACGAAGTTACTTGACCTAGATGTGACCTTGACCTTGGAAGCGCGACCTTGATAAATATAGTACTTTGCGCCCAAATACTAATGTCATGTTTCGCGCAAGGTGTCGTTTGTCTGACATGTCCCCTTCATGGAGCAATTGAAGAGGCCATTTTCCCGCCAAAATGCTCTCGTAGGGTCCCATGTTAAACTTTGGGATTTTTAGCGGGACAACTCTCTGGGCGATTTGCTCAAATGAAAGACGTTATAGAAGGTACTAATGGGCCCAATACGTGAAATAATTTGCAGCGTGATTAAATGGAAACTACGAACGCTATAGCGATTTCCCCGTTTTTTGGTCCTATGTTTCAATGGTTAAGCGAATTTCGAAAAATTCCTGTGACCTGGACCTTTGACCTACATGACCCATCTACGAACTTAGCCTGACGATTGCCAAGAGACAGACATACAGACAGACACAGACAGATACACCCACACACAGACCGGCACACAGGCAGCGAAAGCCGGACAGCCACACAGACAGAGACAGACAGAGAGACAGCCAAACAGGCAGACAGACATCACACACAGACAGGTACACCCACACACAGACCGACACACAGACAGCGTCAGCCGGACAGCCACACCCACACACAGACCGACACACAGACAGCGTCAGCCGGACAGCCACACAGACAGCGACAGCCTAACAGCCACACAGACAGCGACAGCCGGACAGCCTCACAGACAGAGACAGACAGAGAGACAGCCATGCAGCAGACAGACAACACACACAGACAGGTACACCCACACACAGACCGACACTCAGACAGCGTCAGCCGGACAGCCATACAGAGAGCGACAGCCGGACAGCCACACAGACAGCGACAGCCGGACAGCCACACAGACAGCGACAGCCGGACAGCCACACAGACAGCGACAGCCGGACAGCCACACAGACAGTGACAGCCGGACAGCTACACAGACAGCGACAGTCGGACAGCCACACAGAGAGCGACAGCCGGACAGCCACGCAGACAGCGACAGACAGAGAGACAGCCATACAGGCAGACAGACAGCACACACAGACAGATACACCCACACACAGACCGACACACAGACAGCGTCAGCCGGACAGCCACACAGACAGCGACAGCCGGACAGCCACACAGAGAGCGACAGCCGGACAGCCACACAGACCGACACACAGACAGATATACATATGAGAAGGAAGGAAGAAAATTGTAGTTATGGGACCAATTCGATTATGTTAAGACCCATTTCATGACGTTGGCATGGCACGCCGTCAGTCGTTTGGCGTATCGAGGCTTTATAATGGGCTTGGCCATGTTAAAGTGTGATTATTTGCCAGCGTCGAAACTACTGGTTCGATTTCGATGGCATTGGGCATACATGATGTCAGTAATATGGGTACATATTCCACCACATATGAGTCACCTACCTGCATTTATGTAGTCACAGCGATTTTTTTGCACTTTCGGCAATGTCAAAATTGATCATCTAATAACTCGAAAACTATAAATGTGAGATGAAATCTGAGGGCACATATCGTGTGCGCATCTCTCTGAAACAAACCCCGAATCTTTAGACCAAATATTAACGAAGTTACGCGGAAAAACATGTTTCGTAACCTTGACCTTGAGGTGACCTTGACCTTGGAAGCGTGACCTTGCTCAATAAAGTATTTGCGCTCAAATACTAATGTCATGTCTCACGCAATTTGTCGTATGTCTGACATATACCTTCATGAAAAAATTGAGGCCCTGTTCCCGCCAAAATGCTCTCGTAGGGTCCCATGTTAAACTTTGGGAATTTTTAGCGGGAAAACTATTTGGGTGATTTGCATACATGCAAGACGATATAGAAGGCACTAATGGGCTCAATACGTGCAATAAATTTCAGCGTGGTTAAATGGAAACTGCGAACGTTATAGCGATTTTCCCGTTTTTGGTCCTATCTACCAATGGTTAAGGAACAAACAAACAATTCCTGTGACCGTGACCTTTGACGTACATACCCCGCTAACGAACTTGACCGATATATGTCGAATACCTATCGATGGGTAAAGTTACAGAACGAAATGTTGCGTTTTGCGACCTACAGAGCGCGCAAAGACAAACAAAGAGGCAGAACAACGGAACACACCGACATAAGACGAAAATTGAAAATTTTCGTCTTAACAAGCAGACCATTTCCTCCCTCTCTCTCTCGCTAGTACCTACAACTTTCGATTTGTCCGTTATCTTGTTAAAATGAAATTAAATTTAACATTCAAACCTCTGGTTACCATCTGGTTACCATATCACCCCACCTCCCTGGCACGCCGGAGCTGACAAATGATGTTTTGATGATAATCACAAGGCTGACGTCTGTGTTATTCTGCCTGTGTTAGGCTCCATAGGCGAAGTGTATAACACGGCCAGAAACTGGTCTTCTAGGGGTACACTCTGCTATAACAGAGAGCAACTTTCCATGAGTACGTGCTGGTAGTTAAACTTGCACTATTTGTGTACAGATTGTATGAATTTTGATGAATTTATTATGGAAATTAAATATTACGTTACAGGCGCTGCTAAAATGGATTAGTTTTAATATCGAAGAATTAACTCCATCACTGTATGGGCACACGCTGTTGGTGTGAGGAGTTATAGCGTATGTATAACCCAACGTACCGTAAAATAATGATCGATGATACAGCCGCATCGCGATACCTTCAAACCTTGCCGGGGCTCATCAATTTAACACCATACACAATATAGGCAATAACAATGCCACCTATCTGGCTGCGTTTAAAATTTGGGAAAAGTGAGGTGTTAGAATTCCGCAATACGACTGCATTTTTAATAATTATATTTGAAGTTTTAATGAAAACATGTACCGTAAAAGCACCATCTCGGGACCCACGTTACGTATCTAGCGACACTTGTCTTTCCAACGCGCGGACCTGGCCCGGGGTTCAGAAATAGATCCAACCCAACCCAGCTCGTGGTGGCCCGGGACCACGGGCCGTATTAATACGCCCCGGGGTCCAGGACATCCAGTGGATCTGTCTCCCTGACTCGCCTGTGGCCCGGGCCGTATTAATACGCCCCGGGGTCCAGACCTACAAGTGGATCAGTCCTCCCGCCTCGCCGTGGACCCGGGGCGTATTAATACGGCCCGGGCCACAGCTCGGGCATTTAAACAGCTGAGTCATCCACAGACGGGCCTGGCCCGGGTCCCAGAAAACCAGACTACCTCCAGCATACGTGATTCCCACTTGGTAATAATTCCCATTTTAAAAAATAGAGTGTTCTTCGTGCTTTTTATAGTTTCAAGGTAACTCATCGGTAAATCTAAGCTTAACTTGCACATGTTTTACGAATATGTACTGGTATGTCTATATGTATTTTGGGCGTGATGGACTTGAAGCTCAATAAACTGACGCCCATAAAGACCCCAAGTGTTTTTCTTTTTAAGGATGCTCAGCATACATCGACCCCACCTACTCGGAACTAGGACAGCGACGCATGAAGAGAAATGGTGGTGCCTTAGACATCCTGTGCGCACATTGACGTTAAATTAGACCAAGAAACTCCTGGGACAATCAAAAGGGGATAGACCAAACCTTTCATTTATTTACGATTGTGTATGTGTAAGTATTACCCGAATGTGAGATGAAGCGATAATAAATTTCTATTAACTCGACCCCACCCCCTGTCCGCAGTCTCCCATTCCCTTCACGATGATGACATACGAAGTGTTCACGAAGTGTTTTGGTTTTCAAACCACACCTTCACATCGACAAAACATGCATTTGCACACCGTATGCCATGCCTTCTGGTGGTCATGACAAACCAAACATTCACATGGTATTTCAAGGCCTCTCTTGGTCATGATAAACCAAGCATTCACACCATCTGCCAAGCATCTGCCTATCACAACTATCCGCTCTGACAGGCATCAAGACACCCGCGGACCCCCCCCCCCCCCACCAGATTTGTATAATAGTGCCCCCCCCCCCCCCGAGGATTTCACATCGTCTGCCAAGCCATCTTGCGCTCATGACAAACTAAGAATTCACATCGTCTGCCAAAACCATCTCACGCTCACGACAAACAAGGCCTTCATATCGTTCGCAAAGCCATCTGACGGTCATTCTTAATTCTTCTGCCAAGCCCTCACATGCTCACGACAAACAAAGCATTCACATCGTCACGTGCGAAACGAGATTTATTGTATCTTGTCATTAAGCCATTTCGTAATATATGAAAATTCATGTGGCAACTGTCATACTGCCAATTTCATACTCTGTCACATTATGGCGTACACATTCTTTTGTGGGATTTAGGAATTTTATTTCTGTGATCCGAGATGATATACCCCTACCGCGCGACCACCGCGTGCTGTGGGTTATAGCCACCGCGACCGAACCGCGCCGCCTCGGTTCCGTCGCCGCGTCAGTTCCGTCACCGCGCCGCGAACGAGTCCAGTGGGCGTCAGCACTAACAGTCGTTGGCGGACGACAATGACCGTTGTCCCAGCTAACAGTCGTTGGTGGACGTCAATAACCTTTCTCCCAGCTAACAGTCGTTGGTGGACGTCAATATCCTTTCTCCCAGCTAACAGTCGTTGGTGGACGTCAATAACCTTTGTCCCAGCTAACAGGGAACTCCAGTTCCTGCCCAGCAACGTAGCGGATGAAATTCTTCCTAAAGCATTCAGCCACCTGAAACGCACACGAGTACAAACATTTAATTGATGAAAAAAATGTATAATCAATCTTGTAGGCCCAGGGAGGGGAATATATTATATTCTAAATAATTATGACTTATTATGATAATAATGATATCACCGTGCGGACCGTGGGGGTCAGTGAGGGTTAGTGGGCCGTTACGAGAGGGACACGGATAGACTGAAAGATCGCATGGTGTTGAGAGCTGGGGGTAAGGGATTGGAGTGAGGACTGGGGTTGAGAGGTGGGTTTGAGAGGTGGGGGTGAGGACTGGGGTTGAGAGGTGGGTTTGAGAGGTGGGAGTGAGGACTGGGGTTGAGAGGTGGGTTTGAGAGGTGGGGGTGAGGACTGGGTTGAGAGGTGGGTTTGAGAGGTGGGGGTGAGGACTGGGGTTGAGAGGTGGGTTTGGGAGGTGGGGGTGAGGACTGGGGTTGAGAGGTGGGAGTGAGGACTGGAGTTGAGAGGTGGGGGTGAAGGGTGGGACTGAGGACTGGGGTTGAGAGGTGGGTTTGAGAGGTGGGAGTGAGGACTGGGGTTGAGAGGTGGGCTTGAGAGGTGGGAGTGAGGACGGGTTGAGAGGTGGGTTTGAGAAGTGGGGGTGAGGACTGGAGTTGAGAGGTGGGAGTGAGGACTGGAGTTGAGAGGTGGGGGTGAAGGGTGGGAGTGAGGACTGGGTTGTGGGTTTGAGAGGTGGGGGTGAGGACTGGGGTTGAGAGGTGGGTTTGAGAGGTGGGAGTGAGAACGGGTTGAGAGGTGGGTTTGAGAGGTGGGGGTGAGGACTAGGGTTGAGAGGTGGGTTTGAGAGGTGGGGGTGAGGACTGGGGTTGAGAGGTGGGTTTGAGAGGTGGGGGTGAGGACTGGGGCTGAGAGGTGGGTTTGAGAGTTGGGGGTGAGGACTAGGGTTGAGAGGTGGGTTTGAGAGGTGGGGGTGAGGACTGGGGTTGAGAGGTGGGTTTGAGAGGTGGGTGTGAGGACTGGGGTTGAGAGGTGGGTTTGAGAGGTAGGGGTGAGGACTAGGCTTGAGAGGTGGGTTTGAGAGGTGGGTGTGAGGACTGGGGTTGAGAGGTGGGTTTGAGAGGTGGGGGTGAGGACTGGGGCTGAGAGGTGGGTTTGAGAGTTGGGGGTGAGGACTAGGGTTGAGAGGTGGGTTTGAGAGGTGGGGGTGAGGACTGGGGTTGAGAGGTGGGTTTGAGAGTTGGGGGTGAGGACTAGGGTTGAGAGGTGGGTTTGAGAGTTGGGGGTGAGGACTAGGGTTGAGAGGTGGGTTTGAGAGGTGGGGGTGAGGACTGGGGTTGAGAGGTGGGTTTGAGAGGTGGGTGAGAGGACTGGGGTTGAGAGGTAGGTTTGAGAGGTGGGGGTCAGGACTAGGGTTGAGAGGTGGGTTTGAGAGGTGGGGGTGAGGACTAGGGTTGAGAGGTGGGTTTGAGAGGTGGGGGTGAGGACTGGGGTTGAGAGGTGGGTTTGAGAGGTGGGGGTGAGGACTAGGGTTGAGAGGTGGGTTTGAGAGGTGGGGGTGAGGACTGGAGTTGAGAGGTGGGAGTGAGGACTGGAGTTGAGAGGTGGGGGTGAAGGGTGAGAGTGAGGACTGGGTTGTGGGTTTGAGAGGTGGGGGTGAGGACTGGGGTTGAGAGGTGGGTTTGAGAGGTGGGAGTGAGAACGGGTTGAGAGGTGGGTTTGAGAGGTGGGGGTGAGGACTAGGGTTGAGAGGTGGGTTTGAGAGGTGGGGGTGAGGACTGGGGTTGAGAGGTGGGTTTGAGAGGTGGGGGTGAGGACTGGGGCTGAGAGGTGGGTTTGAGAGTTGGGGGTGAGGACTAGGGTTGAGAGGTGGGTTTGAGAGGTGGGGGTGAGGACTGGGGTTGAGAGGTGGGTTTGAGAGGTGGGTGTGAGGACTGGGGTTGAGAGGTGGGTTTGAGAGGTGGGGGTGAGGACTAGGGTTGAGAGGTGGGTTTGAGAGGTGGGTGTGAGGACTGGGGTTGAGAGGTGGGTTTGAGAGGTGGGGGTGAGGACTGGGGCTGAGAGGTGGGTTTGAGAGTTGGGGGTGAGGACTAGGGTTGAGAGGTGGGTTTGAGAGGTGGGGGTGAGGACTGGGGTTGAGAGGTGGGTTTGAGAGGTGGGGGTGAGGACTGGGGCTGAGAGGTGGGTTTGAGAGTTGGGGGTGAGGACTAGGGTTGAGAGGTGGGTTTGAGAGGTGGGGGTGAGGACTGGGGTTGAGAGGTGGGTTTGAGAGGTGGGTGTGAGGACTGGGGTTGAGAGGTGGGTTTGAGAGGTGGGGGTCAGGACTAGGGTTGAGAGGTGGGTTTGAGAGGTGGGGGTGAGGACTAGGGTTGAGAGGTGGGTTTGAGAGGTGGGGGTGAGGACTGGGGTTGAGAGGTGGGTTTGAGAGGTAAGGACTGGGGTTGAGAGGTAGGGGTAAGAGGTGGGCTTGAGAAGTAGGGGTGAGGACTGGGGTTGAGAGGTGGGGGGAGGACGGGTTGAGGGCTGAGGGTGAGGGCTGGGGTTGAAGGCCGAGGTTGAGGGCCGGCGTTGAAGGCCGAGTTTGAGGGTCGTGGTTGAGGGCTGGTTGAGGGCTGGGGTAGAAGGCCGAGTTTGAAGGCTGGTGGAGGGATGGGGTTGAGGCTGGTTGAGGGTTGGGGTTGAGGGCTAGGGTTGAGATTCGTGGTTGAGGGCTGGGGTTGAGGGTCGTGGTTGAGGGCTGGGGTTGTGGGCTGGCGTTGAAGGCCGAGGTTGAAGGCCGAGGTTGAGGGCTGGGGTTTAAGGCCGAGGATGAGGGCTGAGGCTGAGGGCTGGTTGAGGGCTGGGATTGAGGGCTGGGGTTGAGGGCCGTGGTTGAGGGATAGGGTTGAAGGCCGAGGTTAAGGGCTGGTTGAGGGCTAGAGTTGAAGGCTGGGGTTGAAGGCCGAGGATGAGGGCTGGTCGAGGGCTGGGGTTGAAGGCCATGGCTGAGGGCTGGTTGAGGGCTGGGGTTGAGGACCGTGGTTGAGGGATGGGGTTGAAGGCCGAGTTTAAGGGCTGGTTGAGGGCTAGAGTTGAAGGCTGGGGTTGAAGGCCGGGGTTGAGAGTCGTGGTTGAGGGCTGGTTGCGGGCTGGGGTTGAAGGCCGAGGTTGAGGGCTGGTCGAGGGCTGGTCGAGGGCTGGTCGAGGGCTGGGGTTGAAGGCCGAGGCTGAGGGCTGGTTGAGGGCTGGGGTTGAGGGCTGGGGTTGAGGGCCGTGGTTGAGGGATGGGGTTGAAGGCCGAGGTTAAGGGCTGGTTGAGGGCTAGAGTTGAAGGCTGGGGTTGAAGGCCGGGGTTGAGAGTCGTGGTTGAGGGCTGGTTGCGGGCTGGGGTTGAAGGCCGAGGTTGAGGGCTGGTCGAGGGCTGGGGTTGAAGGCCGAGGTTGAGGGTCGTGGTTGAGGGCTGGGGGTGAGAGCTGGGATTGAAGGCCGAGGTTGAGGGCCGGTTGGGGGCTGGTTGAGGGCTGGGGTTGAAGGCCGAGTTTGAAGGCTGGCGGAGGGATGGGGTTGAGGGCAGGTTGAGGGTTGGGGTTGAGGGCTAGGGTTGAGGGTCGTGGTTGAGGGCTGGGGTTGAGGGTCGTGGTTGAGGGCTGGGGTTGTGGGCTGGCGTTGAAGGCCGAGGTTGAAGGCCGAGGTTGAGGGCTGGGGTTTAAGGCCGAGGATGAGGGCTGAGGCTGAGGGCTGGTTGAGGGCTGGGGTCGAGGGCTAGAGTTGAAGGCTGGGGTTAAAGGCCGGGGTTGAGAGTCGTGGTTGAGGGCTGGTTGCGGGATGGGGTTGAAGGCCGAGGATGAGGGCTGGTCGAGGGCTGGGGTTGAAGGCCATGGCTGAGGGCTGGTTGAGGGCAGGTGTTGAGGGCTGGGGTTGAGGACCGTGGTTGAGGGATGGGGTTGAAGGCCGAGTTTAAGGGCTGGTTGAGGGCTAGAGTTGAAGGCTGGGGTTAAAGGCCGGGGTTGAGAGTCTTGGTTGAGGGCTGGTTGCGGGCTGGGGTTGAAGGCCGAGGTTGAGGGCTGGTCGAGGGCTGGGGTTGAAGGCCGAGGCTGAGGGCTGGTTGAGGGCTGGGGTTGAGGGCTGGGGTTGAGGACCGTGGTTGAGGGATGGGGTTGAAGGCCGAGGTTAAGGGCTGGTTGAGGGCTAGAGTTGAAGGCTGGGATTGAAGGCCGGGGTTGAGAGTCGTGGTTGAGGGCTCGTTGCGGGCTGGGGTTGAAGGCCGAGGTTGAGGGCTGGTCGAGGGCTGGGGTTGAAGGCCGAGGTTGAGGGTCGTGGTTGAGGGCTCGTTGCGGGCTGGGGTTGAAGGCCGAGGTTGAGGGCTGGTCGAGGGCTGGGGTTGAAGGCCGAGGTTGAGGGTCGTGGTTGAGGGCTGGTTGCGGACTGGGGTTGAAGGCCGAGGTTGAGGGCTGGTCGAGGGCTGGGGTTGAAGGCCGAGGTTGAGGGTCGTGGTTGAGGGCTGGTTGCGGGCTGGGGTTGAAGGCCGAGGTTGAGGGCTGGTCGAGGGCTGGGGTTGAAGGCCGAGGCTGAGGGCTGGTTGAGGGCTGGGGTTGAGGGCTGGGGTTGAGGACCGTGGTTGAGGGATGGGGTTGAAGGCCGAGGTTAAGGGCTGGTTGAGGGCTAGAGTTGAAGGCTGGGGTTGAAGGCCGGGGTTGAGAGTCGTGGTTGAGGGCTGGTTGCGGGCTGGGGTTGAAGGCCGAGGTTGAGGGCTGGTCGAGGGCTGGGGTTGAAGGCCGAGGTTGAGGGTCGTGGTTGAGGGCTGGGGGTGAGAGCTGGGGTTGAAGGCCGAGGTTGAGGGCCGGTTGGGGCTGGTTGAGGGCTGGGGTTGAAGGCCAGGGTTCAGGGCCGTGGTTGAGGGATGGGGTTGAAGGCCGAGGTTAAGGGCTGGTTGAGGGCTAGAGTTGAAGGCTGGGGTTGAAGGCCGGGGATGAGAGTCGTGGTTGAGGGCTGGTTGCGGGCCGGGGTTGAAGGCCGAGGTTGAGGGCTGGTCGAGGGCTGGGGTTGAAGGCCGAGGTTGAGGGTCGTGGTTGAGGGATCGGGTTGAAGGCTGGGGTTGAAGGCCGAGGTTGAGGACTGGTTGAGGGCTGGGGTTGAAGACTAGGGTTAAGGGCCGTGGTTGAGGGATGGGGTTGAGGGCTGGTTAAGGGATGGTTTGAGGGCTGGGGTTGAGGGTGGTGGTTGAAGGCCGCGGTGGAGGGCTGGTTGAGGGTTGGGGTTGAGGGCTGGGGTTGAAGGCCGAGGTTGAGTGCTGGTTAAGGGCTGGGGTTGAAGGCTGGGGCTGAGGGCCGTGGTTGAGGGATGGGGTTGAGGGCTGGGGTTGAGGGGCGAGGTTGAGGGATGGGGTTGAAGGCTGGGGTTGAAGGCCGAGGTTAAGGGCTGGTTGAGAGATGGGGTTGAGGGCTGGGGTTAAAGGCCGTGGTTGAGGGCTGGGGTTGAGGGCTGGTTGAGGGTTGGGGTTCAGGGCTGGGATTGAGGGCCGAGGTTGAGGGCTGGTTGAGGGCTGGTTGAGGGCTGGGGTTGAGAGCTGGTTGGAGGTTGAGGGATGGGGTTGAGGGCTGGGATTGAAGGCCGTGGTTGAGGGCTGGTTGAGGGCTGGTTAAGGGGCTGGTGTTGAGGGCCAAGGTTGAGGGATGGGGTTGGGTGCTGGGGTTGAAGGCTGAGGTTGAGGGATGGGGTTGAAGGCTGGGGTTAAAGGCCGAGGTTGAGGGCTGGTTGAGGGATGGGGTTGAAGGCTGGGGTTGAGGGTCGTGGTTGAGGGCTGGTTGAGGGTGGTGGTTGAAGGCCGTGGTTGCGGGCTGGGTTTGAGGGCTGGTTGAGGGTTCGGGTTGAGTGCTGGGGTTGAAGGCCCAGGTTGAGGGCTGGTTGAGGGATGGGGTTGAAGGCTGGGGTTGAGGGTCGTGGTTGAGGGCTGGTTGAGGGCTGGGGTTAAAGGCCGTGGTTGAGGGCTGGGGTTGAGGGTTGGGGTTGAGGGCTGGGGTTGAGGGCTGGTTGAGGGCTGGTTGAGGGCTGGGGTTGAGGGCTGGGGTTGAGGGCTGGTTGGAGGTTGAGGGATGGGGTTGAGGGCTGGGATTGAAGGCCGTGGTTGAGGGCTGGGGTTGAGGGCTGGTTGGAGGTTGAGTAATGGGGTTTAGGGCTGGGATTGAAGGCCGTGGTTGAGGGCTGGGGTTGAGGGCCGAGGTTGAGGGATGGGGTTGAGGGCTGGGGTTGAAGGCCGAGGTTGAGGGTCGTGGTTGAGGGCTCGTTGCGGGCTGGGGTTGAAGGCCGAGGTTGAGGGCTGGTCGAAGGCTGGGGTTGAAGGCCGAGGTTGAGGGTCGTGGTTGAGGGCTGGTTGCGGGCTGGGGTTGAAGGCCGAGGTTGAGGGCTGGTCGAGGGCTGGGGTTGAAGGCCGAGGTTGAGGGTCGTGGTTGAGGGCTGGTTGCGGGCTGGGGTTGAAGGCCGAGGTTGAGGGCTGGTCGAGGGCTGGGGTTGAAGGCCGAGGCTGAGGGCTGGTTGAGGGCTGGGGTTGAGGGCTGGGGTTGAGGACCGTGGTTGAGGGATGGGGTTGAAGGCCGAGGTTAAGGGCTGGTTGAGGGCTAGAGTTGAAGGCTGGGGTTGAAGGCCGGGGTTGAGAGTCGTGGTTGAGGGCTGGTTGCGGGCTGGGGTTGAAGGCCGAGGTTGAGGGCTGGTCGAGGGCTGGGGTTGAAGGCCGCGGTTGAGGGTCGTGGTTGAGGGCTGGGGGTGAGAGCTGGGGTTGAAGGCCGAGGTTGAGGGCCGGTTGGGGGCTGGTTGAGGGCTGGGGTTGAAGGCCAGGGTTCAGGGCCGTGGTTGAGGGATGGGGTTGAAGGCCGAGGTTAAGGGCTGGTTGAGGGCTAGAGTTGAAGGCTGGGGTTGAAGGCCGGGGATGAGAGTCGTGGTTGAGGGCTGGTTGCGGGCCGGGGTTGAAGGCCGAGGTTGAGGGCTGGTCGAGGGCTGGGGTTGAAGGCCGAGGTTGAGGGTCGTGGTTGAGGGATCGGGTTGAAGGCTGGGGTTGAAGGCCGAGGTTGAGGACTGGTTGAGGGCTGGGGTTGAAGACTAGGGTTAAGGGCCGTGGTTGAGGGATGGGGTTGAGGGCTGGTTAAGGGATGGGTTGAGGGCTGGGGTTGAAGGCCGAGGTTGAGTGCTGGTTAAGGGCTGGGGTTGAAGGCTGGGGCTGAGGGCCGTGGTTGAGGGATGGGGTTGAGGGCTGGGGTTAAAGGCCGTGGTTGAGGGCTGGGGTTGAGGGCTGGTTGAGGGTTGGGGTTCAGGGCTGGGATTGAGGGCCGAGGTTGAGGGCTGGTTGAGGGCTGGTTGAGGGCTGGGGTTGAGGGCTGGTTGGAGGTTGAGGGATGGGATTGAGGGCTGGGATTGAAGGCCGTGGTTGAGGGCTGGTTGAGGGCTGGTTAAGGGGCTGGTGTTGAGGGCCAAGGTTGAGGGATGGGGTTGAAGGCTGGGGTTGAAGGCTGAGGTTGAGGGATGGGGTTGAAGGCTGGGGTTGAAGGCCGAGGTTGAGGGCTGGTTGAGGGATGGGGTTGAAGGCTGGGGTTGAGGGTCGTGGTTGAGGGCTGGTTGAGGGTGGTGGTTGAAGGCCGTGGTTGCGGGCTGGGTTTGAGGGCTGGTTGAGGGTTCGGGTTGAGGGCTGGGGTTGAAGGCCGAGGTTGAGGGCTGGTTGAGGGATGGGGTTGAAGGCTGGGGTTGAGGGTCGTGGTTGAGGGCTGGTTGAGGGCTGGGGTTAAAGGCCGTGGTTGAGGGCTGGGGTTGAGGGTTGGGGTTGAGGGCTGGGGTTGAGGGCTGGTTGAGGGCTGGTTGAGGGCTGGGGTTGAGGGCTGGTTGGAGGTTGAGGGATGGGGTTGAGGGCTGGGATTGAAGGCCGTGGTTGAGGGCTGGGGTTGAGGGCTGGTTGGAGGTTGAGTAATGGGGTTTAGGGCTGGGATTGAAGGCCGTGGTTGAGGGCTGGGGTTGAGGGCCGAGGTTGAGGGATGGGCTTGAGGGCTGGGGTTGAAGGCCGAGGTTGCGGGATGGGGTTGAAGGCCGGGGTTGAAGGCCGAGGTTGAGGGCTGGTTGAGGGATGGGGTTGAAGGCTGGGGTTGAGGGTCGTGGTTGAGGGCCGCGGTTGAGGGCTGGGGTTGAAGGCCGAGGTTGAGGGCCGGTTGAGGGATGGGGTTGAAGGCCGAGGTTGAGGGCTGGGGTTGAAGGCTAAGGTTGGGGGATGGGGTTGAAGGCCGAGGTTGAGGGCTGGTTGAGGGCTGGGGTTGAGGGTGGTGGTTGAAGGCCGTGGTTAAGGGCTGGGGTTGAGGGCTGGTTGAGGGTTGGGGTTGAAGGCTGGGTTTGAGGGTCGTGGTTAAGGGCCGCGGTTGAAGGCTGGGGTTGAAGGCCGAGGTTGAGGGTGGTAGTTGGGGGCTGGGGTTGAAGGCTGGTTGAGGGCCGGGGTTTAAGGCCGAGGTTGAGGGCTAGTTGAGGGTTGGGGTTGAGGGCTGGGGTTGAATGCCGTGGTTGAGGGTTGAGGGCCGGGGTTGAAGGCCGAGGTTGAGGGTGGTGGTTGGGAGCTGGGGTTGAAGGCTGGTTGAGGGCCGGGGTTGAAGCCGGGGTTGAGGATCGTGGTTGAGGGCTGGTTGAGGGTTGGGGTTGAGGGCTAGGGTTGAAGGCCGTGGTTGAGGGCTGGGGTTGAGGGCCGGGGTTGAGGGCTGGTTGAAGGTTGGGGTTGAGGGCCGTGGTTTAGGGTGGTGGTTGGGGGCTGAGGTTTAAAGCTGGTTGAGGGCCGGGGTTGAAGGCCGGGGTTGCGGATCGTGGTTGAGGGTTGGGGTTGAGGGCTGGGGTCGAAGGCCGTGGTTGAGGGTCGTGGTTGAGGGCTGGGGTTGAAGGCCGGGGTAGGAGGCCGGGGTTGAGGATCGTGGTTGAGGGCTGGTTTAGGGCTGGGTTTGAGGGTTGGGATTGAAAGCCGGGGTTGAGGATCGTGGTTGAGGGCTGGGTTTGAGGGTTAGGGTTGAAAGCAGGGGATGAAGGCAGAAGTTGAGGGCTGGTTGAGGGTTGAGGTTGAGGGCTAGGGTTGAAGGCCGTGGTTGAGGGTCGTGGTTGAGGGCTGGGGTTGAAGGCCGGGGTTGAAGGCCGGGGTTGAGGATCGTGGTTGAGGGCTGGGTTTGAGGGTTGGATTTGAAGGCCGGGGTTGAAGGCCGAGGTTGAGGGTTGTGATTGAGAGCTGGGGTTGAGGGCTGGGGTTGAGGATCGTGGTTGAGGGCTGGGTTTGAGGGTTGGATTTGAAGGCCGGGGTTGAAGGCCGAGGTTGAGGGTTGTGATTGAGGGCTGGGGTTGAGGGCTGGGGTTGAGGACTGAGGTTGAGGGCTGGGGTTGAGGGCTGGGGTTGAGGGTCGTGGTTGAGGGCCGCGATTGAGGGCTGGGGTTGAAGGCTGGGGTTGAAGGCCGAGGTTGAGGTGGTGGTTGAGGGCTGGGATTGAAGGCCGAGGTTGAGGGTGGTGGCTAAGGGCTGGGGTTGAAGGCCGAGGTTGAAGGTTGGTTTAGGGCTGGGGTTGAAGGCTGAGGTTCAGGGTGGTGGTTAAGGGTGGTGGTTGAGTGCCGGGGTTGAGGATCGTGGTTGAGGGCTGGGGTTGAAGGCCGTGGTTGAGGGCTGATGTTGAGGGTCGTGGTTGACGGCTGGGGGTGAGAGTTGAGGTTGAAGGCCGAGGTTGAGGGTCGTGGCTGAGGGCCGTGGTTGAAGGCCGAGGTTGAGGGTCATGGTTGAGGGCTGGGGTTGAAGGCCGTGGTTGAGGGCTGGTGTTGAGGGTCGTGATTGACGGCTGGGGGTGAGAGTTGGGGTTGAAGGCCGAGGTTGAGGGTCGGGGCTGAGGGCAGTGGTTGAAGGCCGAGGTTGAGGGTCATGGTTGAGGCCTGGGGTTGAGGCCTGGAGTTGAGAGGTGGAGGTAAGGGCTGGAGTTGAGGGCTGTGGATGAGGGCTGGGGTTGAGGGTCGTGGTTGAGGGCTGGGGGTTGAGGGCCGGGGTTGAGCGCTGGGAATGAGGGTTGGTGGTGAGGGCTGGGGTTGAGCAATCTCCTACCCTTTACGATGAAAGACCTGGAATCTTTAACCTGGAAAACCTTTGCACAAGTGGGGCTTGAACCAGCTTCGGGATCACATAGCAGGGCACTATTCGACAACAGCCGAACGCGCCACAAACTAGGTCACGTAGTATTAGACAGGACAAATAGACAAAACTGGCCCAAAAATGAATACCCCAGTTATACACGTATACACGAGCCATTAACCTCGACCCAGTGACTCACCGGGATGTCGTTGGACACAGCCGATACGTGCGGAGTGACAGTCACTCGGGGGTGGGACCACAGCGGGCTGTCGGCAGGCAGGGGTTCCATGGGGAACACGTCACACACCGCGTGGCTGATCCACTGGTTCCTGCACGGACATACACACCCATCAATCAAGCACATGCAGCGCCAAATACAATAGCATTATCCACAATAGGCTACACACAAGATTTTAGGTAGTATAAGTAAATAGATTGAAAATCGAGCAAAAAAAGCAGGTCTTACCCGGGAACAACTTAAGGATAAAAGTGAATTCCAGCAACACCTCGCACCCATGAGACGGTCACACGTCGGCCAATGCAGTGAAATATTATAATATATTATGTTCTACGTTATAAATAATCACCAAAGTCATAAAGAGTATACATTGACCCAGCATTATACAGTTTATGCCAAGCTGATACGACATTAAACAGATGTGACCTCAAGTGACCTGTTCACCGTGATATTGGAAACAAATTGCCTCTTCGCCGTGATATGTGTAAACAAATGGCTTTTTCGCCGTGATATTTGTAAACATATGGCCTCTTTGCCGTGATATGTGTAAACAAATGGCCTTTTCGCCGTGATATTTGTAAACGAATACCTACTGTAACGCCCGGAGCAAGCTGGATTCATCTACGATGTCACCTCTACCCACGTTGATGAAGACAGTCCTCTGAAAGCACATATACTCGACACATATACTACAGAGAGGACTACACATTATAACCATCTAACTATTGATAACGGTGCGGATATTTAAGTCAAAACGACTACAACAATACAGTTGATCATTTCGCAAGAGATTCACTTCCAGCATTACTATTTATTATACGTTTAGCACGTTACACCCCATGGTCTGAGTCCGGCTCAACCATCCTAAATGTCAAAATTATTTTAACTTTACATCCACCATTTACTGTTGGTAAACATGCACATGTAGGAAACTAAATGAGCCCGAGACTTGGACCTAGACTTGGACTCTGTACACAAATCATCGCGCACCATCAAACTCGTCGAAAACAGCTGGACACGTACTATTGATTTGTTTTGATTTGACTATATCGTGCCATACTGGTTAAGTTCAATCTAAACTACTCAATAGTTCTAAAACGCTGAAATATCAATAAATGTGAGCTTGTAGATAAAACAATAGCAAATATGATAAAGCGTCAAGTAGATATGAACAAAACCATGAATGCAGTCAAAGTTGAACCGATCAATAGATTAAAAAAAAACTGAGGAGATCAAGTAATGTGACTGAGCATTAGCTGCAGCATTACAACCTCTTCCAGCGCAAGTAGACGCACATACCTCACGCAAAATGCTACAATCGCCGTTGCTTGTGCCAGAATGTTCTGTTTAAATGCTAAATGATATTTAATTCTACCGTTTAGGATAGTAGGTACTTTGAGACAGTTAGCCAAGAGTGATAGAAATTATGTCTTATCTATTGATTGGGATGGCAACCACGACAATTGTGGGGTTGGTATCATTTCACTGTTATATACACAACTAAACACTGCTAATACGGCAAATATCCGAACTTCTATATTCGAACTTCCAACATTTGTTTCAACTCTTCAACGGCAGACGTTATCACATCCATATTTGTGTTAGAAGGCAAAACAAAAGGTTGGGATCTCTTGAATCTGGTGTGTGTACGAGTAGCTTTAAATAAGCCTCCAACGCGTAGGGGGCGCTGCTGCTGTCCTCGTGACGTCATCCGATTATGACGTCAGATCCTCACCTTTCCCTTACAATGGGCCAAGGTGTCGGCAGAGAGAAGGCCGACAGTGTTGGGTGTGCTGGGCAGGATGTTACAGATGTAGTCACATGAGGCCAGTAGTTCCGGTAGACCGTCCTTATGCCTGGTGAATTAAGCGGATAGCACAGTGCCTCAGTCCAAGGGATGAACATCAAGTCATACGAAGGCCATGTGATCATGATGTACCCGTGGGTCAGTCATACGAACCTTCTCCAGGATATCGGGATTTTAGCCTGTCATAACTTCAGCCACGGGGTTGAAAACTCAGTTGCCAACGCACGGACTAGACACAAGAATTCCTTTATCATATCAGCCACGTGGTTGAAAATTTACTTGCCAGTGCACAGCTTAGACAAAGGAATCTTTTTATAACATCACCCCGTGGTTAACTTGACAAAGCACTAAGAGAGTTCAACCTTGACAACCGTAGGATAGTAGTCATCTCTGGACAGACTGATCTAATGAGCACAAATTATGACAAGTCAACCATTATAACAAATTATATCACTGAACCCTGCGACCGAATGAACTTACCTGTATTGGTCTACGTATTCACACCGGGAGCCCTGCGGGGGGATTGTCTGGACATATCCCCACACGCTCATTCCAAATGCCTTGGCTATTTTCGCAACTGAAGTCAAAAGCCAGAATGTAGTAAAACATAACCAATGATCTTAACATGTGTAATATATATCACACCTACAGCTCAAGAGGTAACAACCATATAGTTGGTATATTACTACCGTAAACAACGTTGACAATGCCTGCACGATGAAAATAAATTGCTTACATAGTATATTTCATCCAAATAATTTTTGTTTTCAGGATACCATTATTTATGACATGACCTTATTTCGACATCATAATCAACTTTAAAATACGAAAGTAAATTACAGTAAAACCGGGTCATTCACTTCGAAGCTATGATAAGAGTAAAACATGGCTATCCACTTCACAATATTAAACTCGAATACGAAGCTAAAATGAAAGTACAACATGGTCAGTCATTTCATAATGTTCAGCTTCTACTATGAAAACGATATTGAAAGTAAACAAGGCCACTCACTTCCCTTTCCAATGTCACCGACCCCGAGGATGCCGAGAGTGAGCTCAGAGAGGGTGCGAAAACTCTTCATCTTGTCCACAGCCCTGGAAAATGAAACCTGGAGGCTTTAGGCCATGTACATGGTACTCGAGGGCCAATATATCCTACGCAAAATATGCTAAGCATCACCTCTATGCAGATATCTGAGTGTATAACAGGTGACTGCGTAATTCACTATAACACAGATAAACCTTCCCCAATCTGTGTCCAATCCAAATGTCCTGTGTCCAAATGTTACTTGTGTGCCACCATGCATGGTAAAGGCAAACGTCTTTGTATTATAGTAGAATTACACACCTGTTATACACTCAGATATCTCTGCATAGAGGGGGTCCTTAGCAAATTGTGAATAGTATACATCACGGAAACAATGAAATGGGGTCTATTGAAACGAACCCAAGACTGTTTGGTCTGCGGCTCAAATGACCTTGGAAGACTGCACCTATATATCAGAGGTTAACAAACACTAAGATACATACGGACATAATTACAGTTACCACGGATGATTTCACAAATTGCGCAATAATTTCTCGAAAAGCGCATCGAAGGGGCACGTTTTTCATCGTGGACTGACTTCTAGAAAGTCTCATAAACTTTCATAGTTAACTTTTGTATTCAGTTATCATGTTTTAATTAATCGCTCTCTGCCTAATTTTGATAATATTGGAGTAAGAAGAATGCTACTATACCCACTACTATGCAAAGGTTGTAAAATAATGACGTCTATTTGGCACTGTAAATGCAATACTTGAGAGTGACAAAACCAGTCATCCGCATTATATGATTATTTGACATTTTTAACGCATTAATGACCAAAACTCCTATTGTATCAAAACGCTGTCCTCCTCACCAGTCTTTACGTTCCTGGTACTGTTTCATTTCTTGGAACTTGCGTTCCCGTTCGATGACATATCCAATGACATACTCAGACATCATGGGCCCAAAGTAACCGGAGAACTTGGTCAGCTGATACCCAGGCAGGGGCTACAAAATGAACGATTTATCATTCCTCATGTCATGTGCATTTTGCATTTGCAAGAAATATAAAATATTAAAAACACCTTTTTCGCCGGTGTCGTATCTTAATTACTTTTACGCATTATTCTCAAATGAAGACCTCGTTGCCATATTCAGCGCTATATAGTATAGGCAGTTCGCACTGAAACATGTCATCGGACAAATAACAGACACTGATGTTATCACAGGTACTCAAACAGTGTAGGTTTCTCACATGCTGACCTTGGTTCTGTCGAGGGCGCGAATCAGTGAGTCAGTACCTAAGAACACCAAGCACTCAAGTTAAATACTAGAATGTCCAGTGTAAAGGTTAACTGCAATACAAAAATAATTAATTATCATTGGTTGGAGTTATAAGTAAATACACATACGGCAAAGTGCAACACATATTCATCACTGTTTAAATCACATTTTATTATAAATAAAAGGAGAATATTAAATCCGATAGAGAGGTATGCATGGTCGCTTCGTAGGACATACAAGGCAAAGAAAGACATGTTTGATCATGGTTTGCGCTTATATAGGAGCCAATTGAAACCCTATAAAACTACAGCATATGCATCTGATTGTCTTTTAATAACAGGTTTATAATATATAGGAATATATGCTGACTTCATTTCTTGGCAGGCATAATTGGCAAGCCAACCTTAAATTTGATATAGAGGGAGTTTTGGGATAATCATCAAAACTAGCGTCGGGGGCAAAAAAAAAGAGAAACCTACAATTTAATTTAATATTTAAACTAAGGACACGCTCTGTAAGTTAATGAGCCCCACGAACCTGCCCATGTCGACATCAGCCATTTCAACTTGGGAAGATTTTGCACTAATCCGTGACTGGCTATCAACGTGGGATCAGCCAACAGTATCTCAGCAGACTGGAGTTCACATCGGCTCTCTTCGTTCAGGGGTTGTCCTGAAACAACATTCATACTAGCAGTGACGGAGCTAGAGATGATGGCGGTTGGTGGGGATCATAAGGATCGCAACATTTCATATCAGGGGGGTGGGGGGGCCTAGAAAATATTTGAAAAAAATAGTTTGTTGTGACTATTTGGGGGAAAAAAATGTTTGCTTTTCAAATGCTACAAAAAAAACTTGCTTTCATAATTAAAAAAAAAATGCCTTATAAAATTTCCTTGTGGGTGTCTAAAGAAATAAATAATTTGATGAAAAAAGATACAAAAAAATAAATAAAATGTCAATAAATTTGTGAAAAATGAAATAATTGTATGGTAATTTATTTTCTAGGCGCCCGCCCTGATATGAAATGGTGCGCCCCTAACCCACCACCCCCTTGTTTTAGATGGCGGGCTGCAGCTTTATACTTTGTGTGGTCACATAACATAATTGTAATACCCAATCGTACTCCGCTAGTTTACTCAAAGTCAGTTTGAGTAATATATGTATCACTAGTCTTGTATCTCAGTTACTAATGACACCTTTAAGACGTAATCAGTTAAATAAAGAGTTGTCTGGTTACTTTCATTTTGTTCGTCGCTTTGCCTTGTCCGTGATATCAATTAACAACCGGTATTCAACTTAGTGCTAAACGTCATCAGTTTGTGTGCTTCGCGATGCTTTGTTATAAGTAGCAGTGCCGAGACAAGAGTTCTGTGGTGTCCCGGAATAGCCACGGGATGGGCACTATTATATAAATCTGGTGGGGGGGGGGGGGGGAGTCCGCAGGTGCGGGTTCACTTGACCTGAACAAGCTACCCCTATAGAGCGGACTATGACGAAAATATACCCCAAACCCGGCAGTGTATTAAGTACCCCCCCACCCCCCTGGTGGTAGGCGAATACTTCAGATAATTTCAAACCACTGTGATTCAGCTCCGTTTAACGTTTAGCGAGAAATAACTCGGGGTAAGTCGAATATGTGAATACTATCTCACAGAGCACCTGTTTTTCAGATGGCAGGTATCAATGCTCACCTTGAAATCATATGCAGATCTGAGAACTGGTACGATGACAATTGATTTGATTAGGTTTTAACGGCACTTTCAGTCTGTAAGGCTATATCGCGCCATACTGGGTAAGTTCAATCGAAATAACTCAAGTCAGTACTACAACCCTGAAAGTATCAATACATGTGAGCTTGTAGGTAAAACAATTGTAAAAATGATAAAGGGTCACGTAGATATGAATAAAACCATGAAGGCAGTCAATGTTGAAATGTTCAACAGATTAATAAAACCCTAAGAACATCAAGTAGTGTATGGTGACAAACATGAGGATATAAACCTGGGTTATACATGTCAACGAACAAGTTGGACAGCTTGCTATTGTCGAATAAAGCGCCTAGTAGTTACCTGTGGTCGCTTGGTCCCGCTCTCATTTTCTTACCAGACGTGTAACAAGAGGTCGGACACCAAATCGTTGTGTTCATATTGATGCCTTCCCAACACAACATGAAGGCGGCGGTGGCGGTTTTATATTCGTTTACAACACGCCTATCTGAACATCTCGGCTTAACTGTTGTCATGAAGTCCATGTATTTGATGTGCTCAGTTTGATGTGCTCAGTTCTCAAATCTACCGGGAGGTCAGTTTCATGGCTAGCAGGGTTGAGCGCTGCGACCATCTTTAGATTGTCGACGTTTGCCTGATCGACTCGGCCCTGTCACCATGTCAGTTTCATGGCTAGCAGAGTTGAGCGCTGCGGCCATCCTTAGATTGTCGACGTTTGCCTGATCGACTCGGCCCTGTCACTCGTGACACTGTCTGGGAGTGGCCATACGCCAATATAAATACGGCGCCAGTCCCGAAGAGGGCAGACTACCTTGGGGACCGGTCAAGACAGGACACCCGGCATCACAGGAACTACCCACATCGCGGCGTCAAGCGGCGCTGCTGCTGCTCGGCCGGATCGTCAGGGGTTGTCCTTTGGTGTCCCTGTTTGCACTTGTGGACTGTTGCCATTCATGCCTCGTTATTACTGAGGCTGCCATCCATGCCTCGTGTTTATTGAGGCTGCTGTCTATGCCTCGTCGTTACCAAGGCTGCTGTCTATGCCTCGTCGTCGCTGGAGCTGCCGGTCATCGCTGGGACGTCGCTGGATCCGCCGGTCGTCGCTGGGACGTCGCTGGATCCGCCGGTCATCGCCGGGACATCGCTGGATTTATATTGGCGTATGGCCACTCCCAGACAGTGTCACGAGTGACAGGGCCGAGTCGATCAGGCAAACGTCGACAATCTAAGGATGGTCGCAGCGCTCAACCCTGCTAGCCATGAAACTGATATGGTGACAGGGCCGAGTCGA
Organism: Arenicola marina; assembly: GCA_964019135.1. Classification (NCBI taxonomy): domain Eukaryota; kingdom Metazoa; phylum Annelida; class Polychaeta; family Arenicolidae; genus Arenicola; species Arenicola marina. Next base: position 31,153,606 of record OZ025263.1, read on the forward strand.
TCAGGCAAACGTCGACAATCTAAGGATGGTCGCAGCGCTCAACCCTGCTAGCCATGAAACTGACCTCCCGGTAGATTTGAGAACTGAGCACATCAAACTGAGCACATCAAATACATGGACTTCATGACAATACCCGCTTTAGGCCTCCAAACCCATTCTCCTTCACTGTTAGATCCCGTCATGGGAGGGTACACGGTAGGTTCAGACTGCGTGATTAGAGCTTGTGCCGTATGCATTCTCATTGGGCAATTCTTGGCGAAGTGCTTAGGGTCTCCGCATTTAAAGCATCCCTTTGCCCTTGAATTGAAGGACGGACGATCATACTGTTTTGCAGTTTTCTCAACCCGATCGACAGTTTGTACTCTAGCTTTTGGACTAACCTCGGTGCTGCCTACTTTTTGTATTGGGCCTTTTGGAGCTACAAAAGCCGACAACCCATGTGCGTGCACATATGTTTCAGCCCACCTGATAACACCTTCAATTGATCCCGGATCCTTTTCTTTGATGTACGTTAACATTTCCCTGCTACAACACGTCAAAAACTGCTCACGGATCAGCAAATCTGATAACCCATCGAAAGTTTCAGGGACTTTGGATAATTCTACCCAACGATCAAAACAATTTTGAAGTCTAGAACAAAACTGACTGGGATTTTCGCCCTTCTCTGGTCGACTCGACCGGAACTTGTGTCGGAAGCCTTCTTCCGTTAACCTGAACCTTTGCATCAATACCTTTTTGACTTTCGTATAATCCAGGGAATCGTTAACATTCATGCAATGTAGGGCCTCTAAGGCTTTCCCTCGTAACAATGAACTGAGAACAATCGACCATTGATCGGAAGGCCATTTCAACTCGAAACTACAATGTCAGTCAGTGTGGAAGGAAAGCGGAGCAACTCTTGGAACAGCATCACGTGGTGACATTCAACCTAACCATTTGAATACCATGGCGGCTTTCCAAGTAACACCTCCTGGACGACTCAATTATGGAATATTAAGCCGACAATTTCATTAGTTGGTTTTCAGTTGCAATTTAGGTCTCCTGGCGACCAATTTGTGGTTTGGGTGATAAAGTGCTTCGTTTAGGTATTACCTCATGGGCAAAAACAACTTTCGTTTATTTCGCATTTAATCGCTACATATATAAAAAGGGGCATCTGCGTAATGCAGAGCTGCCAGACTTGGGCTGGTAAGTTCCCACTGGCCATTACAGCCGACAACCCAGCATTAACATATTTCTGACTTGTGCTACATTGTAATATTGAACCACAGTGCACATAATTAGAAAGATCAAAGATAACAAGTAGAATTTCTGGTAAGTTTGGTTATATCGTTCTGCCGCAAGAAGTGCCGTATGCGATTAAATTATATTCTGATCAAGTGTGTTATTTTCGCGACATTGTACTTTTTAGCCAACATCTAATGGTTCGATCTAAGTTATGAATGAGCTGCGGCTTGAGCAACTGCTCTGACTGATTCACATCTGGAGCAATTTCGGTTTACGTGGGTATCTTTAAAAGGTGCCTTTGTCCGTTTTTTTGTTCAATACAACACCTTAAAATTGTCATGTTTATTGCATAACATAACGTTTTGCCAGATGCGATAGTCATCCCTGCCGAAGAAAGCACTCCTGATGAGCAGTCCTTCAGATTGCCAGGCCAAGCAAATGTTCTCTAGGAGTATCAAAGAAGAAAAAGCGGACAACAACCACTTTCGAACTCACCAGACTAAGTTAACAAACGTCGGAAACCGATTCCTTAAGTTCATGTGATTCGGATAATCATTTGAACGGCGATACGGATTATCACTCAGCTGGCAACTCTGATTGTGTAGCTGATAAAAGTGACAGCAGTGACAGTTAAGGCTATATCTTGCCATACTGTTTGTTCAATTTAAATAACTCGGCAGTCAATATTAAAACCCTGAAAGCTAATACATGTGATATAGAAGATAAAACAATAGCAAAAATGATAAAGGGTCAAGTAGATATGAATAAAATCATGAATGCAGTCAATGTGGAAACGACCAATAAGTATAAAACCCTGAGGATATCAAGTATTATAATAGAGAAAAATGTCTTAAAACCATGTAAGTGAAGAATGGTGAAAAGACAGTCAATAAATTGTCAGAATATAAAACCATGAATGTTGATGTTGGTTTCTAAAACCACAGTTTCGAGAAGTATAAATACAGATAAATGTACTGTTTGACAGTATATGTTGACTAGATTTCAAATATATTTGAGTAGATTTATTTTAGATAAATAGTCTAAAATCTTTTGATTTGGCACAGTATTAAAAATTGTCCTAAATTTGTTGTTTGGTAATAATTATCCCTTGTTTCTTTGAAGTCAACCAATCTCAACAGAATGTGCTCCACTGTGAGGGGTTCCTAACAGGGAACACATTCGGGAGGTGGTTCTCCTTTGAGGAGGTAGCAATGGGTAAGGTATGTATGTCCAATTCGAAGTCTTCGAATGACAACGTCCCTCCGCCAACCGCGGATTATTGGCCGTTTGGTACCCACAGTAGGCTGAAGCCGTTTTAATTTGTTGGGGGATTGCTCGTCCCAGGACAACTGCCAATTTTAGTAATTTCATTTTGGATGTACGGCTTCAAGTCAGAGTATGGAAACTGGACTGGAAGGACGTCGTCATTCAGAGCCTCTTTGGCGGCAGCGTCTGATAGACTATTGCCCTCTATGCCTATATGGCTAGGGATCCAGCAGAACACTACCGCCTTTCCATTGCATATTAAATAATGACATTTTATGAATATATTTTGTATCAAGGGATTTTTATTTCTGATGTTTTTCGGCTTTTATACAGCATAATGAATCTGAATATAGGATAAATTTATCATGTAGTGATTGTTCTACATATTCAAGTGTCATGATTAAAGCTATTACTTCGGCGGTATATATAGAACATTGGTCTGGGAGGCGGTTGCTGCATTGGTGCTCACCAGCTACAGCTGCAGCGGCCACCATGTGGGAGTCTTTTGAGCCATCGGTATATATTGGGAAATGGTTGGGGTGTTGATTGTGGATTGTATGTCTATAAATTGTGATGGGTCTGTGTCAGATTTGTTGTAATTTATATTAAGTGCTTTGGTACATTTCTGTTTTAATTGTTTGATATGGGGTATAAAAGTCAGTGTTTTATCGAATAAAAGGCCGAGAAATTTTGTTTCTGGCACAACTGGTATTTGGTCCCCATTCATTTTAAGTTCCGGTTGGAGTTTCCGGAGTTGACAGAAGTGCATACACACTGTTTTAGTTTTTGAAAATTTAAATCCATTCTCATCGCACCATTGTTGTAACTTATTTAGGTTCATTTGTAGTTGCCTTTCTATTGTGTGCATATGTTTGGACCTGAAACAGGCCAAAAAGTCATCAACAAATAGAGAAGGATCTATGTTATTAGTGAGACATTTTATGATGCTGTTGATTTTAATACTAAAAAGGGTTACAGATCAGATACTGCCTTGGGGAACCCCTATCTCCTGATCGTATACTTCGGAGAGGGTAGTTCCGATCCTTGTCCGAAATAGACGCCTGTTTAGGAATTCTTGAATAAAATTTGGCATATGACCTCTGAGGCCCATATCATGGAGGTCTTTTAAAATACCATATTTCCATGTGGTGTCATATGCCTTTTCAAGGTCAAAGAATACTGCCACTACGTGTTCTTTTTTGATGAATGCCTCGCGTATATATGTCTCCAATCGTATTCAATTATCGGTGGTATTTCTGTTTTGTAGAAAGCCACTCTGGAACTTAGTATTGATGTTATTTGTTTCTAGATAATATGTAAGGCGGTTATTTATCATTTTTTCTAGTGTTTTACATATGCAACTTGTAAGAGCTATTGGTCGATAGGAAGAAGGATAGGTGTGATCCTTCCCAGGCTTAGGGATAGGGATGACTATCGCCTTTTTCCACGATGGGGTTACTTGCCCGGTTTGCCAAATGAAGTTGAATATGTCGAGAAGAAGTTCCAAGGATGTATCGGGTAGTTGTTTTAGGAATTGGTATGGGATATCGTCTGGTCCTGGTGAGGTGCTGTTAGTTTTCCTCAGGGCAGACTGGAGTTCCTCCATGGAGAAGAGGCTATTGTAATATTCGTCATTTTTTTATTTGAAATTGAGTTTTTTCCTCTCACTAACCGCCTTGTATCTTTGGAATTTAGCGGTGTAATTATTTGAGGAAGAATTTGTTGCAAAAGCTTTCGACAAGGTATTTGCTATGTGCACTGGTTCGGTGAGGGTTGTGTTTTCATGGATCATGTGGTTTATGCTTTTGTTTGCTTTTTTCCCACTGATCTTCTGTATGGCTCGCCACGTTTTCTTAGTTGTTGTTTTATTTCCAAGTTTGGAGACATAGTTTCTCCAGGATTCCCTTTTTGTTGTTCGTATTGTGCGGCGGGTCTGTGCTCGCACTTGTTTATATTTTAGGATATTTCCTGGAGTAGGATGTATTTGGAGTTCTCGCTGTGCCTGTTTTCGTTGTTGTACGGCCTCACGAAATTCATCGTTAAACCATGGCTTCTTTTGTATTTTGAGATTGGTCGAGGTTTTAGGAAAGAGGGCTATTGGGTCTGGTATACCTTGGAAGTTAGCTGTTGTGAGTTTTTCAAAGCACATTTTTTTAAGTAGTCCAGTCAGCCTTATTTAGTTTCCAGTGAGCAACATTTTCATCTGGAGCGGGAAATTGGCTAGTAAGAAGGATAGGGAAGTGGTCACTGCCGTGACGATCATCTTCCACTTACCAGTTGAAATCAAGGCATAGACTGAGATGGTCTATAGTTAGGTCTATAGCCGTCTTGGCACCATTCCGGGGTGTATATAAGTTATTGAGCCATCGTTGAGTAGAACGGTATTGTTTTTTAAGATAAAGTCCTCTAGCAGGCGGCCCTTGGGTTGTATGTCTTTACAACCCCATAGCGTATGATGGGCATTGAAATCGCCAAGAAGTATATACGGCGCTGGGAGTTCTTTCACTAGATTTTCTAGTTCTTGTCATGGTGGACGTAAATTAGGTGGAATATAGAGAGAGCACAGAGTTATGGTTTTGTGTAATGTTATTCGTATGGGTATAGCTTGTAGGTTGGTCTGTAAGGGTACTTGGCTGTGTGGAGTTTTCTCCTTTATAAGGATACTAACTCCGCCTGTGATTTTATCTCCCGAATTACGTCCTAGATTATCATACGATGTATATCCACTAATTGTTATATCTCCTTGGTTTTTGATGAATGTTTCTTGGAGACAAAACGCTATGGGGTTGTGGTCCTGCTTTAGCAAGAGGATTTCATCACGATTGGCTCTCATACCTCGACAATTCCATTGTACAATGGAAGCCATGGTTTATTATATGGGTGGTGTATCAGCTTTGTGTTTTCTTTTGTCACTTCCTCTTTGCTGTATGTCTGTTTCCATTTCTTTATCTTCCTCCTCCTCTAGTTGCGAGTATTTGTTATGTAATTTGATGGGATCCGTTGATCCCTTGGGTGGTCTGTTTAGTTTCGCTGGCTTCGATTTGGTCAGTTTGTGGGTGGTGGGTTTTGTAGTGGGTTTTGTAGTAGGTTTCTTTGCAGGTGTCTTTGCTTGAATTTCTATCATGGGCTCTGTCTAGCTGGATGTTCCCGTCTCTTCTGGGGTTTCTGTTGTAATTGTGAATTCTGCATCTGGTGGCCAGGAATAAACAGTGTTTATTCCTATGGAAATCATGTTTGGTTTTGGTGTTGTTTCAGTGGTTTTGGTTTGAGACGAGACCGTCACTTCAGCGAAAGTTTTGGTTCCAGTTTTATTTGTAGTTTTACTTTCCATTATTGTTCTCGCTTCGGGATAGGATATGGAGTTTTTAGTTTTTACTGTCTGTACCTCTTTTTCTTTTTGCCAGATTGGACACTGTTTTGAGTATGCGTAGTGACTGCCTTTGCAATTTACGCAGTGACTTGAAAGTATATGTGAGCTAAGTATATATGAATAAAACCATGAATGCAGTCAATGTTGAAACGACTCATAGATTAATAAACCCCTGAGGACATCAAGTAATGTGATTGATCCCATTGTTTTAAAACCAAACAAAGATGGAGAGCCATATCGTCAGCACCAGGATGAAGGTGGCTTTCTGGCCCATGATTTCAACATATCGGCAATATTCAACACAGATGGTGTCAACCTCTTCTCTTCCATGGCCTATATTTTTGGCAATCAGCGAACTGTAACCTGCACACAGATTCGCTCGTGGGCAGGGGGAAGCCACCATACTATTAGTACATGAAGGCTTTTAACGAAGAAATCAATCTTCTACAAAACGAAGGATTTGACTTTAAACATGGGACTGGCAGTTTCGAAACTGAAAATATTATGCTATACGGCAGACCTGGCCGCAAAGGCTGGTGTTCTTAACATGACCTGTTTCAATGGGACTGAAGCTTGCATAAAATGTGAAGAAACTGGCATTATTGTTAAGCACGGTAAAGGCCTGCAATAATGTTACCCGTCACGCCCCGCAACTGAGCGTTATCCTAAACGCATGGATGACGAAATTAGGAAACACATGCAAGCATCGGAAGCCAAAAAAACGAGTCAAAGGTTTCCGTGGTCAATGGGGTCTCATTCATCTCGAGGGATTCAACTTCGTTGACGGCTTTGTTCCAGATTATATGCATTGTATACTCCTTGGCATTTGCAAGACTGGTTTTCTTCCACTCAGCCTGGAAAGCCACATTTCATTGGCACAGCTCAGCCGGCCATACGCAGCCGAACAGTACGCACTGGCAATGATCACCGGGAAGGCGGGAGCGCCATTCCTCTCCATCACCCGCAGGCCCACGGGGAAGATCACGACGTTTGAGGAATGGTCCTCGGCGTTTGCGATATTTCAAGCGGCGTATGGAAGGAAGTTCCCGGACCAAGCGGGCCACCTTCTACAGTACGGGGCGCCAGATCTCGAGGGGGGAAGGAAATTTCCTTATGTACGACGAGGTATTTCGAAATCTGCGTCAGCGGGACAACAAACCTTGGAACCAATTCCACAGTGAGCTGCGTCTGAAGGCAATGATGGGCAACGCCAGACCATCGGGGTCCTACCATGGCCAGCAACACCAAAGTCAGCAGCCCTTTCGGGGTTTTCCCTGAGGAGCATGCTGGGGGTACCACAGAGGCCGAAACTGCATGGGCAACTGCTGTTTCTCACACGCATGCTTACGATGCAATGGGGACCACCCAGTCTTCCGTTGCAACCAGCGACCCCGACAAAAGCCTGAAGCGGGGCCCAGGAGCAAATTCGGAAGGCAGCCAACGTTCAGCGGGCAAGGTTGTTACCCCGGTAAATCCCAGTAGACTCAAACAAACTCTAGAAGTCTACGACCACAGGCTTACGGACTATCTGATGAAGGGGTTGCGCACGGATTAAGGGCTTTGCGCACGGATTCTACCGGATTTCGGGGAAACCAGACCGGACACCCGGTCAAAAATATCTAACCCGCCTTACGGGCGATTGACACAACGCAAGAGAAGACTGATAAGGAGGTTGCGGCCGGGAGGATCGAGTGACCCTTTCAATGCCAGCCTATTCAGAACAAGAAAACCCCTAGTAGATTCCGGCTGATACAGCACCTGTTATCACCGCCAGGGGCCTCCATAAGCTCAGTAATTGACGAGCGGCATACCACCGTGTCATACACATCGAGCGACGACGCGATTAAGGCCATACTACGCCGACAGAAAACCATTTGCTGGAGTTCACGTTCAACGACAGATACTATTATGGCCAGCTCCCATGGGCCTGCGACCCAGTTGGACGGTGTTTGAGACGTCCCGCAGGGCACTTGAGTGGATAGCAGGGAGAATTACCAAAAGGGTCCACGTGATACACATCCTGGACTATTTCTCTTTGTAGCTCCAAGCTACTCGCTGTGCCATGACGCTTTGCTTGCATTCATCAACATGTGCGAGGGCATCGGCGTGTCGATTTAGCCGCAAAAATAATTTTACCGGGAACGACATTGTCGTTCGTCGGGATCGAACTGGACACGGTTTTATTCGAGTCCAGGCTTCCACAAGACAAACAGGAGCGCTGTAAAGAGCTGATAGAGGGAAACAGCACAAATGAGAATGTGACGCTGTTAAACATCCAGCGCATTACGGGGCACCTCAACTTCGCCACGAAAGTTATCCCTCAGGGGCGAGCGTTTCTGCGCAGGCTGTACAATACCACCATCTCCAAACCACACCATCATATACGTCTAAGCGCAGCAGCCCGACTGGATTTCATCACGTGGTTGCTATTCCTGGTACTGCTACTACTATAATGGACAATCAATGTGGTCCCTCACCCCTCGAGTTTCCAGCCAATCGCTGCACCTGTTCACTGATGCAACTGGCGCCATAGGATACGGCGCAGTGTTTGGGGATATATGGTGCTGGGGGCTCTGTCCGAGCAGTTGGAAGAGCAAGGGGATTTCCTTCCTCGAACTTTACCCGATATGTGCAGCCTTGAACACTTGGAACGAGCAGCTCTCTGGCAGACGGGTGGTCATACATACAGACAACCAGGCCCTTGTTTCCATTATCAACAACTGAAAGGGAAAACAAGCTTCGTTGGTTCTTGGTGGGGCTATCATTCCATCGACAAACCTACATGGCCGAAGCTAAAGAGTATGCTAGTGTGAAGCAGACTTATGAAGATTACTTTGTTGTCCGCCATAACACCACATACGAAAGAGCTAAATTCAACATCCGTGTTCAAGGACCGGGTGAGCCCGTTGATACATTCATCACTGACTTGTATTCGTTCGCTGAGCAATGTCAGTTCGGGACTCTGAAAGAAGCAGTCATTCGGGATAGACTCGTGGTTGGACTCAGTGACAAACTTTTGTCTGAGCGTATGCAGACAAAACCTTGACCCCAAAGAAAGCGACAGACATGGCACGTCAGTCGGCGCAGGTGATTTGAGTTGCTTAGATTTGATTGGGGCTTAACGGCACTTTCAACCTGTAATGCCCATGATACATCTAGCGAATTTTCGGAAACTTTGTGACCGAAAATTTGTGACCGAAACTTTGTTCGCGAAACTTTGTTCCCAAAACTTTTCACTGGTGTATCCTTGTGTCCGAAGTTTCAACATGTTTGAATTTTGGACACAAAGTGTCCACATCATTATGGCCATTATACATCTTTCAAGTTTTATACAAACTTTAGATGTATCATGGCCATCAGGCTATATCGTGCCATACCGGTTAAGTTCATCCAAATAACTCAAGATTTATTATTAAAACCCTGAATGTATCAATATATGTGAGCTTCTAGATAAAACAAATTGACAGTTCACAGCCATAGGGATTTTGTATGTAATGGTACCTCCTAAGCGTAAGTGGCAGAATTTAACTGGCATTCCTGTAAGGGCTCCGGCGTGCAATCACTCACTCCAGATGGGGGAGGTGCAGCGGTCGAATAATACATACATGTATATCGATTGCGAAAGTCATTTAATGTTTCGCGTTGAGTTCATCATCTTCACAACATTGTCCGTTGCGCGATGGTTTGATGAAATTGTTACAACTGCAGATTTGAACTGTGTGTCAAATACTGGCATCAGTAACTTATGCGTACCATTTACTGGCCTACGGGTGCGATAAAGTCCTTAACCATTGTGTATTTTGTTGTTATTTTCTCGCAGAAACAGTGTGAGAGCGGTGATGGATGACCTTGAAGATGAACCACATAAGAGTGGAAAAGGCACTCCATTGCTCCTGTATTGGTGTGTTGTAAAGGACCTCTGCCAAATGCGGGCCATAGAGTTAAGCTTAACAAAGATCGTCAGCCACCTTTAGCATTATTTTTCTTCGAATTTTTTTAAATGTTCGTTACATGTATTGCACTATATTACTTTAGAACTGCTTGGCACTGGTTTGAGGTGACAGCATACAACGACAAGTTCAGGACGTCATGCAGCTTCCCAGTGGATCGGCTTTACAATTGAACCGACCGTTTGGTGGTACCATACTTTCCAGTGCCATTACAAGAACGTCAAACTGACCTCACTACTTATCCCAATAGCATATTAACGATTATTGTGCATGAATATGTTGTACTGACTCGACCTGAACAGTCAATAGTCCATGCCGTTTCTATTTTAACGTGCACTGAGGACCATTGCCATTTGATGGCCACACTTGGGATTTAAATAAACGAAGTAAACATATGTTCTACTGATATTGTTTTCTTTGTTTAATTTAACTGTGACAGCAGCATCATACTATCACCACGGACGCGGTCCACAGCCACTCCGTACAATAGTAACACCGGATCTGGCCAAGGCATGCACATGCGCCTGGGGACGCTTTCTGTATCCGCCCGAGCGCTCTGGAGCACATGTATAGTCGCCACAGTTAAGAATAAAGAATACATACGAGAGAGCGACAAAGGAATAGCGTCAATCTAGTACATGGTGTCACAAGCGACCGAAACCTAAAAGGCTCGCTATGGATAATCTAAAGGGACCCGGTTGTGTGCAGGGCGATGCAAGCAACGTGGATCATTCACATGTGTACTCGTTGAAAACCTCGCAAAATAAACAGTGTATACTCCAAAAAAGCAACGTGGACCTGAAGACCTGGTGCCGCTGGGAGCAGCGGTCGTGATAGAGAAGTCGTGTAGTCGTGATAGAGAAGGAGAATGGGTCCATGATAGTGTGCTCGTGGCCTTCTACATAAACCATTTCAAATATGGTAAAGCAGCAATATTAGATATCGGTAAAAAAAAACCTGGAGCTGTCGATGGTGAAGGTATTATTCAGTCTTCGGCAAGATGTGAGTTGAGAACGTCGGAAAGACGTACGGCGTAAGTACCAGCCGCAAGTTCCTCTTCGTCTCCTACCTAAGGTTTTTGATTTGATTTGGCTACATCGTGCCATACTGGTTAAGTTCAATCTAAATGACTCAAAAATCAGTACTAAAACCCTTGAACGTATCAATACATGTGAGCTTCTACATAAAACAAATTCAAAAATGGTCAAGCAGCAATATTAGATATCGGTACAAACCATGGAGCTGTCCATCATGAAATAATGTAAAATTCTGCAGATCGCTTTAAAACCCTGAAAGTAAACAATGGTGAAACGATAACTGTCAATAGACGACTTTAAAACGTTGCATCGTGGTAGCAGTTGTGTTGGTAGTGAAGGGATCTGCCTTCGAGAATGGAGATCCCGTCAGAATTGTTCTGAAAGACGTACGGCGTGAGTACCATCCGCAAGTTCCCCTTCGTCTCCTATCTAAGGTAGAGACTGAGTTGAAAAGCATGGAACACCTGGGTGTCAGAGAAGGCGACAATTGAGTGGTGCCCTCCTATGGTGCAGGTTGTGAGGAAAAACTGTAAGAAATTGAATAGATCCGCAGATCGCGAGATATACACATTGCCGATACTGGATAATATTTCTTCACAATCTCGCGTTATCTACATTGCTGCAAGTGGCAAACTATCAACGTTCATAAGACCATTCGGCCGGTTCTGGTTCAAGAGGCTACCGTTTGGCATTAGCGGGACAAGTGCGTGACCTTCCAAGCGTGAAGCGGTCATGGATGACATTTGGTCCACAGAGCCAATCACCAAGGAGATGACTAAAGATTTGGAACACTGGCCATAAACGATTCGGGCTTGAGATGTGCCCTGCAGCCCGGACGCCCATCGCGTCACCTTATGGTGTCCTGGTGGAGTCGTTCGTCGAGTTGCTGCAGACAGAGTCGACTTTGAGAAGTGGAGCTACACCTCTCGGCACTTCGCATCAAGACCCAAACAGCGCACTCTGGGGAAATGTATCCCATTGTGGTGGCTGTTGAAGTCTGGGGCCAAACCATGGCTAACAATTGTATCACCTTTATCACTGACAACATGGCAGAGGTTGAGGTGATAAACCTCAGGGGCAGCCGTGTAAAGATCCTGTTGTCATGCCTCTGGTTAGGAGACTGGTCCTTGCCTGGATGCGATACAACATACTTTTTAAGGCCTAGCATATTCCAGGTGTGGAAAACACATTGGCAGTTTCCAGATTCGCGAGGCACGCATAGAAGCTCCATGGCTGGGCCTATTACCAGTTGCGCTGCCATAGTGCTCTCTACCTAGAAACCGAGAGTCGGCCAACTACTCCACGCCTCCTTAGCAGACACAACATGCAAGTCATACTTCCAAACTTGGCAGGCATTTGAACATTATGCTGCCCAATACTGCATATATTCTGTTTTACCAGCTACTGTAGATACGATAGTAGGTTATGTCGCCTTTTTACACGGAAAAAGGTTACGCAGCAGCCACTATCACTTTGTATTGTTTTGAATAAATGATATTTAACTTGACTTGACTTGACATTGCTAAGAAGCTTGTGACAGACGCAAAGGCTTTAAACAAGTCGAAAATCGTTAGATTGCCCATCACACCGGCGTTACTCAAACCCATGTGTGACATTTTATCTACTAGATACTTGATTGCGTCACATACCAATTAACCCTAAAGCTAACGTCCGTTTCAGGTTGCAGCTGAATCGGACTGCCGGAAGCAGACTCCTTGGGCTACACCCATCAAACACCACTTTTGGTTCTCCTTTAAATTCAAAGGTTACTACGTAAGCTGTTTTATTGTGGGCGGTCGGTGTAGCCAACTTGTTGGTTGTGATCGGTTATTAGATATGAATGTATTGTCCAATCACAGCTCAGAGCTCCTCCATATAACTGTCCAATCGGAGCCACCGTTCCTTCTGTCTGCCGTTGACGTTGGTGACGCTAGACGCGCGCCAACAACTGGTTTAACCGGCTTTTACCTGTGTATGTTTTAAAAGCACTGGGTTGTAGTGTTATTTTACATTAATTTACGTAACCACAACTCAATTTCAATCCGCTTGTCACTTGTTGTTGAATAACAATGTATAATATTCTATTAATGGGTCACTCCTTCATGAGCCGGCTGAAGGTTGACCGGGCACGTGTCTGTGACAGGAGGTTGTCTTTTAATATTGAATCTCTTCCACCCGTTGTGATTCACGGCATTGGAGGGGCAACAGTTAAACGGCATGGCTCTGAATTCATTGACATGGCTAAAGCTATGGGACCCTCTCATATCATTTTAGACATTGGAACAAATGATCCGTCATCCCAAGATGTGTGTCCAGTAAATGTCGCTGTCCATATATTTGACTTGGCTATTGAGCTCTCGAAACTACCATCAGTTGAACAGGTTTGGTTGCTGCCAATCATCAGCAGAACTGCTTCTGTACGGCCAAGCCGTAGGCAGACAAGACCAGATTTTCAAGTCTTTGCTCGTCTTCAGGTCAATTCGCTACTAGCAGAGAAGGCGACAAAACATCCTGTAATTTCTGTTTGGGACCACCGGGGCTTATTTCATAACCCTTCCTCTTATTTAAGCGCAGTTGGTGTCCATCTCAATGCTTGTGGACAAGCCAAATATACACGAAGTATCAGAGGCTTGTTGACGTTTGCGTTTAAATAATCTATTTATACTTACACCTTTCCAGACAATTGGATTACATACAATTTATAGAAATGTGCGTGGCAAGGAACACGTGCCTGTTATTCTTTATTGAACTAGATCTGCCATATACGCATGGTGATGGGGGTACATGAATCACGCCTGTTGTTTGGGGACATGACAGCTCCTTTCTGTAATAGTGATTTGACACGTTACAGGTTTTCTAATTTGTATTACACTGATTTGCGAATATAATTCTTATGTTGCTTTCTTACAAGTATGTAAAGGAGGGCTGTCATAAGGACATTGTATGCTTCTGGCAAGAAATTCCACTTTCCTGGCTTTACACATTTTCTGATGGAAGCTTAAAGGTATTCTAGTTCGATGACTATGCTTTGCTCTTACACGTTAGAAGCATTTTCGTCCAAATGAATAGGGATATCTTATGGTAGTATGGCATTGTCCATTTGTATAAATACGGCCTGATACTTAACCAATGTTTCTTGTTGAATGTTTCTTCAATAGAAAACGACTAGGCAACTGTTTGCTCTCATACACTAGCATTTTATTTTTGGGCCATTCTTTCGTTCGTCGGTTAAAAAACGACAGAGCTCGATTGGGGGACTCTTGTTTATCGTTAGGCATCCACTTACATGGTCATGGAGTTGGGGGGGCCACTGTTGCTCGCCATGGCCGTCAATTCCTTGATATGGCAGTAACAATGGAACCTACTCATGTAATTTTTGACTTGGGTACAAACGACTGAAACGTCCTGAAACTGCGAATCCGGAAGAGGTCGCGAAGGCTATTTTCAATTTAGCAGTTTCTCTCTTAGAAATTAAATCTGTTTGCAAAGTTTGGTTATTGCCAGTTTTGCCTCGACTGAACCCTGAGGGTCGGGTTTCTAGATACAGGCTGAGGGCAGATTTCGAGAATATTCGCCTTAGAATGAATACCTACTTGAAAGAGTTATCTGCAGGTTTTGCTTCGATATCAGTCTGGACACACCGTGGCCTGCATTTAAACCCTCGTTCGTTCTTAAATGTTAACGATGGTGTCCATCTAAATGCTGTAGGACTTTTGAAATATACTCGTAGTATCCGTGGATTACTTCTTAAAGAATTTGTAGCATAAATGGCAGGGTTAAGCTACACGGTTGTCAGCAGCCAGATTTTCTACCTATTCATTTGTGAGTTGCCTTGTATGGTTCAGGCTCTGCATGTGAAGGACGCATCCTGCTTATCAGTTTCTGGTATTCGAATTCGGCATATCAGACTGATATGGGATCCATGTGGCCTGCGATTACCATAGCCCGTTTTGTGAACCAGCCTCTTCCCTGGTTTGGGCATCTCTTCTAAAGTATGTTTGTGTTTCCTGTATTTCATTTTGGTCTTTTACAATGTTAGCATATATCATGTATATATTGCATTAGTACTTGGATACACTAACACTTAATTTACAGACAGAAGAGATGTTCCTATGAAAACCACCTTCACTGGCTTTTTCACAGTACTTTTTACACTGGCATTGCACTTTTTTCTGATTTAAGGCAAGGTTTTACCTGTCCCTTTATGACCATGCTACACTCTTAAATGTAGGTAGCATTATCGTACAATACATACGGCGGTAATTCCTTCTGGAGCTTAACCTTGTTTCCCTTCCCTTATGACTGGAATTATTGAAATATCTATTTTATTAATTTGTTAAATCCTGGTGTCAAGGTGTGGCTCCAATGCTGATGTCAAATTTGCACTCTGAAACCAGTTCCCTTTGTGAGACATTATTGCTTGGTGGAGTCCTTTGTGAAGGCCGGAGACTCAGTTGCGCTACCAGTTGCACACATGCAGTGTGTTGTTGCTATGGAAATGGGTAGAAGTTTGAATGTAGCCATGAATCCAGGCCAGGTCTATCAATGTTATGATGAGTTTGTATTGGCACGGATTTACGCATAATGTTAGCAAGTCATAAATTAATGACCATACCAACATGAATGCCGTAGTGTTTTCTATTTATGTACATAGAAACAAATCTGTATCGTAAGATAGAACCTCGGGTAATAATCGACGTGATTTAAAATTTGATACATCATAAACATCTATGTTATGCGAGTTCTCGCAACATTTCTTATGATGGTAAATAAGGACGCCTTAATCAATAAAAGATATATCAGTGCAACCTGCAATTTTGCATATTATGAATATGCAGCTTTTTCCATCTGGAAAGGTATTATTATATTAATACTTGTTAAATAACTAATTCATGTTATCTAAAGTTGCAACCTTGGGTATAATCAAATGCCATATAGTTGTTTCTTTTATATAATATGGTTGACTAATATCTACAGGTACACCAAATGGTTGGTGAATTTTATTACATTACTTCATACTTTTATTACATTAAGATAATTACATTTGTCATTTGATTGGCATCTCAATCTTGATCATAATATCTGGTCATCTTAGTGATGAATATACTGAATAAACCCGTCAATTTATTCATCATTCCCGCTATTAACCCAACGGTAAATATTAAATTGAAGATCAAGTTGTGATTATATTACCGACCGCCAGATAACTCGCCTATCCATGGGTATATAATTTGACAGCATTTCTCTTTCTTTTGCCATATACCCTAAGTTTCAGAACAATGTCTCGGAGAAGTGCTAGGACCCGTGGTCAAGCCGATGCTGACTTGATTCCACCGGAGGCTAATACCTCCAAGAAAAGGAAGAGGGCCGTGTCCTAGCCACAGACAACCCTACCTTCCAATGAAGATGAGAGAATCCAACCGAGTCCTACCGTGGTCACAGTGGCGGATGACCAGTTATCAGGAACCGGAAACCCCGGATCCAGATACAGTGTTGGTGGCTAAGATCCCAGAACAAGTGCTGTCAGCAATTCATCGCGAGCGAGCAACGGCACAGGCATTCTCCGCAGAAAGCCAGAGTACTCACCAGCCTGAAGGTATGAGTAACCTTGTACAGCTGGCTCACGAGATGCTAGGTGAAGGCCTGATGAACTGTGAACCTGAGGTTACTAACCCTCGTTTATGGAACCTCGGGGGAAGCAGTGGTCATGTCCCTGACAAGATAAAACATAAGATCTGGGCAAATGAGTGGGTGGATGTCATCTGAAAGTAAGTGCCAGACAGACATGTTTAAGTAGTGTTGCTTAGTCAATGGAAAACACTATGTGACATATTTATGTATAGCCTTTAAGCTGTGCCCCTTATTTGCTTTCTTTTGTTAGGAACTCCAAAAAAAGGGTTCTACCTCCTCTGTTGAGGCAACAAGAAATTTGACAACCTCGCCTCGCGAGTGGACACCTTGGAGGAGGGGGATTTATTCCCTACTGCAACATCCGTTGAAGAATTGGCAGAATTGGAAGATGGAAGGCCAGAACTTGAGAGGCGAAGGAGCACATGTTAGAGATCTAGGAATTATTTGTTAAAGACATAACGTATAAAGATACATTTCAACCTACTCTCGTAACGCTGAAAACTAAAGTCTTATGCATTGCACTAAGGTGTCGAAATCAATGGATTCAGCTTGTACACATAAGGCAAAGCTATGCAAACCTACTTCCGGCTAACGTGTTCGTGCTCTGCACGTTTATTAGTTACATTTACAAGATGGGTTGACGCGCCACTGAATGTATCGTTCCTTTAGCTTACTCGAGACACGCTGGTAAAACCGTCTACATCGCCTATTTTAAGTTATAGTGAACTAAACAAGCATCCCAAATCGCTACCACTCGCATGAACGATATTTCAAGCAGCATTTCCATTTAATATACCGTCAAGTATTACGGGTCGTATTTGATAAAGAAAGGCAGAGACCCAATATATTTCACCTAGCAAGTTTCAACGTTTTCTAATTGCCACTACAAATTCAGTCCAATGGCATTTTTGGCTTTCCAGATAGCCCAACTTGGAGGTCATCAATACGTGATAACATCCAAAGGGTGATGGAAAGGTAACCTCAACTTCCTCTCTTCACTGTTGTGCATAAAACTACAAAATAGATAATTTAATAATAATGAGTTCTCTGCATTGCTTGCATGGTAATTTACCACTTATTTAATATAATTTTCGCGTTTTAGACGTAGCACCTAACATTTAACGTTTCCGTTGCTCACTGGTAATCATTAGGATGCGTTGGTCATATTAAGTACTTTTAACCTGTAATTATAGTAGTTGTGCTATTTGAACATTGCAGGTTGATGTCATACAGCGTCATGGTCAAACTCAACATGAAGGGACAGGGGGGTTTTGATTTGATTTGATTTGATTGGGCTTAACGGCACTTTCAGCCATCTTTGTTTTGTTTGGATTCGATTTCGATATTAGAGCAGACCCCTAACTGATAAGATGAGTGGCTTTAAACGTGGTGTGGACGTTACGGGGTATGTGATGGAAGTGTCGCCACAGAAAAAAAGCAAAACGAACAATTTGTAATTCAACACTGTAATACAATCAGCACAAGAAACGTTTCATGAGTTAGTGGGGTTTGACATGACAAAGCGATCGGCGATTGAAAGTTTGCATCAAAGTAAATCACCTGGGAAGTTGTGTAACAGAGTTAATACCTAACAAATGGCGTGCAGACTGCAACGACATTCGCATGCAACGAGCCACCAGTGTACAGAGTGTTGTGGATCAGGCCCCTAACTGATAAGATGAGTGGCTTAAAGGCGCTCGTCAGCGTTTCTGATTGGCTGTTTTTCCGGATATTCATCTTGTCGTTTAACCGCCGACAATTCGCATTTCATCGACGCAAACAAACTTTACTTACGTCAAAAGTCATCAGTAAACTTAGATATTAATTTATAAACAACATTTAGGCTTTTTATAGTGATTTTAAACACAAAGAATCTAAGTTTTAAACATTTCAATGCAAATTTTGTGAAATATGAAACCAAATATGGAAAGATCGCCTGACTCTGTATGTCGACACAACTTGTTTACGGTCAGGTTTAGTCAAACGTGGACATGTCTAACTTGAGAAGTATTTTGCCCAAGCGTGTCATTGTCCTGTCAATGCCCCCGGTATGCCTGAAACCTGGTGTCTCATCGCCTGCCCTGACGCCCCATGCCGTTGACACAAGCATGCCCAGTGGCAGTGGACTTGAAAGTCACAGTGGCACAGTCAATGTCACTGACAGTGACACTGGCACTGCGGGTGGGATGGACATCACAGGCCCTGAGTCTGATCCTTCAAATGAAGTTTTACCTGACCTTGTCAGTACTCCGCCCCACGATAAGCCAGATACCAGACAAGGGTGTATTTGTACAGGCGCCTGCCTTACAAGAAGGTGTCCATGCAAAGACGCAGAGCTTCATTGCACTCAGGACTGTCTAAGTGCAGAAGGAAATGCAGAAACAAGGTAGGCAATATACAGTACTTGTCAGTACACCTAGACCATATTTGAATGTCATTCACCAATTTATAAAGTAAAATGTAAATCTGTGTGATAAATCTGATTTCTGTCACTTTTCTCATTTGAGTACAAATTTTTTTTGGTGGGGGGGAGGGGGCAATTTTAGGTCCTGTTTCCAGATGATAAACACTAAAAAAAATTCCACAGTCACAATAAATTACAAAATTACCTCATACTCATAGAATACAATAACAAAGGCAGTTAAATGATATAAAATGGGAATATCCTGATTCATGGTTGTTTAATGTCAAAATTCGCAGTTTACATTGGTTGGAACTTGTTGTCTTTGATCTTGAAGGTCTGCGAATGCCTCATTTACAGTACACACAAAATTAATTTCCTCATTCCCAGTTTACAATGAAATGAAAAGCACATTCCTGAGAAATACAAATACCTTTGCCCCTCCCCCCCCCCCCCCTCCACTCATTTTGTAGGATAAAATGTGTAGCTTGATTTATATGTCACTGCCATCAGCAGTATTTAGCAATGCAGTACCAACCATTCCTATTTATGGCAATCCCTGAATTTAAATTGTGAACTGACTAAAATACATTTATATGAGTTACCAATGGTAGATGTATCTGCCATTTATATCCGTTTTGTACAGTATAACAAGTCTTTACCCATGTGAACATGATTAAGGATGTGCTAAAATGCAGATCTATAGAATTCTATAGAGCTGTCTTTGAGGAATTACACATTGACATATATTTGAACAAAAATAGAATAAAAATAGACAAAAAATCTGTCCCCTGTAAATTCCATTAGCATGCTTTGGCATATAGTAAAAACTACCTAACAAGTTTATCACAGAAACAGGGGTAAAGAGGTACATATGTAAACTTTAATTGATATTTACATGCTTGTAACAATTTCTAAATGGAAAACATACACTGAGACTATGCCACAAATATACATAGCATCTATATTCTGTGCCTATGCATTTGTTACATATAAAGGGCTGCATATGGGTGATGTGTAAACAATTCAAATGAGTTCAAATGAGTACATATTTCAGTGTGTATAATGGATATGGCGTTGCTTTGAATAATAGCAAGTACGCGTTGATTAAGATTGCATGGCCATATGGCCACAGTATACATAGTGTATAAATGGTAACGGGCCCAATGTATACAGTGTATATATCGTTACTTGGATCCTTAGTTTCTATGCATTTATTCAGATTTTTAACATGGCTTAGCTTAATTGTGAATTGGACGCGTCAGGGAACATGTTGTGGACGATAGGACTTGACGCAATGTATTACTGCTTTTACAATATCAGTTTCTCCTTAATAAATAGAAATTTACCCAAATGACGGACTAGACGTTATTACTGAAACAAACAAGTGTCTGATGAGTACGTTTTGGTTGTAACTTTTTGTCAATATAGTTCTGCCATGGCTATTGAGGCTCAAAGAACATTATATAAAAGTATCGGATAAGGGCGTTTTCTTAGTAATTTCTCATGAATATAATCTGTCATGGTCATTGTCGTCCAAAGAACATTATATACACTGTGATGAGTATGTTTACAGGTATTTGAGGAATATGAACATATATCGTGAGTTTTTGCATCAAGTGATGGATGCATTCCCGAGGAATTGGTATTGTATTGTAAAGGCAATAAAATTCTGGACGGGAATGCCACCCCACTAAAAAACGCATTGCAGCGCGCAGAAATTGGGTGTAAAATAATAACGTCACACACGCGCGGAAGGAAGCAGGCGAACGATCTACGTTTGAAGTCACAACTATAGTTTTCTAAACTTTAGTCTGCTCTTTATTCGGTGCTAGTGTGTTCATTTACCCAAGTGGGGTTTAAAGACAAATTTTGCGACAAATGGTGTACATGACAGAGTTTGCGAAGTTGCGAAGTTGTACTTTAGCTTGTAACAGTACCGTCACAGCGATGAAAGCACACAGCTGGTTGCGGGTGGCGGGCCGCCCTCTCACCAGTACCTGGGGTCAGCGAGCGCTGCCCGGGGATAATTTGTCAATGGCCATGGCCAGCTAAGAGCTTACAATTTTTTATAAAGACATTGGGCTCCCAAGCCAAAATATGCGCTGGGAGCAAATACATTTTATTCACCACATTGTACGTGTTGTGTCCGTGACTGGAAACAAAAATATAAATATTTATCACTTGCAGGCAAACTGATCCTGTCACGACGCTTGAGGAATGGTCTTCGGTGTTTGCAAAGTACGGAAGGAAATTCCCGGACCAAGCGGGCCACCTTTTATAGTATAGGGAGACATTGCGCCAGATCGCAAAGCAGGGAGGAAATTTCCTGATCTACGACGAGTCACTTCGTCTTCTGTCACCCCGTGAACCCAATTCCACAGTGAACGGTACCTGAAGGCGATGATGGGGAATGCATGTGTTTACTCATGTCACATTGCCAATAAAAGGCGAGCGGGCCACTGCGTGGCAAACATATGAGAGTCTCTTGCACTCAAAATTGATCGTCCAAAGCGCAAATCGGACGAATTAGTTGGCTACGTGGTGGATGTCTCACATGAGAAACGCAGCCGGCGCACCAATTCGCCGTTCTGCAACGCCGTCATTCAGACCGGTAAAGATATTTATCATAATCTGGTAGGATTTCATGGAGGGAAGAGAAGTGAGTTAGAAAAGTTGCATGCCAGCAGGTCGCCAGTAAAACTGACCTACATCTAGCTTGTTCCGGATACCAACCAAACAAGACCGACATTAAGATGGGTCGGTCCAGCGGAGTGCAGACAGTACTAGCCAAGGACCTTGAACGTCATCTTCCCCGACAAATCGGCCATGATTGACACATGTGTCTGGGATGCCCATGTCGGCTTACCGGGAGTTTTTCAGCCTCTTTAAACACACCAAGATAATCGAATGAGGTACATTCTGCATGATTCCGAAGGATTTGGAACGGCACCAGTGCCAACTCTTTGCCAAGGGGTGGTGGGGGGGGGGGGAGGCGGATTCATTAAAACTTGCGACCGAGGAGGGGGGGGGCGGACTCTGAAACCGGGGGTCCACCCATTTTTTTGACGACCGGGGGTGGGGGGGTCTACGCCGGCTCAGATAGTGTTTCTTCCTCAAAAAGAGGAGGGGGGGGGTCTGGACTTCCTGGACCCCCCCCCCCCCCCCATGGATCCGCTCTTGCTTTGTACATACATATATATTATTTTAGCAAATAAACGTTCACGAATAAACACAAACATATGTCTGCACTTGCCGTAGTCCAAGGAATGAATCCTTCAATAAGATGCATTGTGAGGCTAAATTGCAATTCGACATCATGAAGACACTGTATGCTACATGCTATAGTAGTCTTATATTCATATCGAACGACAGATTGACAGATTTTCATTTCATTCTTCAGCTTATCTGTGACGGGAGTGTCCATGATGCCCGCATTCTTCGTGAGAGTGCGTTATTTGACGCATTTGAGACACCTGACAGAAGGCCACTGGACGGCATTATTTTAGGTGACAGTGGCTACATGCAACGGGACTGGTTGTTCACTCCTCTTCCCAATCCCAGGACAGAGAAAGAGAGGAACTATAACTTCAGGCACAACTCTGCTCGAGCCACTATTGAGAGAGGGAATGGAATATTAAAGAGACGCTGGTCTTGTCTTCGACGACTTCGATTGCATCCTGTCACAGCATGTAAAGTTATCATGGTGTGTGTGATGCTACACAACCGTGCCAGGAATCTGAATCTCGATGCCCCATCTGACTCCGAGAGTGACAACGAATCAGAGCCGGAAGAGCCCGATGCAGATGTCGAAGAACAGCCTGCAGCCCAGCACCTAACCGAGAAAGCCTGTGTCGCAGCAGGCAGAGATTCTAGGCAACGACTCATTAATAACTACTTCTAAGATTAAGTTTAACCTTGTCCTAAATGTATTTACATATTTAAATAATTTTGATTTTAGCATCTTGGCTTATATATGTTCGTGTCTCCGAACAGATCCATATGCCTGTCTTAATTATACCTAAGTTTAAGATTAAAAACATGAACACTTTGCGATAATAGACTGCAAATGGACAAACACCATTGGAAAATTATTCGGAAGCATTTATTCGGAAACATTTGAATTCAGAAGTGGTCAATCTATGAGATGAAAAGGCAACATCTGCATTAAAATGGAACAGCGTCTAAGTATACCCAGTTATTGCATTACTCTGAAAGACTGGCCGTGTTGCATTTCTCTCGTCTCTTGTTTTGATCTTCCAGGTGAGCTATCCCATATAACCCATATTTTAGGCGACAACATCCACAACAGGGACATGTCTGCAGACTTTAAGCAAGCAGTAACTAAGATTTCATGAAGATCTTATTGCATGCATGCGCAAAAGGTGTGTGCTGGCACCACCCCGATACCACAGAGGGGTGCACATGGGGCTCGGGGCAGCGTGTGCGGGGTGCGGCTGGCACAGAGAGCTGTACCAGGCGGTACCAAGAGTTACAACCGGCCCACCTAGTGTAACATAATGTCATTCAAATCCCTCGCCACATTCTTGCCGAGGAAAACAGACAGTCGTTGTGTTGCAGACTATACAAAAACTCCACGGAGAGCTTAACGTCTAATTCCACTCGTAAGGCGATATCGTGCCATACAGATTGCGTTCAGTCCAATTGGTAAAATATCGTTTCAAGTCAAAGATGTAAACCCTGAAAGTAAGCAATTGCGCGAGTATGCCTATACAAACTGCAATAAGTTCCACATATGTAGTAGATATATATCATTGTCTTTCTCTGATTCCAGCTGCTCCAGGTGCACAGACGCTTAATCCCTCCACAACCTGTGTAGCTTGTAACATGGTGAGAAGGGAGGGCAGAAAGCGGAAGGGAACTCGCTACATGTGTAACCATTGCGACAAAGACTTGTGCATCACTCCATGTTTTGAAATTTACCGTACCTACAAAAGGTTTCAAGATGCACTCCGCCAGCTACACCGTGACTGATATGTTACTGACTCTGTAAATCAACAAGGATTTATATCGTCATCATTTCAATACTTCACAAAGTTTAGTTTTGTGCAATATTATGTAGATCTACCGCTACTGCCTTTTGTATTGTTTATGCAATTATACAGCAAAAACTTTATCTGTCAGTAATAAGTCGTGATGAATTTCAAATTGGTGCTGTTTTTTTCCATACTTGTTTCACTACTTTTACCTTTTATGCAGTGTTCAACCTTTATGTTACTTACAGAACAACAATAAAGCGTTTGCTTGTTGATCTTTTCCAATTGGTGTAGTATATGTAGAACAAACTGCTCAGTCTGTTTGTGCTTGCGTCTGGGGATGCACCGTGTTTGGCCAGTTTTCAAATAAATGGTGAACTGAACTGTCACGATAGTCCGCCTTTTTCAACTTTATAGTAGTGAATACTACATTTGGCGACGAGGATTTTGAATCCACAGGCAACAATGAGTACCTTCGGCAGAATAGAAGCCTATGAAGACTCAGAATATTGGACGCAATACATTGAGCGTATGGAACAGTATTTTGAAGCCAATGGGATCGACGACTCCAGTAAGCAACGAGCGATCCTACTGACGGTATGTGGGCCGAAGATCTATAAACTCATTAAAGATTTGGTAGCCCCTGGACAGCCTAAAGATAAGACATTTGTGCAACTGACTACATTAGTGAAGAAACACCTGAATCCTGCACCTTCGGTGATTGTACAGTAATTTCGCTTTAACTCACGTGTACGCAAGGCGAGTGAGTCAGTATCAACGTATGCAGCTGAATTACGTCATCTAACTGAGCACTGTCAGTATGGTGATGACAAGCTGTCAGAAATGCTATGAGATAGATTGGTCTGCGGTATCAACAACGAACCCATACAGAGAAGACTACTGGCTGAAACAAACTTAACCTTCAAAAAAGCTCTGGATATAGCAGTCGGTATGGAGACAGCCGCTTTCAATGTGCGGGACATTGCGAATACAACAACAGTCGACGCAGAAGCTGCAGCTATAAATGTGTTCCAACATAGCCAAAAGAAACCAGTTAAATCATGTTACCGCTGTAACAGAGGCACTCATTATCCAAGTGACTGCCCATTTAAGGATGCGGAATGTCGCAAATGTGGCAAGGTTGGACATATCGCCCGGCTTGTCGTTCAAGTATGACACCTCTCTGGGGGGCGAAAAATCAAGCACACCAGCGGGGAACCAAGCCTGGTTCAGCCGGACGATTCGCAGAAGGAAAACCTTGCTATCGCGGCCGTACGGCTCATCATGTTGAGGCCAGGGAGGAGGAAGAACCATTCGAATATTTAGTGCCTTATAGTTGCACATTTTATTGTGTTGGACTTTGTCTCATCGAATCTCATGATAATTTTATATTGTTCACACCATTGCATGATAATTGTATGTCTAAATGATGTATTTAGTGGCCTTAAAATAAAGATTTATCTGTAGATGTTGTTTCATATTACTTTTATTGTTCTATATTGATAAATAAAATAGTTACAGTATGTTTAAGTACACATAAATAAAATTCCAAGAACGGCCGACTTTATTCAGCAATAAGGGAAAATTGTGGGAATTTTTTTTTAGCGCTCTAAGAGTTAATAGATTTTTATTTCACACTTCTACTCTTTTTAGATAATAAAGTACAGTGGTTTCTTGATGGGTGAGTGGTGCGTGGGTAGAGGTGATGAAGAATGGAATTAAAACAAAAGCATGTGGCATGATATACCGATGGACTAATTGTTCTCATGGTTCTCTGCTTGTCATTTAATTGTACATTATGTGTTCTGTCAATTTTAGCTATGATCCATACTGGTATTTGTGTGACACATGTAAACAATATCCTGGCTGGCTTAGATCTTTCTACCATCAACCTAAGGACTTTGAAAACGAGGGAGCTTGAAGTTGCTCGGGAACTTGTGACAGTATCTGCTGCTGCTAGTGATGCAGCACTTCATGAAGAAGTATCCCAGACTCAAAAGAATCAAAGGTGACGGAGACGTTAAATTCTAAGACGCATAAGTAACATATTGCAATACATTGTTGGATCAACAAAATGCCAAATATATCTGTAATTTTGTTATAATCACTCACCATTGTTGTACGATACACGTTGGATTCACGCGAGGCACAGGACGCTGTAATGTCTGCCTCCTGTTGGGTTATACTCATTCCCAACAGAGCTCAAAGACCCTAAAGGTTGCAGGAAATGGACACAATTAGTCAATTGGAAAGATCCGAAACCAGGAAAAACCAGGATACCACAGCGATACTCAAGGATATGTTCTGTGAAATTTGTAGACAGCGCAAAACCCAAACCACACGTTGCATCTTGGCTATGACCTCTTGGTGCCTCCAAGGTCACCCCGTAAGGCACCCGCGCCAAGGACACCCCGTAAGGCACCCGCGCCAAGGACACCCCGTAAGGCACCCGCGCCAAGGACACCCCGTAAGGCACCCGCGCCAAGGACACCCCGTAAGGCACCCGCGCCAAGGACACCCCGTAAGGCACCCGCGCCAAGGACACCCCGTAAGGCACCCGCGCCAAGGACACCCCGTAAGGCACCCGCGCCAAGGACACCCCGTAAGGCACCCGCGCCAAGGACACCCCGTAAGGCACCCGCGCCAAGGACACCCCGTAAGGCACCCGCGCCAAGGACACCCGCGCCAAGGACACCCGCGCCAAGGACACCCCGTAAGGCACCCGCGCCAAGGACACCCCGTAAGGCACCCGCGCCAAGGACACCCCGTAAGGCACCCGCGCCAAGGACACCCCGTAAGGCACCCGCGCCAAGGACACCCCGTAAGGCACCCGCGCCAAGGACACCCGCGCCAAGGACACCCGCGCCAAGGACACCCCGTAAGGCACCCGCGCCAAGGACACCCCGTAAGGCACCCGCGCCAAGGACACCCCGTAAGGCACCCGCGCCAAGGACACCCCGTAAGGCACCCGCGCCAAGGACACCCCGTAAGGCACCCGCGCCAAGGACACCCGCGCCAAGGACACCCCGTAAGGCACCCGCGCCAAAGACACCCGCGCCAAGGACACCCCGTAAGGCACCCGCGCCAAGGACACCCGCGCCAAGGACACCCGCGCCAAGGACACCCCGTAAGGCACCCGCGCCAAGGACACCCGCGCCAAGGACACCCCGTAAGGCACCCGCGCCAAGGACACCCGCGCCAAGGACACCCGCGCCAAGGACACCCCGTAAGGCACCCGCGCCAAGGACACCCGCGCCAAGGACACCCAACCATAGCACACGTACACACACAGCCGAGACATCAGAGTCCCTGGACGAGTCAAACGAGATATTACCTGGACCACATTTAACCGACAATCAATATATCACGGATACGCTTTGCCAAATACTCCATGCCAAGACTGCAACCAGAAAGCTAAAGACTTGAAAGCAGCTACAGACGAAATTCAGCAGCTTAGACAAAACATGGATAAATGCCACATAAGCACCAATGTCAATGGAACTCCACTATATCCACAGGTTTATTGCCAATGACAAAAAGGTGCGCTTAAACACGGGCCATCCAAATCGTGGAGTGTTTGAGGCACTGTTATTACCATTTGTCGCCGAGGTAAAGCAAATGAAGTACTGGGATGGCAAAGCCCAGGTGCCTCGTAAATTCAAGGGTAAGGCCAAGAAGTCTGATCCGCCAAGGACACTTTTTGGAAAAGAAGAATTCATCATGGTGCTCATGAAGCTTCGCACAGAGGTGCGAAATGACTTTCTCTGCGATATATTTCAGATTGCGGAAGGGACATGTTCACAGATAATCACTACGTATCACTGGATACGCTTCTTGGCCAGAGAGATAAAACCCCTAGTCTTCTGGCCAGACTATGGTGCCATGCAACAGGATGTGCTCCACTATCAGGGGTTCCGGACAGAGAACACATTCCAGAGGCGGTTCTTCTTCCAGGCTCGATGTGGCGAGTGACGGGCCACACTAATCACACACGTTGAAACTGGCAACTCGTACACCTTCTTCAACGTGCGTGGGCGCGGATTTCAAGGTATCAAGTCTCCTAGACGTGGCGAGGGACGGGCCGACAGGTGTTCTATAAGAAGCAGTGAGAGAAGTTGAACATATGCGCATCAGGCCGACGCACAAGTGCAACGACTGTAAAGCAACAGTGTCGAATGTCAATAAAAACAAAGTGTTCCTGCGACAATGTGTGTAACGAGCCGTGTAACCATTCGGCTACAAGATCGGTTTCCGACAAGAAAACTCATGCAAAGATGTGTATGGTTCACCCATTGTTATCGATCAGTCCGGAAGTTCAAGACGCCGGGTTGACCAGCTGTATATCTGGCAGCAAGTTAAAATTAGTTTCTTGAACTACGAAAACATGCGGTTGGTAAAGCTATTATAGTTGTAAGCTTGTGCATGTTCGAGGCATGCATGCAGCTCACTTCAGTATGATTGCTTAAAAACGTACATACGACAAAGCGTACTTA
This sequence comes from Arenicola marina, assembly GCA_964019135.1. Taxonomy (NCBI): domain Eukaryota; kingdom Metazoa; phylum Annelida; class Polychaeta; family Arenicolidae; genus Arenicola; species Arenicola marina. Next base: position 31,181,978 of record OZ025263.1, read on the forward strand.
GTAATTTATTAATTAATATGTGTGCGATGAAATACCGTATATAGTTCGCGTTATAGTTAATTTCACAATTGGTTGTATCGTCGCAGACCACGTGCGTCGCCAATTTCCGGCAAATGAGGAAAGAGGATGTGCGCACGTACATGCAGGAAAAGCTGAGCAACGTCACCAAGACGGTGAGTAAACGGCAAGGAGTGGAGGAGGACGAATCTAGAGAATAGTGCAGATAGAACAAGAAATTACTTGGTAGTTCAGTAAACTACATCAGCCCGGAGGGGGGGGCAGGCACTTCCGACGACTGGCCGAGGCGAAGCGTCACGTGCGGAGAGTAGTTAGCCTGAAATTGTGACTTTAAAACGCGTATAGACAAGGTACACAATTACATCATGGTTTGATGATGTTTGACACTTTTAATTATTTGTAGTATACGAGCTGAACGTACGATGCGCAAGAGAATTACTGCAACTGTAAATGGTTATTACGCACAATCATGGCGCACACCGTGGCTGCGAAGTACCACGGTTGATGGGAAAATTACCACTGTGCCGCATGCTACGTTACCATGGAAATATTGCATGGTAAATTACCATGGTACAGCATGGTCATATACTATGATACAGCGTGGTATGCCTGTTTCAACACACCATGGTAGATCATGGTATTTTTATCACAACTACATCGTAGTGTTGCAAGACCAGTTCACGAAGTGGATCACCGCGGTGCCTATTCCTGACAAGAAGGCGCACACAGTGGCGGAAGTGGTCTGCGAGAACTGGGTGTGCGAACACGGCGCCATCTACCGCCTTCTCAGCGACCAGGGCGCCGAAATCACCGCAGCGCTACATAAAGAAATCTGCGCCCTTCTCAGGATCGACCGAGTCTCACCACGGCTTATCGGCTCCAAGCCAACGGCCTGGTCAAAAGAGGCAACATATCGACCATAGCGTTGTTTCCGAGTTCCACACGCCAGCACCGGTCTGTCGTCATCCTTCGCGATGTACGGCGGAGTTCGCCCAGTGGTCGAGGGACGAGTTACGCCGCGCTCACGACGTCGCGCGATTGCGGCTGACCCGAGCGGCGCGCCGCCAAAAGAAAAGTTAAGAGCGGTGTCGCGATGTTCCAGCGCGGCGACTGGGTGTGGGCCGCCTACTCCAAGCTCAAGCCGGGGAAGCTGCACGGGAAGAAAGAACGTGGGTCCGTGGCTAGTCCTGACCCCAGTGGATAACATCCACTACCGCATCCAGAGGCGCGACAGGAGAGCCAGCGACCGTAGTCCACGTGGATAAGCTGGCCCGCTAATATGGTGGACGCCTCTCTCCGCTAGTGGGTAGCGCCGGCGCTACCAGCACCGCGAGACGCCGCCGTGCAAACAGCTGACGGCAGTCTCAACGAAAGGACACCCGAGACGGCCATTCCTGAGACACCCGCCTCACCTGGCGCTACCCCCGTCACACCATTGGTCCCCTGTGACAACGGCACCCACCGACAACGACAACAACCTGCCGGACAACATATCCCCCGCGCCGCAACCAAGACGGGACAGTCGGCCGAGACGAGCTCCGACCCGATAATGACACTAGCGATTAACATTCAGATGAACGATTATTGACGATGGATTTGTTTGCATTTGGTTTAAATGCCAGCGGTTAGAGTGTCGTGTTTAAGGTTCTGTTAGCGTATTCGTCAGCTCTTGTGCTTCCGTCAGGGGGGATTCCCAACGCAGCCTCATTGTGCGAGTGACGGGTGTTTTATTTTTGGTCAAATTAAGACGGCACTGGCCATGTGACAGTTCTGCGCTGTATGCTCGCTCCGCCGTGATTCCCAGATTCACAGCACGGTATAATCAAGGTCAGCTACCCCTAGGTAGATGGTGAATTTATGGGAGATTTTACTGGGTAAAATAGGTTTAAAGGGAAACTCCCCAGCAGGTGCCGGCGACTTCAAGGTCGTTAATCTCCCCGTCCGCGTATCACTGATTCGACGGACATGTGGTCGTGGCGGGGTGCCGAGCTTCAAAGCCATATAGTTACTTCCACCACCGCTCCTTGCTGGCTAGATAAGCCCCTGATTGTTCCGGACAGGGAATCCTTTGTCCTTTGGAGTGGCCAGCCGCCGGTCAGCTCCCGAACCGGGGGAGGGGAGGGGGGGTGTTAGCCTTGCCCTTGGCAGCGCCAATCAGGACCTGCGCCATTATCACGTGACACCTCTCTTCTGGGCTTGCCGCCTTTCGGGATCTCTCCCCTATCGTCATTCAGCCTTCTGCCGGCAGCAGCGCCACATCTCTCGCCTCTCCTCTCTCGTCGTCGGAATAGACTTGAACTGGGCAGAGGATATAAGCACTGCACTAACGACGACTCTAGACTTAGACACGCATCAGGTGGTGACGAACCAACCACCGGTAACCCCAAAGGCGGTAGGCCCCAGGAGCATTATCACACCTGTTAAAGCTGCAATGGATGAGTTTTCCCAGTGGTGCAAACGCAGCCTCCTGAGTGCTCCCACCGTGGAGGCGCTCCGGAAGGAAGGCTTTGCGTCCATGGCGGCCGTACAGCTGTTGACACCGGCCCTGCTCGACCGATTCGGCCGGTTACCCCTGGCTCAGGAACTGCTCCTGAAGTCCGCACTAGACAAGGTCTCTGTGAATAAATCCCAGCCTATTTGCTGGGATTTGCCGCCGCCGGGGCCCTCACAGTCAGCGTCCGGCGGCCCTCAGCCGACCCCCGGGACCATACAGCCGCCCATCGCCGGGCTCTACGGGGACCTAGCGCAGGCATCGGCGCTACTAGATGACCTCATCAGGCCCTCAGCGGCCACGTCTACGCCACACAGCGACAATGGTACGTGCACCATATCATCCTTCGCATATCTGGAAAGGGGTCCTAAGCAGGCCTATCTAGACATAACAGATTTTATCCCTGGCATTGCCTCCCCCGTGGATTCACAGGTAGTGTCTGACCACGGGTATGAGGGCGGACGCCTCGTTTATGAGTCAAGGCCTAAGAAACCCCGGCTCAGCAGCGTGACCAGCCATCAGTGGTCGGCGGCCAATGCCAGGATACAGCACGAGCTGATACAGTGCCATAAACTGCAAGGTGCCCAAATCACGGAATACCTCAGCTACACCGTGGCGGTATCGGAGCTGGTGGCATGTTTCGAGTGGACCTCGGTCCTCCAGTACGACAGATTGTACAGGGAGCTGCAGGCCACGCAACACTTTCCCTGGGGCACGGACTCGGCCCACATGTACAGGCTCCACCTCCAGCCGAAGTCACGGCGCGAACCGCCACCCACCATGAAACGTCCCCATCCTGCTCGGCAAGGCCAGCCCCGTCAAACGGCCCCGACCGAGCCCAAGTCCGGCAGGGAAATCTGCCTCAACTTCAATCGGGCAGTGTGCACCAAAACCGACAGGTGTATCTTCGCCCATGTCTGTATGATGCCCGGCTGCCACCAGCCACACCCCATCTCGTCGCACTCAAGAAACGTGTAGCCGCCACCAGCGAACGACCCTCGACCTTACCCAGACCCCCGGCCTCCCCCTTCACCCTCAAACCCCGTACTTGGCCGGAGGAACTGCAGGTTGACCCGGACAGGGAATTCCTCCTGGACGGAATAGCAAACGGATTCCGTATAACTGACAAAGACGCCGAGCTGATGCCGGCCGAGGTCGGCAATTACAGATCGGCCACCGACATCGCGAACCGAGACCGAGTCGAGACTCAAATCCTGACCGAGCTGGCCGAAGGCAATTATGTCATCGCCGACAGTAAGCCGACTATTGTTAGCGCTCTCGGCGCCGTGCCTAAACGTCTGTCTGATAAGATCCGCCTCATTCACGACTGCAGCATGCCCCCTGGGCGCGCGGTCAACCGCGGCTATTACATGGCCAAAGTCGACCTCCACGCGGCATATAGGTCCGTTCGCATCCACCCGGACTGTCACCAAGCCACTGGGCTTAAGTGGCAATTCTCCGGCGATGACCGGCCAACATATATGCACGATACGTGTCTCCCCTTCAGTGCCTCTTGTAGCCCCGACATTTTTAACAGACTCACACAAGCTGTTCGTCGTATGATGGAGAGACGCGGATATATCACAATATGTTATCTAGACGACAAATTCTTACACGAGTAAGCTTAGTTATGCTGATGCAAATGTCTGAATTCATGTTATTTTTTTATTATCTACTTTCAGTAAATGCTGAATATTTGCGCCAATACTATGAAATTAAATGATGCAGTCGCAGCTATAATATCAGTGGTGTATCGGTGCTTCAAAAAAGAGCCAGACTATTATTTTACCCCATCTTCCCCACCAAACATGAGAAAACTAATGCAACAATTTAATTTTGTGCACTTTCTTTACTTTAGATAAAGAGCTTAGTGCAAATATTTGCAGACCTCCAGACAATATCCATATTTGCTAAATGCCACAGAGGCATTTGGAATGGGTGTGGATATTCCTGTTATTACTAGTTGATGACTTGGAACTAAGCCTTGTTATATCAATTAGGTAACGTCATTACCTATGTCGGGTGGTCCCTGCGTAAGGACTTTTGACATGCACATGACAGTGAAATGTATGTTATTACTGTCATCAATGTGGAGAGAAATTAAGCAGGGTAAGCAACTGATCGAGCCATATGACAGCAGCATATGACTGTTTAGTCAACCCTGGATCAGCACGTATCACTTTTACTTGCCTGGATAATTAATACTTTGTCTGAGTTGTACATATTTATCTGCTTTATTTACATATTGCATCTCAAAAACTCACTTGATGGAAGCTTCCTCGGCCCAGTACCTCTTTGTACATAAATATGTATAAACATACTTTATTAAATGATGTAGCATTTCTAGAAAGGTGTAATTTTAACATTACCCGATTACAAAATATGAGCTTAATATCCTTTGTGATGTCCTCTTACACGGGTCTACTTTACTTACCACTAAAGAAAATTCCTGAGCGTTTTATCCCTCTTCCGGTATAATGCAGGCTCGAAACGATTCAGGTAAAAAACAGACTGCTTATATTTCACTAATAAGGGGGCTAAGTATGGGTTGTTTATATTGTTGTCGCATTGTGATCAATAATTATGTACCGATTGCTACCGCGGTAGTAATTAGATGACTTTATGAAGGCGGCTCATCTTGACCCCTTTCAGCCACCCCCTCCATCCTCTCCGCCCACCCTCGCCTGACCCCTAACCTCTGCCGCCCTCCTGATCACGGCGTGCACCCCGCGTGCCCCTTTAAGCTGCCACAGGCAATACCTGCCGAGTCAAGTCAGACCCGCCTGCCCGCCGGATGGGCAGGTAGTTTCAATTTTGGCGGGCACTCAGGTGCTGTTTTAATCGCCCAAAAAGGGCCCTTTTGTCAGTTTTAGAAGAACATTCTGGCTAATACCCTGGCCCGAGCGGACGCTCCTATTGGCCCCGCAGGCAGTCTCTGGATCCGGGCGCCACTGCTCACTCCAGCGCAGAACTGTACGGACTCTCCCGATTTCTTTTCCTTCGCCTGATTTAGTTTTATTTCTCGTCTGCCTGATACAATAACACGGTCATGTCGGACCGTTATTGCAAGTGTTGTAACGCCAGCCACGATCCCACAACAGGAAAGAAATACAGAGCTGAGCCCCAGGTAGTCCCGCCGGTGGCTTCACCGTGCGTCCGCGAAGCTGCTGACAGCCATCGGTCAGATGCAGGTCCAGCTAGAGAACGTTAGCCAGGGCATGGCGGCCATTAAAATGAGTCCGAAGAATAAGCTTAGGGAATGCGCGCCCGAGAGACCGTCAAGTTCCGCAGTACAAGATGTCAGCGCCAAGATTACAGCACTTCGGCTTGTCATCGGCGACTTCTTCTCTTCTGGCGAGGACGACAGCCCGCCGCCGCAGCCGGCAGCCAGGGGAGCCAAAGCCAAAGGTCAGAAGTCTAGCCGCGACTGCACAGCCCATGACATGGTGGTGCCGGACATCGACTGGCCCCACTCCCATGGGTACCGCGACAACCAACAGAAACCGGCCACCTACGAGGAGCTCCGAGCCGCAAGAGTTCACGTACGGGTATCTGGTCGCCGCCGACGCGCAGGACACCCACACCCGGGATATAATGCTAAGCCACCTCACACTACTTTTTCTTTTGTGTACTCCAAACAACAGGTGCTACCTCATCCAGCGGGGTGGTGCAACGAAGTTTGACGCGGCAACAGATCAGAACACAGAAACTGAAGAAGGATAGTTGTGACGCCAAGAAAATTGTCCAGTCGACAAGGCGCATAAACGTAGGCTGAAAACACTCGAGAATAAGCAAAATGTTTAAAACTGTATCGTTGCAAAAAGGTGGCGGAACACATCCTTTTGACTTTCTCAAGGAGCTCCACTTTGACGACTTGCAGCAAGGGATACAAAACTGTTTTTTCCACGTGGAAGAGCTAGCGTTGCGAAATTGCGAAATGACAACCTAACATGCTTCCTCGGCAACTTCCAAGCTGAACGGCTCCCTGATATACTGAAGAAGAGGTTGCCCCTTCTCAGTTGAGGGGTACGTGCAACAACAGAGTAACCCTGTGAGGATTTATCTGTGTACAGAGGAACAGACCGACCCTGACCAAGACGCGTCATGGCTTGTCGTTCCTTAATTCCCTGCGGATGAAGAAGACGTAACCGATCAGTCCTCAGCTGCACCATCAGCCACAGAATGCCTCGCTGACGAACTAATCTCCGCTGCAATCATATTGGACGCCAGCATGTGCTTTAAGCTTATTGAGGCAGGTGGGGCCTCGCCTCAAACTGTCCGAATAATTCCTGCCCTGGGTTCTTGGCTTATGATGCAGTCGTTATGTAAAATTTGTTTGTATAATCAGTTGTTGGCCTTTTTTACTTGTGCCTTATGATGTAGTTATTAATTTGAATTTGTGATCCGTTTAGTTCACAATTGTTTGATATTGTACTCGAGGTGGTCATTCACATGTGTACTCGTTGTTGAAAACTTCGCAACAAAAAATAAAGATTATACAAAAAAATAAACATGTATCAAAGTAAACTTACGTTTATATTCACAGCATATAGTTAAGAGGCTGGATTATTAGACAAATGCACGAGAACCAACCCATGTTAACCCATTGGTGTTACTGTTTCACGTGACAGAGGCCAAACGTGATGTGAGACTTGTTTGTAATTCTTGTAACGATTGTAAAATGAAGCCCATTTCGAATGCATGGTATAGCAGCATTTCGGTGCTGACCACAGCTGATCAAGCGGACATGCTATTGGATGCTCCACTCGCAACTGGACTAACCATTGGTTACAACAAAATAAGCCAGGGATTTATTAACATTTCGTGCTGGGTCATTAAGAAAACTTGGTTTCCAATGTTGATTGACTGACATCATTGCAACCTAAGTATAAATAGACAAATTTCACGCATTCTTATTATTAAAATACTTATGTTGGTGCTTTCAATATAATTCGATCCCATGTGTCTGACTTTTTGTGACTAGAATTCCGGTCTACATGCACAAATATATACATCCCCTGCAACTTCGAGGGGAAACGCTGCAGAAAAAAAGGCAAACAGATATATTCCACATAAAACGTACAACACCCTTTTTTGGCTGAAAATCTTTACAATAGTCTTCTCAAGCAGCTACATTTCTCATCTTTATGCATACCCCGTAGTTACAGTTATAACTGAAAAAAAAAACTTGTTGGACTCTTTGAAGCAAATTGTTAATGCCTGAAAGTTCTGACGCAACACATCTCTTCCAATAAATATTATCTCCAACAACCCATTGGTGATGCTAGCATCTTGACTGACATTCAAACAGAATATGGCAGAAATCTGTAATATAGATTCCAATAAACTTTGCATGTACAGTACCATAAAAGAGGTTCTATGATGTCTTGTGGACCCGATAAATATTACATGCTTCACTTTCACCGAGATCCCAAATAATTCTCAAATATTTGCTAGCAGATAGGATATGCTGTAATAGTCAAAATTGGAAACCCATGAACTTTGATTCTAATCTGATATGTTGGGCATTCAAATACGTCCCATATATTGTCTTTAACCAGTGGTATCTATAATTTTGCTTCCCATTGTAGAAGTTCACCCTTTCTAGTTATTTCCCAGTATAAGACACTGCATGAGAGGAGTAATACAGTAAAATGTCGATAGATTAATTTTAAATAATTTAATATGATAGTGAGCAATAAAATATTATTATATCTTTGGCCTATAATGATACTTAAGATAAAAGTACGATATTTTATTCATAGATTGGTACCGGTACTAATTGTATATAAGATTGGTTAATATCTTAAATATGAAATGCACCATCGTCCGTCATACCAAATACGATGACTGAAGGGGTTGGATGCGAGCAAAACCCTGGAAAAGAGCGAATACCATCATATTGATATTGAAAAAAAGTTCACAGTAACATGATTTCTTCTACCTTAGCCAACTTATCCGCCCCCCCCCCGCCCCCAGTAGAAACTGTGTCCTTAAATGTATAAGTCACTCCGTCCTCACTGCCAAGTGGATTGCCAAGTGATTACGAAAAAAGAGAAGGTGGTGACCATTTTGCAAATTCAAAGCTGCCCTCAGAAGTTTCGAAGAAAGTGAGACTGCCTGGAGTCAGGAGTTCAAGCGATGATACCGTTATGAAAGTGAGAAATAAACCGCGGGACAATTCAAGTGACAAGATCGACTGTACAGTGCTATTTGTGTCGTCGATGCGGAGACAGATGGTTTAAATGCAGAAAAAATTCTGCATACATTGGCAAGAGGCACGCCACACAAAATAATAGCGCAGGAAGAGAGACATTTAGGAAATGTATGTCTGCTTGCAGTTTGCTGTGACTTAAAAATACGTAGTGGTGAATAACCCATGGCTCATGCAGTAGTGAGACCTGGGTTCTTCAGGGCTAATATACATACATCTCATCAATGACAGTAGCACACAGACGCAGCTGTATCCATACATCCAGAAGAGCAAAGCAAAGTAACTTGTAAGGTATACCAGGTTGGATATCTGTCATAGGCATTAATTCACTAAGATTTCATATATTCTGCATGAATAAAATTGTCAAACCTGTACTGACAGCAAGAAGAGCAATCATAAATATTGTGCAACAATAGTTTGAATAGTATTGCCTATTGACTGGAAAAGTAGTTGCCAAAAGCTTGCTGTACACAAGTAATCGCTATAGCGTCAACGTAAAATGTATTGGATATAATGCTCCAGTTGGCACCCCATATCGGGAACAACGGCCTTGACCTTGGTGCCAGAGTGAGAGGCAGCATGTATCGGGACAGCCACTTTGTAACCCTCTAGATATAGAGCTCAGTCAATAAAGGTATGTAAGCATCAACACAGTTGCTGTCTTAAGAACACTACAATCGTTGTCCTGGACTCCCATCTGGGAGAGTCACCGTAGACTCCCCTCTAGGAGAGGGGGAGTCTGCAAATATCTTTGTACAAGGTTGTAATTTCTAGTGAAAAGATTTCCAGGCCCCAAAGAATTGCACTCACTTGGCCATGGCTTCTCACTTTAAGGCTAAAAATAACTAAATCACCACATGCACAGTAGATCAGTTGAGAAATGGGGGGCAGGGGGGGGGGGGGGGGTGCACCACATGTATACAACACATATGTGTGATGCACAGTACATCAGTGGAGAGAATACCCTGAAATGAAAACTGTCGTCAGACCGTGATATCCTGTGGGGACAATATGTAAAATCTGAAATCATTACACTAACATCTTGAAACATCTTGTTTTCTGGCGAAGGTCAAGCTGTGATACAAAAAAATTGGGGGGAGAAAATAGAGATGTGGTCGAAAACTATTAAAAACTCCACAATTACCCTCCCCCTGCGTCCGTCATCTCCACTGATTTCCTGGGGTACATTGTTACACAGAATTGACCGAAACTGACCCAAACCCGACCGAACCAAGCCGCTAGCATGTTGAAGACATTTATGATCTTGATGTAGCATCAGTCCAGATAGAGATATGTTTGATAGTAATGTGTATTTATTGCCAGTCATAACAAATAGGCCGGTATTCTGTCTGTCCCCGAATCAGAGGACGACGGAGTGAGACATGAAAGGACATGCGTATAATATGCTGCAAGCACCAGGGAGCGGTAGCACTTCACTATGGCATGATCACTAATCGTTAGAACCATGTATATCACAATGGCGGATAGAAAAAGTTTTTATTCAACGTTTTTTAAAACTTTGTGGGACATTTTCTATACTTACAAAACAGGTCACAAATACGATGGACCAAAAACTATTGCGAGAGTCCACATTCTGAAACAGGCTGTGGACTGGAAAGCACAGGAACTCCCAGATCTAGCGGATAAGCTGCACTGCATTGTTCTGGGCAAATACCGAGAGCTAAGACGGAGTCTAGGAGAATTCCAAGTGGTCAGCCAGTTTCAGAAATTCAGGATAACATCGGACACTTGGTTATCTCTGGATGAAAATAAATGCAAACATCACTTGAACCGATTTCTCAAGACACTTTGTGCACAGAAATCGGATGGATATTGCCAGTCATAAAGAAGTATGACTGGCAAATGCACCGACGAATGGAGCCAAGAAACCAGGCCAACAGAAGAGGAAAAGGACTGAGAAAACAACTACTTTAACAGAAGAAAGTTAGAGTGTTATAGATACACAGCTAGTGTCGTTAACACGTCTGTATGTATATATTTAGTGTGAATGTTGATTCTGGTCTGGTTTGATTTTATATGTTTATAGGTAATAAATTGATTCCCATTAAGTTACACTCCATTTAGATGTTCTGCCTTCTGTGTTTACCCATAGTCCAAGCGGCTCCGTCTAGAGGCCTATGACACAGTGAACATGATAAAAAAGATGGCAAATGTGCATTCAACCGTTATGGCTAATTCTTCCCTTTTATGCTTCTGTAGCGAATAATACTACAGAACCAGCCTAACGAATGTTGGCATTAATTAGCATATTTATGAGTGCAGTTGCTAGAGGCGTTTAAGATGTTTTAATAAATAGCGGGTTGATCTATTTACTTCCTGTGGATAGTGTTATTATAAGAAAGCTGGAGATTTTTTTATATACCTATTACAAGTTTTATCCCTTTGCAAGTAGTATTTTATATTTTTAATCATATGCATACATGGCGTTTTTAGATAATGTCCAGACTGTAGACACTGTAGAGGTGTTTAGATGGTGTGTCGACCAAGTTTTGTTTACATTTGGGCCTAAGTTTTAGCTTTGGTGGGAGGGTGGTTTCTTCCCCCCACTACCTGTTTTATCCCAGTCCAGGCTTCTTGAGACGTGAGGCAGGAGAGGGTTACTTGGTGCCAGTTGTTTTACTCAGGACTCGGTTGATAGGCCAATACTGAATCAGTATTAAATCTGGCATGTAATCTAGTATATATAGTATGGTATATACTGTAATTTCTGGTATATAGGTCGCACCTGTTTTCCTCACGGCCGAGTGGTGCGACTTATATATGGCCCAAGTCGAAGTTTGTCACTCAGGACCCTCCCCCCAACCAACTTGGACAAGCACCGTCCCCACCTATCGTAATCCCATCCGGCTGCAGAGGCCAAGAAGCCAATTACTCTGGCTGGTTCCACTGCCCGGTTGCAGCATGAGGGCACATAACGTCCCTGAGGGGAAAGGCTCCATCTCCGCCACCAACAGTATTCCTGGTGGAATGACAAAGCTCCTACAACCACTGGATATCTTTGTCAACCCAGTATTCCAAAACAATATCAGGAAACTGTGGCAGGTCTAGATGTCCACGGGCGACCACAGTTTTACAGCGACTAAGATTTTTCAAAATCGGCTACTGCCACTTATAGACCAGTGTGACTTATACCCTGGAAATATATGGTAATCTGGTATATATCAGGTTACTGCATTGTACCAGCCATGAGTCAAAACCACTTTGGACCTTTATACAATAAATCTGCTATTAATTAACGACCATTATAATCTGTGTTATTTAATACATGTGTAGTACCGGTATGTGGAGTTCATGTAATGTTAGTCGTAGGAATTTGTATTTTGTGATCCATTCAAGTGAGGTGAGCTTAAACTGAAAGCGAAATCTTACATCAGTAGCCACATTTTTATCACGCAGTCCCATCAAATTTGCTTGGCTGTTGCCCACTTGATCGTTACAAGGGCGCTATATAAAAGTCAAGGCTGCGTGGGTAAAGTTCTAAAATAAGGATTGACATGTATGCTGTCTAACAATAACGATTTATGCTGAACCTTCTGACTTTGTTATTATATCTGACACAAACTAGTATAACATTTATTTAGTAAGATATGAGGCAGTAAATACCCTCATACAAGCCATGACACTGTGATTCAGACATGTTGGTCAAGATAATTCTTGATACAAGAACTACCATTCATGGGACATCCTAATTTGCATATGCAAATAACATTGCGGTCTGTTCCATCTATTCCACTCCTGCCTCATATACCCACATCGGCCTTATGTACCCAGCATCAGCCAACGTGTTTGCATGGGGAGATACAGCATTAGAATAAGTAGTGCTCATTCAGCCATGGTTTCTTCACAGAGGGAGTTCGGGGGGGGGGGGGAGAGGCTATGAGGGAGGGGGGGGGGGAGGGCCTTTGTGGGTACGTAACAACCCCCACCGTCATTTGACCTCGATGAGCCCTTTTTTGACAACGTTGGACCGAAATATTGTGACAGATGTGTTCCTTAGTAGTAAGTTTCGGGAGCACCTTTCCCTGACCCACCTCCCCGGTCGCACCAAACTTTCTCCCTGTCAGCCCATAGTGTGGCGTGGTCCGGTGATATGGTCGCTTTCGTTCCGGTTGGGGTATCGCATATCAGAGGCAATTTTATGGCAGACCTGTGGGTTGGTATTTGGTATATATGCGTCAGACTGCCGGATCAAAGACCAATTTCCACGCTGCCTCCCAAAGTGAATCCATTGGGGGATGGGGGGGGGGGGGGTGGTACTGTTATACAAATCTGGTGGTGGTGGGAATCCGCTGATGCCTTTGATGCCAGAGGGAGCGGACATTTGTGATAAAAAATACCCCTATAAAGCAGACATCAAACTTGCAACAGGTTGGGGGGGGGGGTGTATGCGACATAGAGTGGATCGATGGAAAGAATATCCCTTCCAAGCAGATTACTGTGCACACCCCAGCCTTCTCCCCTCTATCCCATACTTTTATACCAGATGTGTCAGTCTCACTCAACGTGAACGCTCTTCTGCAGAACTGCCATCAAATGCAATGAGTAGACATGGTTCCTTTTGGTGCCAGGTATTAGTTCGTATTTTAGTGCACGACACAATGGAGCCTCTTTCACTGATTGCACACTGCAGCACATTGTATTTTTTTTAACTGAATCTTGTTGGGATAACTTTTTTCTTCACTCCCCATCTCACAGCGGCATTATTCAATCTACAATTAAACTTCTAAAACCTAAAAAGTCAGCGGGGGATCGCATGAAAGCTGTTGCTAATGGCGTGAATAGGGTCAGCAGCTAGAGTCCGTGGCTACACAGAGTCTAATGTGGCTGGACTAAGCTGCTGGCTGTTGGGATGTGTGTGCACTCTGGTGCAGTCTGGCAGTCAGGTTGTAAGAGCGAAAGAGAGAGAACTAATACATGCTACACATGCTTTATGACTGAGTAGAAACTGTAATGAAGAGAACCAGGGAGCATAGTTATTCCAGTATATACTGGGGGTCTCTACGACACATCAGTGTCACCACTTTGGCGCACATTACATCATTCTTCTACATAGGTATAAGTACGACCAATTATCAATGGAAATTAATCTTCTCTAAACCTTTTAAATGTCCCATGCAGCTCGGGTTTAGTATATATCTATTTCAGGCCGGTTTCGGCACAAGCACTTGAATCAGTATGCTCCTATCTATATATAATAACAGAGTATGCAATATCTCAGAGAGGCCTGACGAACATCGGATATTTTAAAATATACCATTGTTGTCAGGCATTCAAAATTAACATCAAACAAAGCATTAGTGCTAAATCTCACCTTTGACACAGAAAAGGGGTGAATGGACTTTGTTTAAACTAAGAAAACATCCAAATTGACAAATATACATAAGCACATTCTCCCTTTGCACCTCAGGACGTATGCGCATAAGCTTACACAGAGAAAGTCTATCCCCATTGGCCCAAAATTATATGATGTATTTTGACGCATCCAGGGAAATCTTGTGATTTCTATTTTTAGGCCGCTATAGGTGGCAGTTAAACCAATTATTAGTTGAAATGTAATCTAAATTTTATGCTTTTCATTTATAACCTTACACGGCATAACTAATATTGCTTCTATGATATAAATATATATAAATCTTAATTACATAAATGTTGATGTTGATACTTGCTGTCCAAAGATTCTGTCCTAACATAATTTTGTTAACATATATCACCATATCTTGTCAATACCAGCGCACCCATCCTCCATCAAATATGTCAGCCTACCATGTTGGCACAAAATCTACATGATCAACTGATCAACACTTAGTGGCTTTGAGAACCCTTGTTCCTCATTTATGATCCATTTCACTTTTCTTAATCAGCTTCACTGATATATCTGTCAATGACTCGCCAAGCTCACACACCTTCATCATACATTTTAACTCCCAATCAGTTTAACCGCCACCCATAACTGGCTAAAAAACAGAAATCACAAGATTTCCCTAGACACGTCAAAATATATCCTATAATTTTGGGCCAATGGATGGGACTTTCCCTGTGTTAGCTAATGCGCATGCATGCTGAGGTGCAAATGGCGTATGCGGTTGTGTATGTTTGTCAATTTGGATGTTTTTACCCCATTTCTTAGTTTAATCAAGATCCATTCACCCCTTTTCTGTACCCGCTCATTAGCAGATCGAAGCGACGACAACACCTGGGACGTTTTGCATCGCTTAAGTGAATCTACACATTGTACAGCGCTCTCTTACCAATATGAGCTTGCAGGAAAAGGTATTAGCGTCTAATTTTGCGTGGTAGAATTGTTGTCAGATGTTCTGGAGTGCGAGAAGCAACAACTTTGCACCAGTAACAACCGAAAACGAATCAAGCTTCGCCATGATTGCAGTTGCACTTCCTGCCGAGAAGTGGTGCGCACTAACGTACAAATTGTGTGCTCGCCGTAACTGAAAGAGACTCCTCGCTGGCTTCGTACCGCGGGGTCCCCAGGCATGATGAATAGTATAGAGGCGGTTGATGGGGTACCCGCCCCAAATGTAACCAAAATTTCCAGACGTTCTCTTCTATTGTTGGTTGACATATGAAATGTGAGTTTTGTGGATTTACTTTTTTTTAGGAATATTTTATTTCTGAAGGTGTATTTTGATGAAAAATCCCCCCCCCCCCCCCACTACCTCCTGTGGAAATAAAGGTAGCTGATGGTCGGAGCGGGATCAAATGCTACTTTTCCGGCCTTTTTCCAAATGTGGATGCTCGTCTTAGCCATTAATTCCCCATCCATTTCCGAGGGAGGGGAATACACCTGATGCCGCGAATACCACCCAATTAGTGAGAGCAGGGGCTGACACAGGGATGGGAGTCCTCACCCGAATTGCACAAACAACTTGCCGTTGGCCATTACCATTGCCCCGTGCATGCTCCACTGTCACCGTGACGGGCCGCCGCTGGGCTGTGGGAGAGAGGTACCTAATTCATTGCTCGGTTTGGGGGTGGGGGAGTCTGCGGTAAAGCCCCCCCCCCCCATTAGCTCGGTTGGGGCGTTTTAATTTTGCGCGGAAACCTGTCTATGAACGCACATTTTCAGAGCCCCCCCACCACCCCTACCGGTTCAGAAGTTTTTAAACATCCACTTTATAGGGATATCTTTTTCATCGCAAATATCCACTCTCTCAGGCATCAAGGCACCACACAGAACCCTCCCACCAACTTTGTACATGGGGCCTCCCCTCCCCCCCCCCCCCCCCCACCTGGCCACCAGGTTACTGACGGTCTAAAATATTCCGAGATCCACACCCCTTCCGCTGTCATTTGCTCGGTGAGATGGTCTTGAATGCAAATTAAACATCAATGGAATGCTGAAAGAACTTCCACTTAACATGCTTTAGTTGTGCTTTCAAAAATTTTAATGCAACAATGTCACTGATCTGGTAAAGTCAGACCATTTGAAACAAACGATCGTTAAACTACCATGACATGCTGTTTGATGTGATGTAAAATCTGTACTTTACATTTCCCAACCAAAAATGTGCGTGCGCCCAACGATTATTTTTTTCGGTCCTCATGAACTCCAATCAAAACATGGTGCCCGCGGCAGCCAAAAAAGCTCAGAAATCACACAGCAGAGGGAAAATTCATCAAAACACAAGCATCAAGCAACGTCATATCCCAAATTGGTAACAAATCAACAGAGAATAGGTTACTTTATTTAAATATGTAATTCATTGCTAAATATTGAGGTGAAAAAGTAGTTTTATAACCGTGTAAAGGCTAACCAGATTTCGGGCGCGATTCTGCTAATGGAAAGAGATTGCTAGGAGATGTAACGTAGTTCTGTGACTGGACCCATATCGGAGCAGACTACATTACATCCACAGGCGCTCAGATCTGCTGACAGAACCCCCGAAGTAAATAAACAACGCCCCCCTCTCAGGCACCGCATATAATAGAAAGAAACTTTCTATTATATGCGGTGCCTGAGAGGGGGGCGTTGTTTATTTACTTCGGGGTTCTATTATATGCGGTGCCTGAGAGGGGGGCGTTGTTTATTTACTTCGGGGGTTCTGTCAGCAGATCTGAGCGCCTGTGATTACATCTATGTCTAGACTATCATAGTATGACTATGGTCAGTATGGAACTAAGTCTAAGGTGAGACTTAGCTGCTTAGCACTAATGCTTTGTTCGATGTTATTTTTGAATGCCTGACAACAATGGTATATTTTAAAATATTTGATGTTCGTCAGGCCTCTCTGAGATGTTGCATACTCTGTTATTATATATAGATAGGAGCGTACTGATTCGAGTGCTCGTGGGTTTCCGTCGGTTTGGGTATGCGCTAGCCCCAAGTCGCCCAATTCAAGGAATAGGTAGAAAACGTCACACGGGACTAGGTATGCGCCTATGCAAACCACATATTATCGCTCAATAACTGACCAATTATTCCGTAATTTAAGTGATTGTCACATAAAAATTGACTTACCACTTGGTGGAAGATAGACGACTTTCACTTCTGCAGCAGTAGTTCTTTCTACCAGTGCCCCAGGCAAACCGCTAATCTTGCTAAAGACATGAACAATGCGTTTGGTGCCCGCCATGGTCGGGGGCGGGTGCTGTTGAAATTTAGACGTCAAAAAGTAACTGAGGAACAGTTTACTTGATCTCGCTCATGTACGGAAGTTTCTTTAGTTTCTAAAGAAACTTGCTTCGTTTCTGTTTACTTGATTCAAGAATGTAACTTACCAGTGTTGTTTCTTTTTATCGTTATGTCGCTGAAATGTGAATAAAAAAACGTTGATCGCTATTTGAAACAAATATATGTTTCAAATAGCGATTAGCTATAGTCTAAGTTCAACAACTTAAACGCGGTCCGCTCCCAACTTGGATATGTCGCGCACCTACGTTTAATATCCTCGCTATTCTTTTCCATTAGCAGAGTTCCGACCTGACTCAGGTCGGGAGATAAGCGGGTCGCTTACCTTTATTTAAGCCTCCAAATGAATGCATTAAATATATATTTCGGTAGAATGGTATCTTATATACCTTCGGTTCAGCGTAAATTGAAAGCGAAATTCGACATCAGTAAAGTTCTGCGCTAAAGTTCTGGCCACAGGGAGTCTAGTGTGGTTGGACTACTATACATATAGACCAAACGACAGGTCATCCGGCGATGCGATGACTGCGGTAATTAAGCTGTGTCGGTCACATTATTTAGTCATAAGCGCAAATGCCGCACACAATTCTTGTTACTTAAACCAAGAAATATCTGCAAATCCATCGTCTTGTTATAAAATGGCAAAATCATCAGGTCCAAAATAAACCTTTCAAACTGTCTTGAATGAAAATGATGCATGTCATATATAGGTTCCGGATGCAAAGATACACATATAATGTCTATAATGATTAAATAGCGTACATGATTGATATATGTTGTTAAGCAACTTTTCATAAGCCAAAAGGGTGTGGCCCCCCGGCGGGGCCTGGAGGGGGGGGGTGGGGGTCCGCGGTAAAGCCCCCCCCCCCCCAATTCCCGGCCAAAATACGCTCGGTCGGGGCATTTTACCGCCAACTCACGTTTGCTCAGAAGGGGTATTTTCTTCTTTGAATGTTAATTGTTGGGTGACTTGGGGCTAGATGCCAGCCATAATTAAACTACTGTGTGCCGACTTCCACAAAATAAAAATAGCCGCCGGCGTTCTAATCCCCCCTTCTTGGTCAATACTCTGCTGCCAATTCAGGCCCCTACCAAACTTCCTTAACTTAATAATGGGGCACTGTAGCGGATTTAATTAAGGTGACATTTTAAGGGTTCACTATGGCAAGCCATATAAATACATAAATAGGGCATCTTGCCACGTGATGCATAAAGAAATTAACACGAACCAAGAAGCTATGACATGGGGGTCTGGTTAAGTGCGCCCCTGGATCTAGAAACAGATCGATCTGCCAATTTCTATATCTGTATGCCATGAAAGGTTGTGTTTTGTCCGTAGTTGCTGATGGTCGATCTGCGCAGCAATCGAAGTAACATAAAGATTAATTGCATGGTTAATTTCTGCATCAATTGATTATTTTGGCAGTATAGATATAGGGGTCTGGGATGGGTAAATGGCGATACGCGACACAGGCATATTTGAAAAATCGACATGCGACATTGACCCCCAGATCCCGACACTGAGGATATGAAAAAGCGATGTAGACACAGGTATATATAGTGGCATGTTAGAAGAAACAAAAACAGCACTGTACAGCGACACGGAACGCCGTGAAAAATCGACATTCGACACTGAGAATTTTGAAAAATCGACACTGGAAACTGAAACCCCGGGCCCTTCCAAACCTGCTAATAGAGCGTATCACTCGAATCCTGGTACGCTGATGCCTTTCTGTTTTGTTTTTTTAATATATCTATTTTAACCAATATTAAAATCAATATTGTCCAGTTTTAAAATGAGAGCATGGTTAGATCTAGATACATATGCCGTGGTTGATTTAACAAGAGACTGCAATTGTTGTACGCTGCATAGTTGAAGCAGTGAATTTATTAACTAAATAATATCGTCCAGAATATGTCAGAAAAATGCTCAGGATTCAGGATTCATTTCATTTATTTAACCAATACATGACATAGAATATACAGCTAAACGACTGGAGGCTATAATCGTATGGGTTAGGAGATCCAGGCTAAGACCAGAGGTAGCTGTCGCCTGGACCACCTGAGGGTCAGAAATAAGTATGACGTAATAACAAGAGGCGGAACATACGCTTGGAATAAACGAAATGATATCAGGCTCGAACCAATATAAAGGCTTACAGTTCACAATTTAACACAAACTCCCATTCAAAATAAATACACAAAACCAAATAAAAAAAATAAAAAAAATTTCTTTCTTTTTACACCCCCACCCACATTTATATGCTAAACAAGTGCTATAAGAGGTATGTCAATGTGTTTTTTTATATATTGCTCAGTTAAGACAAGTATAACAATTAACCACGGTACATACATATGTATATGACTCCAATATCGAAGATTTTATGTAGTTGGAGAAGCCAAGAATACTGTGTGATATAATTTTCTCGATAGTGGTTGAAGGCTCATTATTAATCAAATAAACAATACTGTGGCGGATACATTGAAGCGCAAATGAATGTTGGACTCTGCTAGTAAAGACCTGAAACTTATGACGGGTATTATAATGATGAACATCTCTTCGTTGAAGAAGCGGTATACTTAGAAAATATTTCGGTAGCGTATCTTTTTTCAGTTTGTAGTAAAATTTTAGTAATTGAATTTTGTGAATGTCAGGGAGTTTAAGGCATCTTAATTGCTTAAATAGGGGTTCCGAATGTGCATTGTATTTACTGAATGTAATGACTCTCATTGCCTTTTTCTGAAGTTTAAAGAGGCGGGCATTGTCATATCCCCAAACCATGATCCCATATGTGATGTGCGGTAAGATAAGCGTGTTGTACAACGTTAACAGTATATGTTGAGGAAGCGTGTATTTTAACCGGTTTATGACCCCAATCGCCCTTGTGACTCGTGTTGCAATTTTCTAAATCTGAGTATGCCACTTCATGTGTTTGTTCAAAGTGATACCCAGTAAGTTAAAATTGTCTACACATTCTATTTGTTGATTATTAATCTCAAGAATAGGGGGCGTAATTTTTCTTTGAGGAGTGTGAAAGACCATAAATTTTGACTTTTGCACATTAAGGACAAGTCTGTTGGCGTCTAACCAGTGGCTGATTTTGCGAAGTTCTAAGTTTATATTGGGAGACGACAAACCTGTTGTGAGGGGGCTTATTGAGAAAAAAAGTGTCGTATCATCAGCATAAATTATATATTCAAAGAATTCACTAGCAGATGGTATGTCGTTGATATAAATGATAAAGAGAAGAGGGCCAAGAATGGACCCCTGCGGAACCCCAGTGGTTATGTTACAAAGGTTTGAGGCAGTGCCATCGATATCCACATATTGTTTGCGATCCGAAAGATAATTGTTAAACAAGTCTAGTGCCACCCCTTGTATACCATAGTGATGTAGTTTTTTTGACAATATACCATGATCTATTGTATCGAAGGCCTTGGAAAGATCTAGATAGATGTTAATGGGACATTCATTTTTGTCCATCGCCATAAGGGTACGATCCACTATTTCCAAGACAGCCGTATCAGTTGAATGTTTGGGGCGAAACCCATATTGACTATTTACAAATAAGTTGTTTTCATAAAAAAATGTATGCATTTGATTTGCCATAATTCTTTCTAGTACCTTTGAGAGAGCAGGTAGAATGGATATAGGACGATAATTATTGATGTCATCTTTATCTCCTTTTTTAAAGACCGGTACGACCTTCGCTATTTTTAATTTAGTGGGAAATATACCCGTAGTTAGTGTTTGGTTCACTACCAGAGTGAGAGCCTCCACGATTTCACCCTTAATTGACTGGATAAGCTTCACTGAGAAGGAATCTATACCTTTGCTGTTTTTGGGCTTTAAACTATTAATGGCATCCATTACGGTCTCTGAGGTGACGAGATCAAATTTGAATTTAGTGGTCGGTTTAGGCTTTAAATATTCATGGAATTGGTGTGGGGGATTGGAAGAGACCGCTTTCACAAGGTCCAGCCCAGCCTGCGCGAAGAATTTATTAAACTTGTTGGATATAGTCAAACGGTCAAATATTTCATTGTCACCTATTTTAATATGCGCGGGGAAGGTCCTTTTATCTTTTGAGAGGTTAAGCACATCTTTCAGGGTACTCCATGTGCGTTTTATGTTATTTTTGCAGCTCATGAATCGATCATGGTAATATTGACGTTTAGTAAGATAAATACTTCGCTTAAGTTAGTTGTCTCACGAAGGATGTCATATATATAGTGCCGTAATCGTCATAAAGAAATCGTGGACACGATTAACGTGGACACGTCTCTATGCGAACAAACCGCTGTCCAGTTTATATGTAACTTGCGAGTTAAGTAACGCTACTACAAATAGGACATTCTGACAGAACTGGCTTTGGGAAACTTGGAAGTGTTGCATGTACTAATGGTATCATGATATACAATGTTTTACCAAAAATCGTTTACCATGCAATGTCCATGCACTGTAGGAGCGACACGAGGAAATACAACATAACTGTGGTAACAGGAATGGCCCTATAAATGGTAATGAAACATAAACATAGTAAGACTTAGTAAGTAACATGTACGTACCAAATGGTAACAAAATCCAACTCACTGTTGCAGCCTCAATTATGTATTATATGTGAGGAATACTCCTGCTGCATATATACAAGAGCTGCATTCGCGTATTGCTACATAACATGCAACCATACTTGAACCCATATAAAAGCTTACAACAAGGGATCTTTGTTACATATGTTGCCATTATTAGGGGGGGAGGGGGGGGCGGCGGGTTATATTTTATGCCGTTTGATTTTGTGTCCGGTTACAATTAATGCAGTCAATAACATATGATGCGGTCGTGTTTATGCATAAACCTCGAAATTTGAGTAAACAATTCAAGTACTGTTTGAAGATATGGACTGTGACACAATCTTTTCTCCCCAATACAGAATGACGCCATTTTTGTCATTCTTAAGTTCCGTTTATAAAGGACATGTTGGGGGGGGGGGGGGGGGGCTTGCCCCCAAAACTCCCAAAGGCACACCCGAATAACCACATGCATGAACCATATGGACTGTTGTATATGTGTTGTGGTAATGAAAGATCCCTTGCCGTTGCTGACCACATGTGATACTGAGTGGTCCCGAAGACGGAACCGGTGTCCCATGCAGGATTGGCCCCCACGCAGAGATGCCTGCCATGTATCTATAATATAATGGCACCGTACGAACACACGGAGCGGAGAGGGTCTCAATATCATGTATTTTATATATAAGAGGGGCATCTCCGCATGTGACACCGGAGGTAGCTCGGGCAGGAAGCAACAATTGCAGTGTACAAAATATCGCGCCGGCCGGCAATAAAAAATTGGAAAAGAATAGGCTACAATTAAGCTGTGTGTTTGCTTATACACTACAAATTGGCGACGAGAATGATATAAATTATACAATTTCCTCCTGTTCTACAAATGGCACGTGCGCACACTACAAATTGGCTAACATATCCCATATTCTACAAATGCCGCAAACACGCACTACAGATTGCGCAAATTATCCCCAGTACGCACTATACAATCACTACGGGATCTTATCGAGACCCCACGAGACAGGGATACTAAAGGCATGTACGTGCTGCCTACCTTCCGGTTGTTTGCCTTAACACGCTTCACACATAAGATAGGCTAACGCTGTCCTTGGATGCACAACTAACCACTGAAGTTCTGTGCATATCAGAATTATAACCATCCGATTAGATTTATGCAATATATGAGCGGTTAGACAGTTGATAAACCAGAATGCGGTTGTCTCATGAGTGACTGTCAGTGTCAGGCGATTTGATGATGTGCTACGCGGGTTTTTCCATGTCGTATGACGTAATAATGATAATGACTCGCATGTCTGCGCGCGGTATCTATGGTTACGTAACAACGCTCCTCATATGGACTGACAAGGCGAGGACAACGGTGTTCCGCTTGTCGCAGAAATGTAAACATCGATGATTTGCATATAAATACAGCGCTTCCAACAGTCTCATCGAATAGACTACATGCATTATGGAGTGATATGTGTCTTATCTTTAACAATGTTATAATTTTATAGTTACCAATGCCTGGACCAAAGCAACCAAAAAATAGTTTCACACCCACTCGATTCTTCACTCACAAACCGCGCAGCCAGCCGGTTCCCAGCACTCAAGCGTTGACTACAATGAGTGCGCGTCACGCAGCTGTATCAAGGCACCAGCGTGATACGCACTCGTTCTAAGAGCACGTGTTTTTCTGTTGGTCCCCAAAAAACCTAAACCGGAAATAGAACCCGCGAGAACTGTACAACCCTATACCAAAAGAATGTTTGTGATGCTCAATATATACACATTTATATGAATTTATGCATGTGTTGACCGTATCACATATAGGCCTAAATATGTAAATGCCACAAAGGAATTGCAATTACTGATATGAAGCAATGATATATATATTTAAGCTTATATCTATGCAATACTATTGCTTTTTTCGGTTACGAGGTTTATGCGCAATGCCACTAAGGAAGGTTTTACTTTGTCAATCCCTAGGATACATCGATAAAACATCCTTTTTTCGCCGTTTTCCAGCTCGACGATCGGATGTGAATGGCTCACGTTGCGCTCGAAGCGGCATGTCAAAGGAAGTCTGTTCGTGAGCACGCCACGCTAAAGCTCTCGGTGACATCTCGCGAGAGGTACCCTGGGATCTGTCTGCCGGGGATAACTCGCGTCGCGTGCTGTCAGCTCTGACGTCATCAATGGCCTCTCTAGTGCGCCAACTATTCATGTACAAGTTATTGATATCCTGAACGTGGTCCAGGGGTCCTGGGGGCATTCCCCTCGGATCCATCGGCGGATTCAACACCCTTCTGGCGCCATTGCTACGGACGCCACCGCTACTTCCCTCTCCGGATCTGCTGACGGCTTGGGCTCGGGGTGCATCGATGCTTCTGGGGCGAGCGTTTCTAGTTTGTCTTACGTCTACGCGTGATTTTTTACTAGACGACGTTCTTGCGTCACGTGGGTCTCGCGCGTCACGTGATCGATCGCGAGAGTACGCGGTATTCATGTAGAACTCGCTGGTATTTGGATTACTTTCAAATGCATCGAAATGTTCGGTGTCGTTCTCTGCCGTATGGTGATTGCGATTGTTGGTTTCCGGATCAACCGCTGGAGTGAACAAGTCGCTTACGTCGTACGAGTCGATCGTGCCTTGAACGCTCCCATCTGTCGTCAAATAATCGGCGTCCGCGTCCTGTGTGAGGGGGTGAGGCCTGTTCTTGTACCAGTCCTCCGGGCTGACATCCTGGCCAAGGTGAGACTGCCGCTGACAGTACATCAACCTAGCCCCGTGGGTGGTTGAAGCTTGAGGCCTAGTCGGTGTGCCCTCCGTGGCACCCGGTTGTCGTTGCCCAGCGGGCCATTGCGCCATCATGTCCTCCTGGTCTGTATAGCGAGGGCTGTAGCCTGCAGCCTCCCGACCTCCCTGCAGCCCGGGCCCCACGCCCAACCCTCCCCCTTTGGTGACCATCACGCGCCGCAGTTTGTACTGCACGGAATCGCGCGTGTTGAACCAGCGGCCGTCACCGTGGCTGACTCTCTGCTCCTCGGCGGGCAGGGAGGGCAGAATGATCACCTCTTCGTCGCCCATCTCACCCAGACCCCGTCTCGTGGGGTCGGTGGCCTTCCGTCGTAACCTCCGTCGTTGCCTGACCACAAACACTGCCGTTACTATGGCAATCGATGCCATGGCAACAGCGCCCAGTGACGCCCCTACCAGCGGCGGCCAGCTGGGGGGGTACTTGATGAAACCCATCTTTTTCAGCATGACGTTCTTACCAATGAAGAGCTGAAAGTGGAACTAGCGGATCAGTTATATATATATATATAGACATGTCATTGTCAAGGAGTAATACAGCAATGTGTCATGGAAACTTACTAGAGCTTATATGATTTGGTCTTTGTGGTGTTAACACTTTAAGGAATGCAAGTGGTACTGATGGGAAATTTTCTAAGAGACGAGTAGCTTCAAACTATCCGAGTTGCATGATTGGCTTAAAGTAGGGCGCTTTAACCTCTGGATGTATCCAATGCTACCAGGACACGCGGTCAGGGGCGTGTGCAGAAATTCTTGAAATGGGCGGGGGGGCGGGGGCACATGAAGGGGGGGGGTTAAGGTATATCTTATAGGGTCTGAAAGGAAAGGGGGACACGTGCTTCCTGTGCCCGCCACCGATGACCAAGTGGCACAGAATTTGAGAAGGGGGGGGGGGGGCACAGATATATCTTTGGGTTTGAACGGGGCGACAAGTGCCCCCTGTGATCCCCCCCCCCCCCCCACAGAATTTGAAGAGGGCGACAAGTGCCCCCTGGGATGCTCCACCCCCCCCCCCCCTCCCCCACATAATTTGAGAAGAGGGGGCGGGCACAGATATATCTTAGGTTTTGTAAATAGTTGCGACAAGTGCCCCCTGGGCCGCGCCCTCCCCCCCCCCCCCCCAACCCCTGGACACGCCCATTGGGGTTACTCGTTATGCCGGATACGATCTAGCTTACCCTTACTTCCCGCACGTCTCCCTTATCGCCGCTGTTTGGGCGTCGACGAGGCGTGGGTGGGGGTAGGCTACACGTTAAAGAGGACTGCGCCAAGTCCGTAATGCTACAGTTTCCATCGCCGACTTCCACGCGATAGTCCGCTACGTCGACTCCCAATAAACTGTCGCCCTGAGATAATATAAGAAACATCAAAACACGCGTTAAGACCGACGCAAACTAACCCGAAAACATAATGTAACGGGAAAATGTAATATTAGTGATTTTTTCCATGCACATGAAGGCTAAATTGGAACAAGAAACCTCCCGAGACAATGGCACGATGTTGCATGAAACCTGCTTAACATACAGTTGCACTCGTCATAATGAACCGAAATAAATGGCCCCGCGCTGCGACAAAGTTATAAGTACACCCCCCCCCCCTCTAACATCAATTAGGAATCGAGGCATGTTTTCAACGTGTTGTTGTCAGTAAGAAAGCTATGACACCCGAGGCGAGACTTACGTAGAGTATATAGGGGACCTCGGGGTCGTATTCAACTGGGGTTTCTGGGTTTGGGATCACTTCTGGAAGGGGGGTGATTTTCAATCTGCCCTTGACGGCCAACGCCGGGTTAGAACTGTTGCTGATATTCTTGAAGTCGGCGATGCCGTCCAGTTTGAAACCAATGAAGAACTCGACTGTGGTGTCGTCAGTGCTGTAATCCACTGTGCCATTGGGGTTGCTTTTTGTGGCATTCCTGATGTCTTCGGGAACCCCGGCGGTCATATTGGGTGTCAGACACATGATGTTCGCGCTGGCGTTAACACCACGCTCACATTGCTGGAAGAGGAAATACTAATGTCACATGCGGCATTTATCTGTTTTTATCATAGCTATTAAACATTCTTTCGTTCCATGTGTATGTAGAGGCCAAGTGCGAGAATGATATCGTGCCATATCAGTATTTATGACGACCACGTGTTCATGGCGACCACATGTTTATTACGACCATGTACATATGGCGACTACGTGAGTATGGCTTGTTTGTTTTTGACCATTATGCCCTGTTCACACGATGCAATACGTTGTAAAGTGCATTGCAACGAAGTCAACTTTTATACCAACTGCGAAATTGGAGGGCCGGTGTTTTCAAGCATTGTAAACTAATTGTATGTTTGAAAGTTTCGATCAACTTCACGATTTGGGAATTGTCAACCAATCAGCGTCGAGCATTTTTTTGATTTTTTTTTTGATGGATACAATATTTTATTGATAAATCGTTCAACACTATCGTACAACACACATTCAGTTAATCGTATAACATATCCTCAACTAACGATATATCTGTTCATAAAAAGAAATGTTCTAATCATCGACAAATGTATCCTGCTATTCAAGAAGACCACAACGTAATCTGGAAAAAGGTCAAAATTATGTATTACTATGACGGATATGACAGAATAAGAATAAATGCTCATACGTTATATGACGATTTTATTTATTGAACTCATAATTATCTAAGGATTAATTTACTAATCAGTTCTTTCAGCAGGCCGTGATTCCACCATTTGTTGTCAGACGAATGGATATTCCACTGGGGGGGGGACAAAGATTCTCTCGAGGCATCCAATGTTATGAAGTGTCTAACAAGTCTCGTCCACGTGACGCGCGTTCGGCCGACATGCCACGTGACTGCGATGATGAGTGGGGGATGACGTCATACACGCATCACGTGGCTCCTTGCCATCCATGACACCGCGAACCAGCCAGCCAGCCAGATTTAGCTACAAACTACACACCACACGCACACACACTCCATGTCGTCGCTTTGTTCCCCAGAAGTGTTCCTTCGCGGCTACCATACTGTCACGACATTTCTGGCACTTCAACTGGAAAACTTGCCGAGGATGTCTCCATCACGGAACAAGAAGTAGTCAGTGTCTTCCAGTGCGACTTTGGTGCCTCCAAACTCGGGCAGAAGGACTTTGTCTCCAGCACTCACACTGGGCTGGATCAGATCACCCTTCTCTGTGCGGCTACCAGGCCCCACAGCCACAACTGTAGCTTCAAGAATTTTGCCCACAGATTTTTCTGGAAGGAGTACTCCTCCCTTTGTCTTTGTCTCTGCTGCAAAGCGCTGAACCAGCACTCTATCAAACAGGGGAACACATCTCTTCAGAGCTCCAGCCATTTTAACGTGTCTTCGTCGAGCATTTTAGCCAATCAGCGTTGAGATGATCACGTTGATATTGTTTGCATTATGACAGTTATGAATGTATGCGTGGCTTGTATGCATGACGTTATGAATGATGCTCGATTGGTATGTTCGCTAGATGGCGATATGGGATAATTGTTAAGTCGGTTGGTACGCGGTTTGATCGTGTTAATTGTTGACCAGCCAATGCTTCGACCGTTGTTGCGACTGTTGAAGAAATGAACGTACCGTGTAAACCCGACATCACCTAATTACGCCAAGTAATTATAACGCCAACCAAATTCTCAACAATATTTGTTTGTGGCAAACCTCATTATTTGTGGCCATCTACTATTAATAACGATGATAAATGACGGATAAATACATTAAGACATAAATACCCCTTGAAAACGTGTTTCAGTGATGTTGTACTGTATTCTGTGAGCGTTGATGATCCACTTGCGACTAATTTTAACGGTGACTTCTACTTTGGGATTGGCGACTGCATCCAGTGAGTCACCCGTCACCGTTATGGTTGTTCCCCCCCTGAATAATAGAAACAACACGGTGGAGGTACTACGTAATACTCGAATAAATGGGCTGGGTGGTAACCTGCGGACAACGTGTCATCGCTTTGTTTGATTGAAAATACTTTAGAAAAGATGAAATATTCTGAAATTTCCCCCACGCTTCCCCAACTATGTACTTCAAACATGACGTCTTTAATTGGTAACTATATAGGCATACAGTTAACAGAGGCCGATCTATGAATTTCCTAAGGGGGGTGGGGGTGCTCAATGAAAACTTGCGACCGGGGAGGGGGTGGGGGGTCGGAGAACCCGACTTTTACCGTGTATGTTCGAGTTCCCAAGATCCGCCCCATGAGTTTAGCATAAAACAACACCACGCGGTTGCATGCTGTGCCTAGTCGGTACTTGACCCAGCAAGGACGCTACTCTGAACTTTCTACAGGCTTAAAGTATATGCCATATTACACAAATCCAAAATATATTACACGTATATAGTATCTACAAACTGTTACTCTCACTAACCAGAACTAGAATTTTGTGGACGGGGGCTACCCACGCTTTGCGGGTTTCAGCGTTCATATTTGATGCCATGTTCATGTTTGTTCAAATTTCGTAACTAAAACGTGCCAACCGTATGGTCATTGAGAGCATTTTTGGTTAAAAAATGCATCTCAAACGGACACTGACAGAAATTTGTAGTTAAAAAAGGCACCCAAAAATGAACACTGACAAATGTGTAGTTAAAAAAGGCACACAAAATAGACACTGACAAAAATGTGTGGTTAAAAAGGCATCAAAAATGTCAACTGGACTGCATAGTCGAGAACTGCAATTTTGAAGAAAAAAAATCGAGAGAAATTGTAGATTTCTGCTTCGGGGACGGAGAAAAAAAGGGCTATTTGGGCGGTATATTTGTATATACCTAAATATACGTAGTGCCCCCCCGCTCCCCTCCCCCCCCCCCGGGCTTCACACCTCCCCTCCAAGCCTACCCGAACCCAAACCCGCGCCACTGCAAGCAGCTTCCTGGATCTCGCGCAATAAAACTCACACAAGGAGGGTCGACTGGGGTTCAAAATCTGTAATGTTAGGGTTTCCCTTGTACTGGAACGTGTAGTCAGTCTTGACCCGCAGACCGCCGAGGAAAACGACCACAATGGGGAGCGAAACGTCCTCGTCCGTACTGTTGCCGCTAGGTGTCAGGAACGTGTTATTGCTATAGACAGGAGAGGAACAGATTGAATGACTTCAATGAATGATGCTTCATGGTGTGTGCCTCAATTCGCCC
The DNA here is from genome assembly GCA_964019135.1 of Arenicola marina. Taxonomy (NCBI): domain Eukaryota; kingdom Metazoa; phylum Annelida; class Polychaeta; family Arenicolidae; genus Arenicola; species Arenicola marina. The sequence continues at coordinate 31,211,917 of OZ025263.1, forward strand.
CACCCACCCACTACTCACCCACCCACACACACACACACACACTAGACACACACACACACACCACACACACACACACACCCACACACACACACACACACACCACACACACACACCACACACACACACACCACACACACACACCACACACACACACCACACACACACACTCACACACACAATCACCCAACGAACCCATTTGCCTTGAGTTAGGTACAATGGACAGCTTACTCTGCATTTCCGATGTAGTCACAGCGATAACGATTGACAAATTCCAGTCTGACTGGAGGGAACAGGTCGAGATTGTATCCAGTAATGTTGATTTCTGTACCACCCGAGAGGGGGCCGAAGGAGGGTGTTACCATGGTGACCACAGGCCGGCTTGTGACTTCTACGCGATGGGAACAAACAAAGCGTTATGCAGTAATGGAACAACAATTAAACAGTAAAATAAGCAGCAAAAATCTTGGACAAACTTAAGAGAGGTAGGCGTAGCATTAAATGCGCAAAAATAGAAATGACATAATTAATTAGCCGATCTGTAATTAGTCTATCATTAATTAGTCAATCAGTCCATAATTACCCAGAGATTGACCCGATTAAGAAACATAACAATATTACACATCGTGCTTCACTATTGATTGTTTTTGATACGATAGTTCCTGTAGTTTACCGCCAATACGATGAAAATACACAGTTTGCACATTTGGTCAACATATACGAAAACGCGCTTGGACTAATTACACACTTACTTTGTTCGCAATGCTGTCCAGCATAGGTTATGCCTTTCACTTCCACGCAGTTACACTCATAGCTGCCGAACAGGTTGTCACATCTTCCATTGTTGTGACATCGCGGGGTGAGGCACTCGTCGATATCTGTTCGCAAATGATAAATGTTCACAAATTGTATTCTGAAACACTGTGATGCAACCTGTCGAAGTCAGTGGTGGATCCAGGGAAGGGGGGGGGGGGAGGGCACAGGGGGCACTTCCCCACGCCCCCTTTGACTAAAAAATAGGCGAAAAAAGGCACTTGTCCCCTTCTTTGAAGAAGGGGGCATAGGAGGCACAGTCACTATTCTTTCCTTCAGCCCAGCCTTGGTCGCAAGTTTCACATGGAATCCCCGCCTGGTTATTCATTACTACCTCACTCGCACCCCCCCCCCCCCCACCTCACCCCAGTCGCAATGTTCTCATTGCATAGGAATAGTGTCCTCTCCCCTTTCGTAAATTCCTAGAATTCGCCACTGAAAGTGGGAAGTTAATTTTGCCGAGGCAATTTGCTAAATCGAATGAGACATTGTTTTTTTGGACAACATACACACAGACATCATACGTTATCAATTAACTAAAATATTGAATTTGCGTTAGAGCTTCATTGATTAAATCAAAAGTTCAAGCTTGTTTGCTTAAGATATAGGTCTTATTTTCCAGCTCAAATGCACAAAAAACGAACAGTGCTGCCAAGTTATTGTTCACAACATCAACACCAAATACGCGCATTTTATACGCTTTGACATTGATGACCTCTCAGTAATAATATATGATCTGCTCATACCCCTAACATGTCAAGAATAGTATATATCATATTCATGCCTCTATCCTATTCACGCCACTACTCTGTCAATGTTATCTCCATGTATTCATATCACAAGCCAGTCACTGTCAATGTCTACCCTATTCACACCTCTGCTCTGTCAGTATTAATGTACACCTATTCATTTCACTGCCCTGTGAATATTAATGTTATCCTATTCACATCACTGGCCTGTCAATATTCTTATCTCATCAGGTCACATTACTGGTTCATTGAAATTAATGTCTGCTCTATTCACATCACTGGCCTGTCAACATTAATTCCCACAGATGCACATCACTGGCTTATTTTTATTAATAAATATCACACTTCTGAACTTTCAGGATTAATGTCTTACCAGTTCATATCGTTAGCCTGTCAGTGTTAACGGCCACCTTCTTCACATGGTTGGCCCGTCATTGTTAACGCCCACCTTCTTCACATCGTTAGCCTGTCACTGTTAACGCCCGACTTTTTCACATGGTTAGCTTGTTAGTGTTTACGCCCACCTTATTCACTTGGTTTCCCTGACAGGGTTAACGCCCACCTTCTTCGCATGGTTAGCCTGTCAGTGTTAACGCCCACCTTCTTCACATGGTTAGCATGATAGGGTTAACGCCCACCTTCTTCACGTGGTTAGCCTGTCAGTGTTAAAGCCCACTTTCTTCACATGGTTAGTCAGTCAGTGTTAACGCCCACCTTCATGGCTGGCCTGTCAGTGTTAACGCCCACCTTCTTCACATGGTTAGTCTGTCAATGTCAGCGCCTACATTGTTTACATCGTTAGCCTGTCAGTGTTTACTACCCACCTTCTTCACATCGTTAGCCTGTCAGTGTTAACGCCCTCTTTTTTCAAATGGTTAGCCTGTCAGTGTTAACGCCCACCTTCTTCACACGGCTTCACATGCCTAGCCTGACAGGGTTAACACCCACCTTCTTTACATGGTTAGCCTCTCAGTGTCAACGCCGAACTTGTTCACTTGCTGAGCCTGACAGGGTTAACGCTGGCCTTCTTCACATAGTTAACCTGTCAGTGTTAAACGCCCACCTTCTTCACATGGTTAGCCTGTCAGTGTTAAAGCCCACTTTCTTCACATGGTTAGTCAGTCAGTGTTAACACCCGCCTTCTTTACATGGTTAGCCTGTCAGTGTTAACGCCCACCTTCACATCGTTAGCCTGTCAGTGTTAACGCCCGCTCTTTTCACATGGTTAGCCTGTCAGTGTTAACGCCCGCATTCTTCACCTCGTTAGCCTGTAAGTTTTAACGCCCACCTTCATGGTTAGCCCGTCAGTTTTAACGACCGCTTTCTTCACATGGTTAGCCTGTCTATATTAATTGACGCATACCTTCTTCACATCGTTGGCCTGTCAGTCCCGATGGGCACTGGCATTCAGGCCCCATCGATGTATTGTACGGTCCAGTACATTTGCCGCCATTCAAGCATGTGCCGAACGATATATCACATGGAGCTGAAGATATAGAATACTGTATAATGAACGAAATATAGTAGAGCCACAAGTCTGATATAGGGAGGGGGGGGGGGGTACGCCCTGCGAATTGCAAATCCCCAAGAAAATTAGGGAGAGCAAGGCGAAAAAACACCTTAAGGGGGATATCGCGAATATCGAGGAATTCATAGACTGGTCTATGAATTCCTCGATATTCAGAGTCGACGGTATAACGGATCGCTGTAAATAGGGAAAGAGTCTTCGCGTTAAACCAGAAAATTTACGGATAGCGATCACCAAACTTTGCCAACAGCTAATCGCGAATCTTCAAAAGTTCCTGGATGTCAATCGCGGAGATCGGCAAAGGTATTCCCTCCCCTCTATATATTGAGACGCAAAATTGACCATCGTGCGTAAGTTCGAAACGGCCGAAGCCGAATATTTCGCCCTCGAACAGGACAAAATAGCATGGAGCTGGGCGACAGATTTTATCGCCAGATATATATTCTCATGTTGTACTGATGAGGATGTTGCATAACAAACCACACAATATAATGACACTAACCGATCATCAGTATTGGACTCTTTGATATTATTATTATATAAATATATATGGGTGGCTCTAGTGTCACCGACCATCAGGTTTAACTAGAATCTCCCAACCCTATGAATGAATCAGTTGTTCCTTGTTTTATTTATGCCACTTGTTGGTTCTTATGTATTAACTTGGTTAAATAAACGATTATTGACTGGAATTTACTTGACTGTATTGGATTATATACAGCGGTATTTCCAATCTCGACAACTTGGCAAGGGCCTCCTGCAATTAAACTTCTTTAGTACGGAAACAACTCAATGCAATCACTGTATGAACGCATCGCGTTACCATGGTAACATGACGGTACTCACTTCGGCACTGGGTGACGCTCGTGGAGTTGGTATCCGTCGTGTTGAGTCCTTCTAAACACACATCGCAGTTCGGTTGCCCAGTGTACTCCTGGTACTGGCCATGGGGACAGGAGTGAAAGGTCAGCGCGCCGGGGTCGGGCTGATAGAAACCAGCAGAGGCTAACAGGCAATCGGCCATGCCCTCCTCCGGTTGATACTCTCCAGAAGGACACACTGTGCAATTGGGGCTTCCATTCGCCGGTTGGAAGTGACCTGGGAGGCACAGCGAGCAGCTTACCCGTCCCGTGAAGCCCTGAAACTCTCCCGGTGCGCAGAGAGAGCACTCGCTCTGTCCAGTGTCGTTCTGGAAACTGCCTGCCGGACAATCCTGGCAGGCGCTTCGACCTTTATACGGCTGGAAGGTGCCGGACTCGCACGGGAAGCAACTCGTGCGTCCCGACAGCGGCTGGTACATGCCAGCAACGCACGGGTTGCATGACGCCATACCTTCGGCGGCTTGGTAGGTGCCAGCAGCGCACCGGTCACATGACGTCATACCTTCGGCGACTTGGGACGTGCCAGCAGCGCACCGGTCACATGACCTCATACCTTCGGCGGCTTGATAGGTGCCAGCAGCGCACTGGTCACATGACGTCATACCTTCAGCAGCTTGGTACGTGCCAGCAGCGCACCGGTCACATGACGTCATACCTTCTGCGGATTGGTAGGTGCCAGCAGCGCACTGGTCACATGACGTCTGGTTGGGCTGGGACTGGTAATGACCGGGTGGACATTTCAGACACTCCATCTGTCCTGATCTGTTTTGGTATTGGCCTCGCGGACACGGCTGGCATGTGCCTCCCAGGAGGTAACTACCCGGCAAACAGACCCCAGGAGCTTCACACCGCACCGGCAAAGATATACAACATTATACAAAATGCGAACCGTAGGTCGTGAACCTTTTCATCTCAAACAAATAGCATCTTGGTGTGCATTGTGATAACAATATATGAAAAAGAAGGTCAGTACCAAAGTTCAATAATTCTTGCGATTTTAGACGAGGAAGACATGTTTGAGAATACCTCTTCTCTGCGTTAGCATGGGGGCCCGGGGAGTGGAGGGGGATGGGGGTGCATTATGCCCGGACCACACGATGCAGAGCTCATTGCAACAAACTTCTCGAACAAGAGTGCAATAGACTGATCCAGGCTCCGACACTAAGCCCCACCCACGCTTGAGTTCTCTTTCCTTACTCGTGGGTATGAAATTGACAATCACAGCTGATGGTAGGTACAAGTGAGACGTACTCATCTCTGAAACTGACAAGAACACGCTGCTTCGTTTGTCCGACTTGTTTGTCCGATATAACGCACATGGAAGACCTCTTTTCGTCACATGATTGGATAAAAGCAACAGTGACGTCAGGGAATGATCGACAGCCTGGATCGGTCTATTGGATGGCCGGTTTTCCACGCATTGTAAGAGCGCGATCGATTCGCCTCTTCCAAACTCAATCTCTTCTGGAAGAGCACAACGACGACAGATATGACAACAACGACAGATACGACAACAACGACATATACGACAACAACGACAGATACGACAACAACGACAGATACGACAACAACGACAGATACGACAACAACGACAGATACGACGACAACGGCAGATATGACAACAACGACAGATAAGACAACAACGACAGATATGACAACAACGACAGATACGACAGATACAACAACAACGACAGATACAACAAAAACGACAATTACGAAGACAACGACAGATATGACAACAACGACATAAATGACAATAACGACAGATACGACAACAAAGACAGATAAGACGCCAACGACAGATACGACAACAACGACAGATACGACAACAACGACAGAAACAACGCCAACGACAGATACGACAACAACGACAGATACGACGACAACCACAGATATGACAACAACAACAGATACGACAACAACGACAAATACGACGACAACGACAGATACGACAACAACGACAGATACGACAACAACGACAGAGACGACAACAACGACAGATACGACAACAACGACAGATACGACGACGACAGATGCGACAACAACGACAGATACAACGAGAACGACAGACAAGATAACAACGACAGATACGACAACAACGATAGATAACGACAGATACGACAATGACGACATATACGACGACAACGACAGATATGACAAGAACGACAGATACGCCAACAACGGCAGATGTGACAACAACGACAGATAACGACAGATACGACAACAACGACAGATACGACAACAACGACAGATACGACGACAACGGCAGATATGACAACAACGACAGATAAGACAACAACGACAGATATGACAACAACGACAGATACGACAACAACGACAGATACGACAACGACAGAAACAACAAAAACGACAGATACAACAACAACGACAGATACGAAGAGAACGACAGATATGACAACAACGACAGATATGACAACAACGACAGATACGACAACGACGACAGATACGACAACAACGACAGACACGACAACAACGACAGATACGACAACAACGACAGATACGACAACAACGACAGATAGGACAACGACAGACCTGACAACAACGACAGATACGACGACAACGACAGATATGACAACAACGACAGATACGACGCCAACGACGGATACGACGCCAACGACAGATACGACAACAACGACAGATACGACAACAACGACAGATACGACAACAACGACAGATACGACAACAACAACAGATACAACGTCAACTACAGATACGACAACAACGACAGATACGACGACAACCACAGATATGACAACAACGACAGATACGACAACAACGACAGACACGACAACAACAACAGAGACGACAACAACGACAGATATGACAACAACGACAGATACGACAACAACGACAGATACGACAACGACAGACCTGACAACAACGACGGATACGACGACAACGACAGATATGACAACAACGACAGATACGACAACTACGACAGACACGACAACAACGACAGATGTGACAACAACGACATGTACGACAGCAACGACAGATACGATAACAACGACAAATACGACAACAACGACAGATACGACAACGACAGATACGACAACAACGAGTGATACGACAACAACAATAAATACGACAACAACGACAGATACAACAACGACAGTTACGACAACAACGACAGATACAACAGCAAAGACAGATACGACAGATATAACAACAACGACAGATATGACAACAACGACAGATACGACGACAACGGCACATATGACAACAACGACATTTATGACAACAACGACAGATACGATAACTACGACAGAGACGACCAAAACGACAGATATGACAACAACGACAGATACAACAACAACGACAGATACGACAACAACGACAGATACGACCACAGGGACAGATACGACAACAACGACAGATACGACCGCAACGACAGCTACGACGACAACGACAGATACGACAACAACGCCAGATACGACAACAAAAACAGATACGACAGATATGACAACAACGACAGATACGACAACAACGACAGATACGACGACAACGACACATATGACAACAACGACAGATATGACAACAACAACAGATACGACAACAACGACAGAGACGACAACAACGACAGATATGACAACAACGACAGATACGACAACAACGGCAGATAGGACAACAACGACTGATACGACGACAACGCCAGACACGGCAACAGCGACAGATACGACGACAACGACAGATACGACAACACCGAAAGATATGACAACAACGACAGATACGACAACAACGACGGATACGATAACAGCGACAGATACGACAACAACCACAGATGTGACATCAACGACATACACGACAACAACGACAGATACGACAACAACGACAGATACGACAACAACGACAGATACGACAACAACGACAGATACGACAACAAAGACAGATACGACAGATATGACAACAACGAGAGATACGACAACAACGACAGGTTCGACAACAACGACAGATACGACAACAACGACAGATGCGACTACGACAGATACGACGACAACGACAGATACGACAACAACGACAGATGCGACAAAAACGACAGCTACGACAACAACGACAGATACGACAACAACGACAGATAACGACAAATACGACAACAACGATAGATACGACAACAACGATAGATACGACAACGACGATAGATAACGACAGATACGACAACAACGACAGATACGACGACAACGACAGATATGACAAAAACGACAGATACGTCATCAACGACAGATGTGACAACAACGACAGATAACGACAGATACGACAACAACGACAGACACGACAACAACGACAGATACGACGACAACGGCAGATATGACAACAACGACAGATAACGACAGATGCGACAACAACGACAACCACGACAACAACGACAGATAACGACAGATACGACAACAACGACAGATACGACAACAACGACAGATACAACGACAACGGCAGATACGACAACAACGACAGATACGACGACAACCACAGATATGACAACAACGACAGATACGACAACAACGACAAATACGACGACAACGACAGATACGACAACAACGACAGACACGACAACAACGACAGAGACGACAACAAGGACAGATACGACAACAACGACGGATACGACGACGACAGATGCGACAACAACGACAGATACAACGAGAACGACAGACAAGATAACAACGACAGATACGACAACAACGATAGATAACGACAGATACGACAATAACGACAGATACGACGACAACGACAAATATGACAACAACGACAGATACGCCAACAACGACAGATGTAACAGCAACGACAGATAACGACAGATACGACAACAACGACAGATACGACAACAACGACAGATATGACAACAACGACAGATATGACAACAACGACAGATACGACAACAACGAAAGATACGACAACAACGACAGATACGACAACAATGACAGGTACGACAACGACAGACCTGACAACAACGACAGATACGACGACAACGACAGATATGACAACAACGACAGATACGACGCCAACGACGGATACGACGCCAACGACAGATACGACAACAACGACAGATACGACAACAACGACAGATACGACAGTAACGACAGATACAAAGTCAACTACTGATACGACAACAACGACAGATACGACGACAACCACAGATATGACAACAACGACAGATACAACAACAACTACAGACACGACAACAACAACAGAGACGGCAACAACGACAGATATGACAGCAACGACAGATACGACAACAACGACAGATACGACAACGAAAGACCTGACAACAACGACAGATACGACGACAACGACAGATATGACAACAACGACAGATACGAAAGCAATGAAAGATATGACAACAACGACAGATACGACAACAACGACAGATAAGACAACAACGACAGATACGACAACTACGACAGATACGACAACAACGACAGATGTGACAACAACGACATGTACGACAGCAACGACAGATACGATAACAACGACAAATACGACGACAACGACAGATACGACAACAACGACAGATACGACAACAACGACAGAAACGACAACCACGACAAATACGACAACAACGACAGATACGACAACAACGACAGTTACGACAACAACGACAGATACAACAGTAAAGACAGATACGACAGATATGACAACAACAACAGATATGACAACAACGACAGATACGACGACAACGACAGATATGACAACAACGACAGATATGACAACAACGACAGATACCACAACGACAGATATGGCAACAACGACAGATACGACCACAACGACAGATACGACAACAACGACAGATACGACCGCAGGGACAGATACGACAACAACGACAGATACGACAGCAACGACAGATACGACGACAACGACAGATACGACAACAACGCCAGATACGACAACAAAAACAGATACGACAGATATGACAACAACGACAGATACGACAACAACGACAGATACGACGACAACGACACATATGACAACAACGACAGATATGACAACAACAACAGATACGCCAACAACGACAGAGACGACAACAACGACAGATATGACAACAACGACAGATACGACAACAACGACAGATAGGACAACAACGACAGATATGACAAAAACTACAGATACCACAACAACAATGGATACGATAACAACGACAGATACGACAACAACGACAGATGTGACAACAACGACATATACGACAACAACGACAGATACGACAACAACGACTGATACGACAACAACGACAGATACGACAACAACGACAGATACCGCAACAACGACAGATACGACAACAACAACGGATACGATAACAACGACAGATACGACAACAACGACAGATGTGACAACAACGACATATACGACAACAACGACAGATATGAAAACAACAACAGATACGACAACAACGACAGAGACGACAACAACGACAGATATGACAACAACGACAGATACGACAACAACGACAGATACGACCACAGGGACAGATATGACAACAACAACAACAGATACGACAGCAACGCCAGATACGACAACAAAAACAGATACGACAGATATGACAACAACGACAGATACGACAACAACGACAGATACGACGACAACGACACATATGACAACAACGACAGATATGACAACAACAACAACAGATACGACAACAACGACAGAAACGACAACAACGACAGATATGACAACAACGACAGATACGACAACAACGACAGATAGGATAACAACGACAGATATGACAACAACTACAGATACGACAACAACAACGGATACGGTAACAACGACAGATACGACAACAATGACAGATGTGACAACAACGACATATACGACAACAACGACAGATACGACAACAACGACAGATACGACAACAACGACAGATACGACAACAACAACGGATACGATAACAACGACAGATACGACAACAACGACAGATGTGACAACAACGGCATATACGACAACAACGACAGATTAGACCATAGGGACAGATACGACCACAGGGACAGATACGACAGCAACGACAGATACGACAGCAACGACAGATACGACGACAACGACAGATACGACAACAACGACAGATACGACAACAACGACCGATACGACAGTAACGACAGATACAACGTCAACTACTGATACGACAACAACGACAGATACGACGACAACCACAGATATGACAACAACGACAGATACAACAACAACTACAGACATGACAACAACAACAGAGACGACAACAACGACAGATATGACAGCAACGACAGATATGACAACAACGACAGATACGACAAGGACAGACCTGACAACAACGACAGATACGACGACAACGACAGATATGACAACAACGACAGATACGAAAGCAATGAAAGATATGACAACAACGACAGATACGACAACAACGACAGATATGACAACAACGACAGATACTTCAACTACGACAGATACGACAACAACGACAGATGTGACAACAACGACATGTACGACAGCAACGACAGATACGATAACAACGACAAATACGACAACAACGACAGATACGACAACAACGACAGATACGACAACAACGACAGAAACGACAACCACGACAAATATGACAACAACGACAGATACGACAACAACGATAGTTACGACAACAAGGACAGATACAACAGCAAAGACAGATACGACAGATATGACAACAACAACAGATATGACAACAACGACAGATACGACGACAACGACAGATATGACAACAACGACAGATACGACAACTACGACAGAGACGACAACAACGACAGATACGACAACAACGACAGATACGACCGCAGGGACAGATACGGCAACAACGACAGATACGACAGCAACGACAGATACAACGACAACGACAGATACGACAACAACGCCAGATACGACAACAAAAACAGATACGACAGATATGACAAAAACGACAGATACGAAAACAACGACAGATACGACGACAACGACACATATGACAACAACGACAGATATGACAACAACAACAGATACGACAACAACGACAGATGTGACAACAACGACATATACGACAACAACGACAGATACGACAACAACGACTGATACGACAACAACGATAGATATGACAACAACGACAGATACGACAACAACGACAGATACGACAACAACAACGGATACGATGACAACGACAGACACGACAACAACGACAGATGTGACAACAACGACATATACGACAACAACGACAGATATGAAAACAACAACAGATACGACAACAACGCCAGATACGACAACAAAAACAGATACGACAGATATGACAACAACGACAGATACGACAACAACGACAGATACGACAACAACGACAGATACGACGACAACGACACATATGACAACAACGACAGATATGACAACAACAACAAAAGATACGACAACAACGACAGAAACGACAACAACGACAGATATGACAACAACGACAGATACGACAACAACGACAGATACGACAGCAACGACAGATACGACGACAACGACAGATACGACAACAACGACAGATACGACAACAACGACCGATACGACAGTAACGACAGATACAACGTCAACTACTCATACGACAACAACGACAGATACGACGACAACCACAGATATGACAACAACGACAGATACAACAACAACTACAGACACGACAACAACAACAGAGACGACAACAACGACAGATATGACAGCAACGACAGATATGACAACAACGACAGATACGACAAGGACAGACCTGACAACAACGACAGATACGACGACAACGACAGATATGACAACAACGACAGATACGAAAGCAATGAAAGATATGACAACAACGACAGATACGACAACAACGACAGATATGACAACAACGACAGATACTTCAACTACGACAGATACGACAACAACGACAGATGTGACAACAACGACATGTACGACAGCAACGACAGATACGATAACAACGACAAATACGACAACAACGACAGATACGACAACAACGACAGATACGACAACAATGACAGAAACGACAACCACGACAAATACGACAACAACGACAGATACGACAACAACGATAGTTACGACAACAAGGACAGATACAACAGCAAAGACAGATACGACAGATATGACAACAACAACAGATATGACAACAACGACAGATACGACGACAACGACAGATATGACAACAACGACAGATACGACAACTACGACAGAGACGACCACAACGACAGATATGGCAACAACGACAGATACGACAACAACGACAGATACGACAACAACGACAGATACGACCGCAGGGACAGATACGGCAACAACGACAGATACGACAGCAACGACAGATACAACGACAACGACAGATACGACAACAACGCCAGATACGACAACAAAAACAGATACGACAGATATGACAACAACGACAGATACGACAACAACGACAGATACGACGACAACGACACATATGACAACAACGACAGATATGACAACAACAACAGATACGACAACAACGACAGATGTGACAACAACGACATATACGACAACAACGACAGATACGACAACAACGACTGATACGACAACAACGACAGATATGACAACAACGACAGATACGACAACAACGACAGATACGACAACAACAACGGATACGATAACAACGACAGATACGACAACAACGACAGATGTGACAACAACGACATATACGACAACAACGACAGATATGAAAACAACAACAGATACGACAACAACGACAGAGACGACAACAACGACAGATATGAAAACAACAACAGATACGACAACAACGCCAGATACGACAACAAAAACAGATACGACAGATATGACAACAACGACAGATACGACAACAACGACAGATACGACAACAACGACAGATACGACGACAACGACACATATGACAACAACGACAGATATGACAACAACAACAAAAGATACGACAACAACGACAGAAACGACAACAACGACAGATATGACAACAACGACAGATACGACAACAACGACAGATACGACAGCAACGACAGATACGACGACAACGACAGATACGACAACAACGACAGATACGACAACAACGACCGATACGACAGTAACGACAGATACAACGTCAACTACTCATACGACAACAACGACAGATACGACGACAACCACAGATATGACAACAACGACAGATACAACAACAACTACAGACACGACAACAACAACAGAGACGACAACAACGACAGATATGACAGCAACGACAGATATGACAACAACGACAGATACGACAAGGACAGACCTGACAACAACGACAGATACGACGACAACGACAGATATGACAACAACGACAGATACGAAAGCAATGAAAGATATGACAACAACGACAGATACGACAACAACGACAGATATGACAACAACGACAGATACTTCAACTACGACAGATACGACAACAACGACAGATGTGACAACAACGACATGTACGACAGCAACGACAGATACGATAACAACGACAAATACGACAACAACGACAGATACGACAACAACGACAGATACGACAACAATGACAGAAACGACAACCACGACAAATACGACAACAACGACAGATATGACAACAACGATAGTTACGACAACAAGGACAGATACAACAGCAAAGACAGATACGACAGATATGACAACAACAACAGATATGACAACAACGACAGATACGACGACAACGACAGATATGACAACAACGACAGATACGACAACTACGACAGAGACGACCACAACGACAGATATGGCAACAACGACAGATACGACAACAACGACAGATACGACAACAACGACAGATACGACCGCAGGGACAGATACAGCAACAACGACAGATACGACAGCAACGACAGATACAACGACAACGACAGATACGACAACAACGCCAGATACGACAACAAAAACAGATACGACAGATATGACAACAACGACAGATACGACAACAACGACAGATACGACGACAACGACACATATGACAACAACGACAGATATGACAACAACAACAGATACGACAACAACGACAGATGTGACAACAACGACATATACGACAACAACGACAGATACGACAACAACGACTGATACGACAACAACGACAGATATGACAACAACGACAGATACGACAACAACGACAGATACGACAACAACAACGGATACGATAACAACGACAGATACGACAACAACGACAGATGTGACAACAACGACATATACGACAACAACGACAGATATGAAAACAACAACAGATACGACAACAACGACAGAGACGACAACAACGACAGATATGACAACAACGACAGATACGACAACAACGACAGATACGACCACAGGGACAGATACGACAACAACGACAGATACGACAGCAACGACAGATACGACGACAACGACAGATACGACAACAACGCCAGATACGACAACAAAAACAGATACGACAGATATGACAACAACGACAGATACGACAACAACGACAGATGCGACAACAACGACAGATACGACGACAACGACACATATGACAACAACGACAGATATGACAACAACAACAAAAGATACGACAACAACGACAGAAACGACAACAACGACAGATATGACAACAACGACAGATACGACAACAACGACAGATAGGACAACAACGACAGATATGACAACAACTACAGATACGACAACAACAACGGATACGGTAACAACGACAGATACGACAACAACGACAGATGTGACAACAACGACATATACGACAACAACGACAGATACGACAACAACGACAGATACGACAACAACGACAGATACGACAACAACAACGGATACGATAACAACGACAGATACGACAACAACGACAGATGTGACAACAACGACATATACGACAACAACGACAGATAGGACCATAGGGACAGATACGACCACAGGGACAGATACGACAACAACGACAGATACGACAGCAACTACAGATACGACGACAACGACAGATACGACAACAACGCCAGATACGACAACAAAAACAGATACGACAGATATGACAACAACGATAGATACGACAACAACGACAGATACGACAACAACGACGGATACGACCACAGGGACAGATACGACAACAACGACAGATACGACAGCAACGACAGATACGACGACAACGACAGATACGACAACAACGCCAGATACGACAACAAAAACAGATACGACAGATATGACAACAACGACAGATACGACAACAACGACAGATACGACGACAACGACACATATGACAACAACGACAGATATGACAACAACAACAGATACGACAACAACGACAGAGACGACAACAACGACAGATATGACAACAACGACAGATACGACAACAACGACAGATAGGACAACAACGGCAGATATGACAACAACGACAGATACGACAACAACAACGGATACGATAACAACGACAGATACGACAACGACGACAGATGTGACAACAACGACATATACGACAACAACGACAGATACGACAACAACGACTGATACGACAACAACGACAGATACGACAACAACGACAGATCCGACTACAACGACAGATACGACAACAACAACGGATACGATAACAACGACAGATACGACAACAACGACAGAGGTGACAACAACGACATATACGACAACAACGACAGATACGACAACAACGACTGATACGACAGATATGACAACAACGACAGATAACGACCGATAAGACAACAACGATATCTATGACAACAACGACAGATAAGGACAGACACGACAACAACGACGGATTCGACAACAACGACAGATTCGACAACAACGACAGATACGACAACAACGACAGATGCAACTGCGACAGATACGACGACAACGACAGATACGACAACAACGACAGATAACGACAGATACGACAACGACGATAGATAACGACAGACACGACAACAACGACAGATACGACGACAACGACAGATATGACAACAACGACAGATACGTCAACAACGACAGATGTGACAACAACGACAGATAACGACAGATACGACAACAACGACAGATACGACAACAACGACAGATACGACGACAACGGCAGATATGACAACAACGACAGATAACGACAGATACGACAACAACGATATTTAACGACAGATACGACAACAACGACAGATACGACAACAACGACAGATACGACGACAACGACAGATATGACAACAACGACAGATATGACAACAACTACAGATACGACAACAACTACAGATACGACAATAACGACAGATACGACAACAACGACTGATACGACAACAACGACAGATACGACAACAACGACAGATACGACGACAATGACAGATATAACAACGACGACAGATTAAGACAACAACAACAGATACGACGAAAACGCCAGATATAACAACGACGACAGATACGACAACAACGACAGATGCGACAACAACGACAGATACGACATCAACGGCAGATACGACAACAACGACAGATACGACAACAACGATAGATACGACAACAACGACAGATACGACAACGACGATAGATAACGACAGATACGACAACAACGACAGATACGACGACAACGACAGATATGACAACAACGACAGATACGTCAACAACGACAGATGTGACACCAACGACAGATAACGACAGATACGACAACAACGACAGACACGACAACAACGACAGATAACGACAGATACGACAACAACGACAGATACGACAACAACTACAGATGATGACAGATACGACAACAACGACAGATATGACAACAACGCCAGATATGACAACAACGACAGATACGACAACAACGACAGATACGTCAACAACGACAGATATGACAACAACGACAGATACGACAACAACGACAGATACGACGACAACGACACATATGACAACAACGACAGATATGACAACAACAACAGATACGACAACAACGACAGAGACGACAGCAACGACAGATATGACAACAACGACAGATACCACAACAACGACAGATAGGACAACAACGACAGATATGACAGCAACTACAGATACGACAACAACAACGAATACGATAACAACGACAGATACGACAACAACGACAGATGTGACAACAAGGACATATACGACAACAACGACAGATACGACAACAACGACTGATACGACAACAACGACAGATACGACAACAACGACAGATACGACTACAACGACAGATACGACAACAACAACGGATACGATAACAACGACAGATACGACAACAACGACAGATGTGACAACATCGACATATACGAAAACAACGACAGATACGACAACAACGACTGATACGACAACAACGGTAGATACGACAACAACGACAGATACGACAAAAACGACAGATAGGACAACAAAGACAGATACGACAGATATGATAACAACGACAGATAACGACCGATAAAACAACAACGATATCTATGACAACAACGACAGATAAGGACAGTCACGACAACAACGACAGATTCGACAACAACGACAGATACGACAACAACGACAGATGCGACTACGACAGATACGACGACAACGACAGATACGACAACAACGACAAATGCGACAAAAACGACAGATACGACAACAACGACAGATAACGAAAAATACGACAACAACGACAGATACGACAACAACGACAGATACGACGACAACGACAGATACGACGACAACGGCAGATATGACAACAACGACAGATAACGACAGATACGACAACAACGACAGACACGACAACAACGACAGATAACGACAGATACGACAACAACGACAGATACGACAACAACGACAGATACGACGACAACGGCAGATATGACAACAACGACAGATAACGACAGATACGACAACAACGACAGACACGACCACAACGACAGATAACGACAGATACGACAACAACGACAGACACGACAACAACAACAGATGACGACAGATACGACAACAACGACAGATACGTCAAAAACGACAGATATGACAACAACGACAGATAACGACAGATACGACAACAACGACAGATACGACAACAACGACAGATACGACGACAACGACAGATATGACAACAACGACAGATATGACAACAACTACAGATACGACAACAACGACAGATACGACAACAACGACAGATACGACGACAATGACAGATATAACAACGACGACAGATTAAGACAACAACAACAGATACGACGAAAACGCCAGATATAACAACGACGACAGACACGACAACAACGACAGATGCGACAACAACGACAGATACGACATCAACGACAGATACGACAACAACGACAGATACGACAACAACGATAGATACGACAACAACGACAGATACGACAACGACGATAGATAACGACAGATACGACAACAACGACAGATACGACGACAACGACAGATATGACAACAACGACAGATACGTCAACAACGACGGATGTGACACCAACGACAGATAACGACAGATACGACAACAACGACAGATACGACGACAACGACAGATATGACAACAACGACAGATACGACGACAACGACAGATACGACTACAACGACAGATAACGCCAGATACGACAACAACGACAGATACGACAACGACGATAGATAACGACAGATACGACAACAACGACAGATACGACAACGACGATAGATAACGACACATACGACAACAACGACAGATACGACGACAACGACAGATATGACAACAACGACAGATACGACAACGACGATAGATAACGACACATACGACAACAACGACAGATACGACGACAACGACAGATATGACAACAACGACAGATGTGACACCAACGACAGATAACGACAGATACGACAACAACGACAGATACGGCGACAACGACAGATATGACAACAACGACAGATACGACGACAACGACAGATACGACTACAACGACAGATAACGCCAGATACGACAACAACGACAGATACGACAACAACTACAGATATGACAACAACGACAGATATGACAACATCGACAGATACGACAACAACGACAGATACGTCAACAACGACATTTACGACAACTCTAACAATGGCAACAGCGATCCCGGTAACAATGGCAACAAGGACAACTCTAACAACGACAACTCTATGAATGATAACAACGACAACACAAAAATTACAATTTCTATTCTAACGACTCAAAACTGAAATATTTCTGGCCACAGACACTCCTCCAAATACACCTATAACGGAATCAAACGACAACTCATACAGCGGCAAAAAATATTGATTGATTGATTGATTGGTTGATTGATTAATTGATTGATTGATTGCATGTATATTCAGGACGCTGTAACCACTCTTTGTCATGTCGTGTGAATAGGAGAAGGTAAGAAAGAGAAAGTGGAGCCATGTCACCGGGGTAACCCTCTAACCCACTGAGCTACCGGGCATGTTCCGCGGCCTAAACGACAACTCCTACAGCGACATAAACTGTTACTTCTACTGCAACACCGACTCAAAACTCAAACTTGCACTACCACAGACACTCCAAAAACTACGCCTGTAGCGGAATCAAAAGTAATTTCGTGGCGTTCTTTCATAACAAACGAAGTACTGATCTTACAGCACAACACTATGTCGCATTAAAGCATGGTTGACAAAACTAGGCCTACTAGCCATTGCCTTTTGCCTTGAAGAATAACTGTATTTGTTTTCTTGCTCACGTTCATTGTGCAACCACATTGGGCGGGCGGGTAAAGGGCACTAGTCTTCACCCATTGATAGCCAAGGGCCTCTACCACCGATTGCCGTTGCATGGTCTGTAATAATGGGATGCTTCAGCAGACCGCTGACGGCTGACGGGTGTGGGGGAGGGGGGCACGGGCGGATCCCGGGAGTGGGGCGACCCGGCCCCGGCCCCCGCTGGGGCGAAATGTATACCATCTAACCTCTGAAGACCGAAAAGCTAAGCCATTGCTCGAGACCGGCCCCCCCTTTTACGGCATATCAAGATCCGACCCTGAAGGGGGGGGGGGGGGGGGGCGGGGGGGGGGGGCATGATGGGCTGCTGAACCTATCACCAATTTCAAGCCCACATGTACACGAGAATTTTTGATGATTCTAGAAGACCGCCCCCCCCCCTTCCGCCAATGATGCGCCTACTCCTGTGCACCCCATCCCCCCCCCCCACTGTCCACCGCACCTGCCTTTCCTCTTCCCTCCATGGATGTTAATAAAGTCATAGTGGCACGGCACGATGCATGATGCATTTTACCTGGTGTAGTACTTGTCGTGGATGTGGAGGTGGAGGTGGTCGTTTCCGCTTCTCCTGTGGACGTCTCGATCGTTGTTGGAGTTGTCGTCTCTGTCGTTGTAGAAGTTTTCGTTCGAGTCGTTGTAGGAGTTGTCGTTCGAGTCGTTGTGTCTGCCGTTTTAGGAGTTGTCGTTTGCGTCGTTGTCTCTGTCGTTGGAGGAGTTTTCGTTCGAGTCCTTGTAGCAGTTGTCGTTTGCGCCGTTGTCTCTGTCTTTCTAGGAGTTGTCGTTCGAGTCGTTGTGTCTGTCGTTGCAGGAAGTGTCGTTTGCGTCGTTGTAAGTGTCGTTGTAGGAGTTGTCGTTTGAGTCGTTGTCTTTGTCGTTGTAGGAGTTGTCGTTTGCGTCGTTGTCTCTGTCGTTGTAGGAATTGTCGTTTGCGTCGTTCTCTCTGTCGTTGTAGGAGTTGTCGTTTGAGTCGTTGTCTCTGCCGTTGTAGGAGTCGTCGTTCGTGTCATTGTAGGAGTTGTCGTTTGAGTCGTTGTCTCTGTCGTTGTGGGAGTTGTCGTTTGAGTCGTTGTGTCTGTCGTTGTAGGAGTTGTCGTTTGAGTCGTTGTCTCTGTCGTTGTAGGAGTGGTCGTTTGAGTCGTTGCAGGAGTCGTCGTTCGAGTCCTTGTCTCAGTCGTTGTAGGAGTTGTCGTTTGAGTCGTTGTCTCTGTTGTTGTAAGAGTTGTCGCTTGCTTCGTTGTCTCTGTCGTTGTAGGAGTTGTCGTTTGAGTCGTTGTCTCTGTCGTTGTAGCAGTTGTCGTTTGCGCCGTTGTCTCTGTCTTTCTAGGAGTTGTCGTTCGAGTCGTTGTGTCTGTCGTTGCAGGAAGTGTCGTTTGCGTCGTTGTAAGTGTCGTTGTAGGAGTTGTCGTTTGAGTCGTTGTCTTTGTCGTTGTAGGAGTTGTCGTTTGCGTCGTTGTCTCTGTCGTTGTAGGAATTGTCGTTTGCGTCGTTCTCTCTGTCGTTGTAGGAGTTGTCGTTTGAGTCGTTGTCTCTGCCGTTGTAGGAGTCGTCGTTCGTGTCATTGTAGGAGTTGTCGTTTGAGTCGTTGTCTCTGTCGTTGTGGGAGTTGTCGTTTGAGTCGTTGTGTCTGTCGTTGTAGGAGTTGTCGTTTGAGTCGTTGTCTCTGTCGTTGTAGGAGTGGTCGTTTGAGTCGTTGCAGGAGTCGTCGTTCGAGTCCTTGTCTCAGTCGTTGTAGGAGTTGTCGTTTGAGTCGTTGTCTCTGTTGTTGTAAGAGTTGTCGCTTGCTTCGTTGTCTCTGTCGTTGTAGGAGTTGTCGTTTGAGTCGTTGTCTCTGTCGTTGTAGGAATCGTCGTTCGAGTCGTTGTAGGAGTTGTCGTTTGAGTCGTTGTCTCTGTCGTTGTAGGAGTTGTCGCTTGAGTCGTTGTCTCTGTCGTTGTAGGAGTTGTCGTTTGCGTCGTTGTCTCTGTCGTTGTAGAAGTTGTCGCTTGAATCGTTCTAGGAGTTGTCGTTTGAGTCGTTGTCTCTGTCGTTGTAGGAGTTGTCGTTTGAGTCGTTGTCTCTGTCGTTGTAGGAGTTGTCGTTTGCGTCGTTGTCTCTATCGTTGTAGGAGTTGTCGTTTGCATCATTGTCTCTGTCGTTGTAGGAGTTGTCGTTTGCGTCGTTGTCTCTTTTGTTGTAGGAGTTGTCGTTTGAGTCGTTGTATCTGTCGTTGTAGGAGTTGTGGTTTTAGTCGTTGTAGCCGTTATCGTTTGCGTCGTTGTCTCTGTCGTTGTAGGGGTTGTCGTTTGTGTCGTTGTCTCTGTCGTTGTAGGAGTTGTCGTTTGCGTCGTTGTCTGTGTCGTTGTAGGAGTTGCCGGTTGCGTCGTTGTCTCCATCGTTGAAGGAGTTGTCATTTGCGTCGTTGTCTCTGTCGTTGTAGGAGTCGTCGTTCGAGTCGTTGTAGGAGTTGTCATTTGAGTGGTTGTCTCTGTCGTTGTAGGAGTTGTCGTTTGAGACGTTGTCTCTGTCGTTGTAGGAGTTATCGTTTGAGTCGTTGTCTCAGTCGTTGTAGGAGTTGTCGTTTGCGTCGTTGTCTCTGCCGTTGTAGGAGTTGTCGCTTGAGTCGTTGTCTCTGTCGTTGTAGGAGTTGTCGTTTGCGTCGTTGACTCTGTCGTTGTAGGAGTTGTCGTTTGAGTCGTTGTCTCTGTCGTTGTAGGCGTTGTCGTTTGAGTCGTTGTCTCTGTCGTTGTAGGAGTTGTCGTTTGCGTCGTTGTCACTTTTGTTGTAGGAGTTGTCGTTTGCGTCGTTGTCTCTATCGTTGTAGGAGTTGTCGTTTGCGTCGTTGTCTCTGTCGTTGTAGGAGTTGTCGTTTGCGTCGTTGTCTCTGTCGTTGTAGGAGTTGTCGTTTGAGTCGTTGTCTCTGTCGTTGTAGGAGTCGTCGTTCGAGTCGTTGTAGGAGTTGTCGTTTGGGTCGTTGTCTCTGTCGTTGTAGGAGTTGTCGTTTGAGTCGTTGTCTCTGTCGTTGTAGGAGTTGTTGTTTGCGTCGTTGTCTCTGTCGTTGTAGGAGTTGTCGTTTGCGTCGTTGTCTCTGTCGTTGTAGGAGTTATCGTTTGCGTCGTTGTCTCTGTCGTTGTAGGAGTCGTCGTTCGAGTCGTTGTAGGAGTTGTCGTTTGAGTCGTTGTCTCTGTCGTTGTAGGAGTCGTCGTTCGAGCCGTTGTAGGAGTTGTCGTTTGAGTCGTTGTCTCTGTCGTTGTAGGAGTTGTCGTTTGAGTCGCTGTCTTTGTCGTTGTAGGAGTTGTCGTTTGCGTCGTTGTCTCTGTCGTTGTAGGAATTGTCGTTTGCGTCGTTGTCTCTGTCGTTGTAGGAGTTGTCGTTTGCGTCGTTGTCTCTGTCGTTGTATGAGTCGTCGTTCGAGTCATTGTAGGAGTTGTCGTTTGAGTCGTTGTCCCTGTCGTTGTAGGAGTTGTCGTTTGAGTCGTTGTGTCTCTCGTTGTAGGAGTTGTCGTTTGAGTCGTTGTCTCTGTCGTTGTAGGAGTTGTCGTTTGCGTCGTTGTCTCCATCGTTGTAGGAGTTGTCGTTTGCGTCGTTGTCTCTGTCGTTGTAGACGTTGTCGTTTGCGTCGTTGTCTCTGTCGTTGTAGGAATTGTCGTTTGAGTCGTTGTCTCTGTCGTTGTAGGAGTTGTTGTTTGAGTTGTTGTCTCTGTCGTTGTAGGAGTCGTCGTTCGAGTCGTTGTAGGAGTTGTCATTTGAGTCGTTGTCTCTGTCGTTGTAGGAGTTGTCGTTTGAGTCGTTGTCTCTGTCGTTGTAGGAGTTGTCGTTTGACTCGTTGTCTCTGTCGTTGTAAGAGTTGTCGTTTGCGTCGTTGTCTCTTTTGTTGTAGGAGTTGTCGTTTGCGTCGTTGTCTCTATCGTTGTAGGAGTTGTCGTTTGCGTCGTTGTCTCTGTCGTTGTAGGAGTTGTCGTTTGCGTCGTTGTCTCTGTCGTTGTAGGAGTTGTCGTTTGAGTCGTTGTATCTGTCGTTGTAGGAGTTGTGGTTTTAGTCGTTGTAGCCGTTATCGTTTGCGTCGTTGTCTCTGTCGTTGTAGGGGTTGTCGTTTGTGTCGTTGTCTCTGTCGTTGTAGGAGTTGTCGTTTGCGTCGTTGTCTGTGTCGTTGTAGGAGTTGTCGGTTGCGTCGTTGTCTTCATCGTTGTAGGAGTTGTCAGTTGCGTCGTTGTCTCTGTCGTTGTAGGAGTCGTCGTTTGAGTCGTTGTAGGAGTTGTCATTTGAGTGGTTGTCTCTGTCGTTGTAGGAGTTATCGTTTGAGTCGTTGTCTCTGTCGTTGTAGGAGTTGTCGTTTGAGTTGTTGTCTCTGTCGTTGTAGGAGTTGTCGTTTGAGTCGTTGTCTCTGTCGTTGTAGGAGTTGTCGTTTGCGTCGTTGACTCTGCCGTTGTAGGAGTTGTCGTTTGAGTCGTTGTAGGAGTTGTCGTTTGAGTCGTTGTATCTGTCGTTGTAGGAGTTGTCGTTTGAGTCGTTGCCTCTGTCGTTTTTTTTGGAGTTGTCGTTTGCGTCGTTGTCTCTTTTGTTGTAGGAGTTGTCGTTTGCGTCGTTGTCTCTATCGTTGTAGGAGTTGTCGTTTGCGTCGTTGTCTCTGTCGTTGTAGGAGTTGTCGTTTGCGTCGTTGTCTCTGTCGTTGTAGGAGTCGTCGTTTGAGTCGTTGTAGGAGTTGTCATTTGAGTGGTTGTCTCTGTCGTTGTAGGAGTTATCGTTTGAGTCGTTGTCTCTGTCGTTGTAGGAGTTGTCGTTTGAGTCGTTGTCTCTGTCGTTGTAGGAGTTGTCGTTTGAGTCGTTGTCTCTGTCGTTGTAGGAGTTGTCGTTTGCGTCGTTGACTCTGTCGTTGTAGGAGTTGTCGTTTGAGTCGTTGTAGGAGTTGTCGTTTGAGTCGTTGTAGGAGTTGTCGTTTGAGTCGTTGTCTCTGTCGTTGTAGGAGTTGTCGTTTGAGTCGTTGCCTCTGTCGTTTTTTTTGGAGTTGTCGTTTGCGTCGTTGTCTCTATCGTTGTAGGAGTTGTCGTTTGCGTCGTTGTCTCTGTCGTTGTAGGAGTTGTCGTTTGCGTCGTTGTCTCTGTCGTTGTAGGAGTCGTCGTTCGAGTCGTTGTAGGAGTTGTCGTTTGAGTCGTTGTCTCTGTCGTTGTAGGAGTTGTCGTTTGAGTCGTTGTCTCTGTCGTTGTAGGAATCGTCGTTCGAGTCGTTGTAGGAGTTGTCGTTTGAGTCGTTGTCTCTGTCGTTGTAGGAGTTGTCGTTTGCGTCGTTGTCTCTGCCGTTGTAGGAGTCGTCGTTCGAGTCATTGTAGGAGTTGTCGTTTGAGTCGTTGTAGGAGTTGTCGTTTGAGTCGTTGTCTCTGTCGTTGTAGGAGTTGTCGTTTGACTCGTTGTCTCTGTCGTTGTAAGAGTTGTCGTTTGCGTCGTTGTCTCTGTCGTTGTAGGAGTTGTCGTTTGAGTCGTTGTAGGAGTTGTCGTTTGAGTCGTTGTCTCTGTCGTTGTAGGAGTTGTCGTTTGCGTCGTTGTCTCTTTTGTTGTAGGAGTTGTCGTTTGCGTCGTTGTCTCTATCGTTGTAGGAGTTGTCGTTTGCGTCGTTGTCTCTGTCGTTGTAGGAGTTGTCGTTTGCGTCGTTGTCTCTGTCGTTGTTGGAGTTATCGTTTGAGTCGTTGTCTCTGTCGTTGTAGGAGTTGTCGTTTGCGTCGTTGTCTCTGTCGTTGTAGGAGTTGTCGTTTGAGTCGTTGTCTCTGTCGTTGTAGGAGTTGTCGTTTGCGTCGTTGACTCTGTCGTTGTAGGAGTTGTCGTTTGAGTGGTTGTGTCTGTCGTTGTATGAGTTGTCGTTTGCGTCGTTGTCTCTTTTGTTGTAGGAGTTGTCGTTTGCGTCGTTGTCTCTATCGTAGTAGGAGTTGTCGTTTGCGTCGTTGTCTCTGTCGTTGTAGGAGTTGTCGTTTGCGTCGTTGTCTCTGTCGTTGTAGGAGTTGTCGTTTGAGTCGTTGTCTCTGTCGTTGTAGGAGTCGTCGTTCGAGTCGTTGTAGGAGTTGTCGTTTGAGTCGTTGTCTCTGTCGTTGTAGGAGTTGTCGTTTGAGTCGTTGTCTCTGTCGTTGTAGGAGTTGTCGTTTGAGTCGTTGTCTCTTTCGTTGTAGGAGTTGTCGCTTGAGTCGTTGTCTCTGTCGTTGTAGGAGTTGTCGTTTGAGTCGTTGTCTCTGTCGTTGTAGGAGTCGTCGTTCGAGTCGTTGTAGGAGTTGGCATTTGAGTCGTTGTCTCTGTCGTTGTAGGAGTTGTCGTTTGAGTCGTTGTCTCTGTCGTTGTAGGAGTTGTCGTTTGAGTCGTTGTCTCTGTCGTTGTAAGAGTTGTCGTTTGCGTCGTTGTCTCTGTCGTTGTAGGAGTTGTCGTTTGAGTCGTTGTCTCTGTCGTTGTAGGAGTTGTCGTTTGCGTCGTTGTCTCTGTCGTTGTAGGAGTTCTCGTTTGAGTCGTTGTAGGAGTTGTCGTTTGAGTCGTTGTCTCTGTCGTTGTAGGAGTTGTCGTTTGAGTCGTTGTATCTGTCGTTGTAGGAGTTGTCGTTTGCGTCGTTGTCTCTTTTATTGTAGGAGTTGTCGTTTGCGTCGTTGTCTCTATCGTTGTAGGAGTTGTCGTTTGCGTCGTTGTCTCTGTCGTTGTAGGAGTTGTCGTTTGCGTCGTTGTCTCTGTCGTTGTAGGAGTTGTCGTTTGAGTCGTTGTATCTGTCGTTGTAGGAGTTGTGGTTTTAGTCGTTGTAGCCGTTATCGTTTGCGTCGTTGTCTCTGTCGTTGTAGGGGTTGTCGTTTGTGTCGTTGTCTCTGTCGTTGTAGGAGTTGTCGTTTGCGTCGTTGTCTGTGTCGTTGTAGGAGTTGTCGGTTGCGTCGTTGTCTCCATCGTTGTAGGAGTTGTCATTTGCGTCGTTGTCTCTGTCGTTGTAGGAGTCGTCGTTCGAGTCGTTGTAGGAGTTGTCATTTGAGTGGTTGTCTCTGTCGTTGTAGGAGTTGTCGTTTGCGTCGTTGTCTCTGTCGTAGTAGGAGTTGTCGTTTGAGTCGTTGTCTCTTTCGTTGTAGGAGTTTTCACTTGAGTCGTTGTCTCTGTCGTTGTAGGAGTTGTCGTTTGAGTCGTTGTCTCTTTCGTTGTAGGAGTTGTCGCTTGAGTCGTTGTCTCTGTCGTTGTAGGAGTTGTCGTTTGAGTCGTTGTCTCTGTCGTTGTAGGAGTCGTCGTTCGAGTCGTTGTAGGAGTTGTCATTTGAGTCGTTGTCTCTGTCGTTGTAGGAGTTGTCGTTTGAGTCGTTGTCTCTGTCGTTGTAGGAGTTGTCGTTTGAGTCGTTGTCTCTGTCATTGTAAGAGTTGTCGTTTGCGTCGTTGTCTCTGTCGTTGTAGGAGTTGTCGTTTGAGTCGTTGTCTCTGTCGTTGTAGGAGTTGTCGTTTGCGTCGTTGTCTCTGTCGTTGTAGGAGTTCTCGTTTGAGTCGTTGTAGGAGTTGTCGTTTGAGTCGTTGTCTCTGTCGTTGTAGGAGTTGTCGTTTGAGTCGTTGTATCTGTCGTTGTAGGAGTTGTCGTTTGCGTCGTTGTCTCTTTTATTGTAGGAGTTGTCGTTTGCGTCGTTGTCTCTATCGTTGTAGGAGTTGTCGTTTGCGTCGTTGTCTCTGTCGTTGTAGGAGTTGTCGTTTGCGTCGTTGTCTCTGTCGTTGTAGGAGTTGTCGTTTGAGTCGTTGTATCTGTCGTTGTAGGAGTTGTCGTTTGCGTCGTTGTCTCTGTCGTTGTTGGAGTTATCGTTTGAGTCGTTGTCTCTGTCGTTGTAGGAGTTGTCGTTTGCGTCGTTGTCTCTGTCGTTGTAGGAGTTGTCGTTTGAGTCGTTGTCTCTGTCGTTGTAGGAGTTGTCGTTTGCGTCGTTGTCTGTGTCGTTGTAGGAGTTGTCGGTTGCGTCGTTGTCTCCATCGTTGTAGGAGTTGTCATTTGCGTCGTTGTCTCTGTCGTTGTAGGAGTCGTCGTTCGAGTCGTTGTAGGAGTTGTCATTTGCGTGGTTGTCTCTGTCGTTGTAGGAGTTGTCGTTTGCGTCGTTGTCTCTGTCGTTGTTGGAGTTATCGTTTGAGTCGTTGTCTCTGTCGTTGTAGGAGTTGTCGTTTGCGTCGTTGTCTCTGTCGTTGTAGGAGTTGTCGTTTGAGTCGTTGTCTCTGTCGTTGTAGGAGTTGTCGTTTGCGTCGTTGTCTCTTTTGTTGTAGGAGTTGTCGTTTGCGTCGTTGTCTCTATCGTTGTAGGAGTTGTCGTTTGCGTCGTTGTCTCTGTCGTTGTAGGAGTTGTCGTTTGCGTCGTTGTCTCTGTCGTTGTAGGAGTTGTCGTTTGAGTCGTTGTCTCTGTCGTTGTAGGAGTCGTCGTTCGAGTCGTTGTAGGATTTGACGTTTGCGTCGTTGTCTCTGTCGTTGTAGGAGTTGTCGTTTGCGTCGTTGTCTCTGTCGTTGTAGGAGTCGTCGTTCGAGTCGTTGTAGGAGTTGTCGTTTGAGTCGTTGCCTCTGTCGTTGTAGGAGTCGTCGTTCGAGTCGTTGTAGGAGTTGTTGTTTGAGTCGTTGTCTCTGTCGTTGTAGGAGTTGTCGTTTGAGTCGTTGTCTTTGTCGTTGTAGGAGTTGTCGTTTGAGTCGTTGTCTCTGTCGTTGTAGGAGTCGTCGTTCGAGTCGTTGTAGGAGTTGTCGTTTGAGTCGTTGTCTCTGTCGTTGTAGGAGTTGTCGTTTGAATCGTTGTCTCTGTCGTTGTAGGAGTCGTCGTTCGAGTCGTTGTAGGAGTTGTCGTTTGAGTCGTTGTCTCTTTCGTTGTAGGAGTTGTCGCTTGAGTCGTTGTCTCTGCCGTTGTAGGAGTTGTCGTTTGAGTCGTTGTCTCTGTCGTTGTAGGAGTCGTCGTTCGAGTCGTTGTAGGAGTTGTCATTTGAGTCGTTGTCTCTGTCGTTGTAGGAGTTGTCGTTTGAGTCATTGTCTCTGTCGTTGTAGGAGTTGTCGTTTGAGTCGTTGTCTCTGTCGTTGTAAGAGTTGTCGTTTGCGTCGTTGTCTCTGTCGTTGTAGGAGTTGTCGTTTGAGTCGTTGTCTCTGTCGTTGTAGGAGTTGTCGTTTGCGTCGTTGTCTCTGTCGTTGTAGGAGTTGTCGTTTGAGTCGTTGTAGGAGTTGTCGTTTGAGTCGTTGTTTCTGTCGTTGTAGGAGTTGTCGTTTGAGTCGTTGCCTCTGTCGTTTTTTTTGGAGTTGTCGTTTGCGTCGTTGTCTCTTTTGTTGTAGGAGTTGTCGTTTGCGTCGTTGTCTCTATCGTTGTAGGAGTTGTCGTTTGCGTCGTTGTCTCTGTCGTTGCAGGAGTTGTCGTTTGCGTCGTTGTCTCTGTCGTTGTAGGGGTTGTCGTTTGAGTCGTTGTATCTGTCGTTGTAGGAGTTGTGGTTTTAGTCGTTGTAGCCGTTATCGTTTGCGTCGTTGTCTCTATTGTTGTAGGAGTTGTCGTTTGAGTCGTTGTCTCTGTCGTTGTAGGAGTTGTCGTTTGCGTCGTTGTCTCTTTTGTTGTAGGAGTTGTCGTTTGCGTCGTTGTCTCTATCGTTGTAGGAGTTGTCGTTTGCGTCGTTGTCTCTGTCGTTGTAGGAGTTGTCGTTTGCGTCGTTGTCTCTGTCGTTGTAGGAGTTGTCGTTTGAGTCGTTGTCTCTGTCGTTGTAGGAGTCGTCGTTCGAGTCGTTGTAGGAGTTGTCGTTTGCGTCGTTGTCTCTGTCGTTGCAGGAGTCGTCGTTCGAGTCGTTGTAGGAGTTGTCGTTTGAGTCGTTGCCTCTGTCGTTGTAGGGGTTGTCGTTTGTGTCGTTGTCTCTGTCGTTGTAGGAGTTGTCGTTTGCGTCGTTGTCTGTGTCGTTGTAGGAGTTGTCGGTTGCGTCGTTGTCTCCATCGTTGTAGGAGTTGTCATTTGCGTCGTTGTCTCTGTCGTTGTAGGAGCCGTCGTTCGAGTCGTTGTAGGAGTTGTCATTTGAGTCGTTGTCTCTGTCGTTGTAGGAGTTGTCGTTTGCGTCGTTGTCTCTGTGGTTGTAGGAGTTGTCGTTCGAGTCGTTGTCTCTGTCTTTGTCGGAGTTGTCGTTCGAGTTTTTGTAGGAGTTGTCGTTTGCGTCGTTGTCTCTGTCGTTGTAGGAGTTGTCGTTTGCGTCGTTGTCTCTGTCGTTGTAGGAGTTGTCGTTTGAGTCGTTGTCTCTGTCGTTGTAGGAGTTGTCGTTTGCGTCGTTGTCTCTGTCGTTGTAGGAATTGTCGTGTATGTCGTTGTGTCTGCCGTTGTAGGAGTTGTCGTTCGCGTCGTTGTCTCTGTCGTTATAGGAGTTGTCGTTTGAGTCGTTGTAGACGGTGTTGATTCTATTAAGGATGCTGAAGCCGGGAGCGCCATGGCGACAATGCAGACCCGTAGAAGGAACCTGGTGGCCACTGATGCTGCCATTCTAAATAGCCACGTTAAATAATTAACACTAAGAATCATCATCAAAGTGTAATTTAAAATAATATTTCACTTTAAGCATTAACAGAATCCGCCTTCTGCCATGATCCATATGAGATGGATCTCCGAATGGCTTAAGGTAGTACGGTAATGTATCTCCGCATAACCGGCGCGTGATCATAATACTGATCCAGTATAAATATTGACAGTAAATAATATTCCATATTTAATCAGGACCTTTGGGCATAACTTTTTATTTGATTTGATTTAGTTTTTAAATGCCCAAAATTCTTTAAATTCCACATGGGATTCGGGTGGTACGGTTTAATGTCATATTCCAAAACAATGACCTTTCCTGTTATGCAGGGTCGCATACTACCTTAAGTTAACGAGTTCAGTGGCAGAAGGACACCAAGGAGACAATGTCCTCAAGTTAATCCACCCATGGTATGCATACAGTTACACAGCTGCCAACACTATGCAGTGATGGTTAATATCGTTTAGATTCTTTGTAGGATAGATTGACATGAGCGAAGCCGTATTTTTAAGTTGCCATCTTCGCCAAAAGTGATTTCACATCTCCATGTATCAGACAATATCCGAATTATTCGGAACATCGACCATTTAATAATGAAGTCAATGTAATCTTGACTGCTAATATACAGCCAAATAATGCAAAATTGCAATATGCAAACACTATTTTGACATTAGCTTCCATGTCAATTATTGTATAGTTTAAAGGCCATCTGCTGGGCAAATTAATTGCTAAAATTAATACAACTTATCCATAGAAGGATAAATATTGAAGCGATATGGCTATGTAAAACATATGGCTTATAGTTGGGAAATGTTGCGTTTTCTAGTTCGGAAATCTCGGCTATCATGTGAACGACCAACTTTCGGTTCCAGTTTAATTGTTGATCATGCTTGTCACGTTCGTCTAGGGGTAATTTATAACGTAACAACAACAATGGACAAAATTGAGGGCGAAAGATTGTATTTACACGATACAATAAAACTCTTCTTTCTTTCCTCCTCTTTCTTTCTCGTTTTCGTCATACATGGCAGCTAGAATTTTTTCGTACAAGTCCGCTTCTCTTAGCATTCACAGGTGAACATTCACCATTTCCGTTAACATATCTGGCACCCAGCTCTCACACCATCTTCTCAGCTTGTCACCTTAGCACACAGCCGCACAATATACAAAACCTGGCACACAGCCTCACAATATCATGGCACACAGCCTCACAATATCATGGCACACAGCCTAACAAAGCGCTGGCACACAGCCTAACAACGCTCTGGCACACAGCCTAACAAAGCGCTGGCACACAGCCTAACAACGCTCTGGCACACAGCCTAACAAAGCGCTGGCACACAGCCTAAAACGCTCTGGCACACAGCCTCACCACAGTAACCTCATCTGTCGTCTGTCTCTGTTTAACTCTATACTGCGGTTCTATATATACCGGCTACTGCCACTCCCATCTCTACTGCAATTAACCAAAGACACTAAAATTAACTCGTACACAGTCACGCAATTAGACCTTCCCAGATGCTGAGATCTAGAACGCTCACACAACTTAATTACTCGGCCAACTGTGGCACTCCTTGACACAGGTGAAACCGACATCGATAACTCAAAATCATAACTCACAAAACCATGAATCCGTGACAATGCTAATTATACTTAGGTGAAGGGAGTATCTATATATGATGATTGTATTATGAATTTGTATTTTGAGGTCAATTTGCCTATTTGGCATAAGCCGAATAACAACTTTGATCATGGACATTTAGGGTTTTATATGTCGTATATACATATAACACTATAACTAAAATATACAGACCTTAATCCCTAAGTAAAAAGACAATATCATGATATCTTTTGGACTTAAGCCATCATGTATGAAACTAACAGAGTGCATTTCATTTCGGTTGTTAACACGTCCAATTAATGGTTACCTTTTTAAATGCTGTAAGGTGCCCACAGAGGACGTCTGTTCGATGTCAAGAGAAGATGCTGCAGTACATGTCCTCAAACGGGTTTCTTAGCATCCGGCCGGCAGAGAGTGGCCACAGTGGGAACGTATGCACTGATATAACTCCAATGCTTTACTATGGAGCCACTGAGCGTCCGATGGTCGCAGTGTGGACACATTGTAATCCGGTATAAGCGGGATCAGTGGCCTAAATCCAGATCATCGGTGTGAATCCAGATTGCTGGTATTAGTCCAGAGTGTTCGTTTTAATTCAGCGCACTGGTATAAAACGAGCTCACCACGGTTATGTTCTCATAGAAATTCGTCACAATGAGGATGATTCAAGTTCAGTATCGGAGTGAGTCTTGAGCCATGCGAAGTCTCGGCGGTTCTCACGGGATCTCGGTCGCAATAATGGAACTTCCTGGTTTAGTTTTCATACCGGAACTTTCCAGAGCAGCGGTTCCACTCCAGTGACTATAGAGCATACGGCGGGGAGGTTAGCCAGGCGAGAGACGATGGGGTTGTAAAATAGAGGGGAGGGGGGGGGGGGGAGGGTGTGGTGGATGTTGGGAGAGGGGGCGAGAGTAGTAATACAGATTCGTTGGGTTGGGGTAAGTCTCGTAGGTCTATCATGGCGGGTAAGTGAATGGGTGTGGGTGTGACTGTGAGAGACTCAAACACCAGGGGCGGGGATAAATAGAAGGTAGGGTGAGGGGAGTCGGCGGCGGCCACAAACAATCAGACTGCAAAAAAGATGAATGGTCCATGTGTTAAGGTAGAGGGTCAACAGAGGGTTGGGTGGTGGGAGTGGGGGGGGGGGGCGCGGGGGCCAAATTATTATGCCCCACCATTCCCGGTTGGTCCTTTCATTGCGGTGTATGCAAACAATATTAGATACCGAACTAATTTCTTGCACTTTTTGCTGTGAAATGTTTTATAATGTCCCATAATTTACTGCTCATGAGCCTATTTCAAGCATATAGTTTAGCCGGCTACTGGGATTAGTCGACTAAAAGTACCCATCATTATCAGGGGCGTGGCCAGGGACTTGAGCAAATGTACGCACCAGCTGCAGCTGCAGTATCTCCGTACGAGAATCTACTTCACTGATGTCATACACACTAAGCTTTGTGCGTTCCTATTGGGAGCACCATCTTAACTTGCTTCCCAATTAGTACAAGAATATATCTTACGGTTTGTTTCGGAACACTTCGGACCCTTACTCATAATTATTAGGCAAATGGCATATCATCAGTAATTTAATTACAATTTCAGTACTTTTATATGTATATGTCCTCGTTTGTTCGCTTCAGTTGATGCTTTTGGGTTGTAATGAACTTAAGTGACCTGTTTGTCTACTCCTCACTGTGATGGAAAATAAAGATCAAATCAAAGTCAATTAAAACATCATAGGTTTAACGTGTCATAATTTTAACGTATCGTAGGTTTAACGTAACATAGTTTTAACGTATCATAAATTTAACGTACCATAGGTTCAACGTATCATAGATTTCACATATCGTTATTTAGTAACATACACGTTTAACGTATGGGTTTCACCTTTAAGATTTAGTATGATAGGTTTAACATATATAATATGTTTAACGAATCATAGCGCTTTAAAATGAGTTCCTTCAATTGAGCGCCCACAAATTTGAGACGCATATGAAGATCATTGTGGTCGAGAGAGATACGTCACACTCACCCATTGAATTGGCGGACAGTTGCTTTTTACCCTGCCCGGATATGATTATGTCACACTGTTATTGATCACCGTGCTGGCCTTGTCGAGCGAGAGCTGAGTTTACTCGTTTTCGGATAACTATAATTATTCTGTACACTGTGCACATGAAGGCTAAATTGGTAAATCAGACTTATTCGCCCCCCTCCCCCCCGCTTCTTTTACTTGTAAAAGGTACAAGGGCGAATCCAACGGGGGGGAAGGGGCGGGTCCGGAGAGCCTGGACCTCACCCACCCCTGCCCCCTTTTTGAGGAAGAAAGCTATCTGAGGCGGCTGTCGCAAGTTTTCAGTGGACCCCCCCCCCCCGGATCCCCCGGTCGCAATTTTGTTCAGAGCCCCCCCACCTCCGCAAGTTTGGACCCTCCTTTTCCGCCCCAGAGAGTACATTGTAAATGGATTTGTAATTGATCTCACGTACTTACAAATGTACTTGTACTTCTAGCCGGGCCCGAATCTGGGCGTGGCGTCTTTTTATAAGCACCAGACCTAACTCACGCAACCTCCTTCACTACTCTTCATGCGTTATGCGCCCCCCCACCCCCCACCCCCACCAACCCTGTCCTCACCAAACCATCCACCATCAATACCAGCCAGCATCCAGCACGCCCCCCCCCCCCAACCCTCCCCTTACCCTCACCCTTGGCTTCACTCCTTCCCCTGCTCACACCGCTTCCCTTTGCCCCCAAGCCTTCTCCTTGCCCCCGCTCCCTCCCCTTGCCCTCACCCCCCTCCCCTTGCCCTCGTCCACCACCACCACCCAGCATGACGAAAGTCATATTTGGAACCCAGCCAACTGAAACACATTTTCTTTCCATGCAGGGCGCAAGTAACAGTTTTGTTCGTTCATTGTGGTGGCGACTGCCGGGTGTCCACGCATGCGGCACTCCTCGAGACGGTACGGCGTACAGGTAAAAAACAAAGCCACATGACCGACAAAAAATGAACTCCAGACTTATTTATGCGAATTAAACATCCCTGTCTGCGGGTATGTGCATGTGAAGTGCAAGTCGGTCAGCTATTGGCTGATAGCTGATGAGTTACATAACATCAACGGCGGTTCCAGGGGTGTTCTTTTTTAGGAAGTGTGGACCCCCCCCCCTCCCGGTCGCAAGTTTTTAGTGGACACCCCCCCGCCTCCCGTAGTAACAAATGGTGGATCCCCCGGATCGCCAGTTTGGACCACCCCTTTTTTCAAATTCCTGGATCCGCCTCTGGACATTTGACGGTGCGTAAGTCTATGTACATTTAGGATTATTCTGATCCATGCATTAGTCTTGTCGCATGGGCGGATCCAGGGTCGCAAGTTTCAATAGACCCCCATTTTTCAAATTCTTGTATCCGCCCCTGTTGTCGTCTTAAAATTGAGTCAGATAACAAGAGATTCCATTTCTCATCACGGGGATTCAGGAGCCGGCTCGGTAGCTCAGTGGGTTAGAGCATTCGCCTTGAGTGCTCTGGCCACATGAGAGCCCAATCTATGTGGCTAAAGCGTCCCGAATATACAACCAATCACCATAAGTTCCGAAAACTTCATAAGGGAGTCGCCATCCTTCTGTGTACATGGTTAACGGTGTATATATCTTTGATATCTTTGGGACGTCTGGGGTGTGAAGGAACTCATACAGTAATCAAATAGGACCTTGCTGGCATTGCATCCAGGTTATTCTAACAAAAGGCACGGGCATCCACACAACAAGCTCTTCCACTGGACGGCAGGATTGGGACGTAGTGGATTAGAGACAGAAGCTCTAAGTTATTTTAAGTTCACGTTCAAATATTTATTATTACAGTGACAGGAAATATCAGGTTGGCCCTAGTTAGTCACCCTAGTTTAAGAAAATCTATTAGCTTTCATGAATTTAGTTACTTTGATATTGTGCGAACTTCCTCTCATCTAAACAGTGTTTGGTGTAGTTTGCTAATTTGCGCGAACAATGGTTAACATGTCAATTAGTGTAGAACTTGTTAAGTGTGATGTACATGAATCTGATAATCAACATGTAGAACGTGATGTGCGACAACGCAAACTAACAGAAAAGGGTATTAATTACAAAGCTGGACAACTGCGACAGCAGTTTGAGGTCTCACTGTCTCTCTGGCGCAAACACGCAAGTACAGTAAAAGAGTCTATGTTAGAATATCCATCTGATACACTAAAGATAAAATCTGAAAGGACTGAACTGGATCGTGTTATGATCAGTGTTTGTGAAGTCTACGAGGAGCTGGCAGAGTTATTACCTGACAGTGAAGAAACTGAGATTTACAATAGGTATGAAGAGATAGAAAGGCGGAACTATGAACTGATAAGGCGAGTTGGAAAATGTATCTCCAGTATTGAAAAGATAAGTGATATTAGATCACATTCTAGTCACAGCAAGCATGATTATCAGAGTATCAGGTCAAATAAGTCTGTGAGCTCTCGTAGTGGAAAGAACCTTGCAAAATCTTCTACGAGCTCTAGCAAATTGAATGTTGCTACAACAGCTGCAGCTCTTCAAGCTAAATTAAAGTATATGGATGTTGAAGCAACTAAGAAAGCTGAATTGGAATGAAAAGGGCTGAACATGAGAGTATGAAAACAGAAATGGAATTAGACATTGTCAAACCAAATTTAAATGTGATGGTAAAGCTAGAAAGTGATCCTGCCTTATCTGATGTACTCGATAAGATGTCTGTATCATTTGCGGATAAGAACAAAGACATTCAAACTTATCTAAAGCAACAAAGCGGGAGTGTTCTTGTAGAAGGCGGCAATCATGAGTCTTTAGTTTGTAAAACAGGGGATCTTGATGTAAAATCACAGAAATTAACCCCTGAGTTGTCAGCAGCTAAAATCCCTAATAATAATGAGCAACTCACTGCCTGTGGAGCCAGACCTGTGAATGATAGAGTAGAAACAGAAGTACCGGTAAATGGCATCTCAGTTGGTCGGAACCCCTGCGCTCAGGAGTTTGTACCCCGGGGCAACAAACCCCGCACTTACCTTGACAAGGTGAATCCATGGCTACCACAAGACTCAAGTAACCGAGATACAACTGTCAGACAACGTGACTCAGAGTCAAAGGGCGGCATTGAACTTACCTTACCACGAGGGATACCAATAGAAACAACTATATACAGTCGAATCCCTCCGCCGGCGCCTGTCATCTTTACTGGAGAGGCGCTGAAATACCCTGCATGGAGTACGGCCTTTGAAATACTGATAGACCAGTAAGGAATAACGCCGCCGGAGACACTGTATTACTTGAACAAATACCTTGGGGGCGCAGCCAAGGAAGCAGTCGAAGGGTTTTTCCTCTTGTCCAGTGACAGTGCCTATTACGACGCGCGGTGCCTGCTTCATGAGAGGTATTGGGACTCATTTATACTGGCTGAGGCGTTCCGGAACAAGCTGGCGCAGTGGCCAAGGATAGCACTCCGAGGCGGCATAGCCTTAAGGAAATATGGTGACTTCTTAAGCCGTTGGGAAGCGGCGATGCAAAACTGCGAGGGACCGAACATTCTCAAGGACATGAGAGAAAACCAGAAGAGCTCAGGGGCCGTATTTATAATCGCCAGTTAGGCTACGCCACTACACTTAGCGCTAAGTGGATGATTTGTCGAGCGATTATCGGGTTTAAAATGCATAAGCAGTCACCCAAAAAGTAGATTTTCTACAATAAAAAAGTACTAAAATCATATTGAATAAGATTTCTTAGCCATGAACACTACCACAATGCGCTGTTGAGGCTAAGACGAATATTCTTTTGGCGTGCGTAACTTTTAAGGGGATTATGGATACGACCCCAGGACATTGACTCCTTCTAGTCTAGTCTATTGTGGTTATGAAGGAGAAGTCCCGGGGTACTTATTTTGAACTCGACTGCTGAAGTGCAACTAACGTATGCTACACCCAGGCTTCCGTTAAAACAGGTATTCGCAGCAACAGCGTTAAAAATGATTGCCAAGAGCCTCCGTGATGATATGTGGAGTGCTGGGAAGAAGAGGCGGAAGTTTAAGCATCAGCGCCATTTCAGATGAATACTTCCAAATCCCGACTTACTACTTGTGCTTGGGCACGTCCTAATCCCTGTTCTCAGACTCTTCATTGCTGAATTAGACAATTAGTATCGTGGTTGGACAATCCTTCCCGTTGGTACTACAGCACTGAGGCAGCAATATATCACTCGTACGAGTGCATTTTCATTACAATAGCAGCCACAGTACGAAATTAAAGCAGTATTCTACTAATTTATTGAATATCTATGCCAGTAGTGTCCATAAGTCATCAATAGATAGATGTGTTACATAAAAAGGCTTTCCACCAATGGTGCAGTATTGTCATTATAAGCAAGTTTTAGCATCAATCCCATAAGATATCGTAGTCTGGCCTTTGGGGATATTGCATACAATGATCAGCTATAAACAACAGTTTTTGTGTATTAAATTAACAGGATTGATCAATGACCCCGTCTTCATGTAAGTCATAAACTAATAATTTGATGTAAATAAGTCTTACTTGCTTAAAATGTCACTGTTAGGGGAGCGTGAAAGTGTGTGCTAAAAGGCTGTTTTGCGCGCCCAATCTGGCAACGGTAATTTTTTGACTTTAATAAATGAGTTTGGACCGATGTGGTACCGTCTCCCGTGCGGGAACCGTCCCCCTGCGAACGACACGGAGTCAGTGTAATGACAGACATGACACATTCCAACAGGGAAACTCCGAGCAAGCAAGGAGGTACCTGCGACCGCCTAAATTGTGGTTGGTGCAACCGACGTTAGCTCACGGGGGTAGAGAGGGCAGTCCGGCGTCCGGCGTTTGTACGTCCGGCGTTTCAGATTTGCGACCACCGTTTGCGACCGCTTGGTGCAACCGGCCCCAAGACAGACCCACGACTATAGGTCTCGCAATCTACAACTGTGGGACCCGCTTGCTGTAGCCTGCGCGACCCCCCCCCCCCCCCCCGCCCCGCACGCCACTGATCCAGATCTACCTAATTCCTAAATTATTACCATTTGCACTCGACAAAGGCATCCAAAGTCTGGCCGGAGAACCGAAGGTTGTCAAGCGACTCCGCTCCGGTGACCTCCTCATCGAGGTCACACGGAAGAGTCATGCTGACAACCTCCTCCGCGCCACGGCCCTCCTCCATATCCCAGTAACGATAACTCCCCACCGTGCCCTCAACAACAGCCGAGGTGTAATCCGATGCCGTGACCTTCAAATGTCCTCTGACACAGAAATAATTTCCGAGTTGGCCTCACAGAATGTCATGGAGGCCAAACGGATATCAATCACCAAAAATGGAGAAAGAATTCCAACAAATACCATAATACTTACATTTGCATCTCACCTTCCTCCTGCAACAATAAAAGCAGGATACCTTCGTATACCAGTCAATATTTATATACCCAACCCTCTACGCTGTTTCCAGTACCAACGCTTCGGCCACGGCAAGACCAACTGCAGGAGTCTGTTTTGTCTCCACGACACATTCATCAAAAACCAAGGAGATATAACAATTAGTGGATATACATCATATGATAATCCAAGACTTTTTTTTTAATATATATTTTTTATTGTTTCTAATATTTCATCACAGGACAGTACAGGACATAATAACGCCACACAGACAGCACATATCAGACAGAAAAAAAAAGAAAAAAAAATGCACACAATAACGCCACACAGACAACACCTAAAACTAGCAGACAGAAAAAAACACAAAAAAAACGAACAAATCACACACGACAACGAATGCACACACACAGGAGTTTCTCTGCTCAGCTAAAGTAATATATATATTTAATGCAACCTGAAATGCTTAGGATATTATCCTTATTTCTACATGAATGTATATATTGTTTCGCTAGCATTACCACAATGTTGCTTGCTACTGTAGACGATTTGCTACCAAAAAATACCATTTTCTTGTCCAATGTTAATTCCAAGTTATGGTCTCGCATATACTGATTGAAATCATGCCAAAACTATTGAGTGTATTTGCATTTCCAAAAAAGATGGTCTTGAGTTTCACTGAAGCTATTACACCAAATGCAAAGATCGTCGGGTTCTATGTTCCATTTCTTTAACCAATATTTGTTGACTAAAATATTATTAAGAAACTTGTATTGGAAGATACGGGAATTAACGTCAGTGAATAAGCTGAAATGTAGCAGATAAACCCTCTTATAATAGTCTGGGTCTAGTTCCTCAAAGAGGGTCCAAATCTTTGGCTTCCGTACCTTTGAATCGACTAGGCTACTTCTTATGCAGTAATATACTATCTTGGCGTTCGACAATTCTAGGGTATAAACCTTGTCGTTACAAACAAATTTCACTGGTCTGGTTTCATGTTTTAGGGGTATCTTTGCTACAGTGGCTGATAACTTTAGCTTAGATATGGAGGTTACCAGTGCATACCAGTTTAACAATTCAGATTGAAGTAGGCCTCGTGCATGCCACACTTGAAATGGAATCACTTTACTTGTTTCATCAAAAATATCTTGAACATGATGCATGCCAGCGTTAAAGAAATTATCCAAATAAACTGATTGGTTGTTGATTTTCACATTTTTGTTGTACCATATGTATTGATATCTATTTGCTTGGTCCGGCTTTCCTCCCTTTACTGCAGCCCAAGATTTGACCATCTCAACATAGAAATGCTGGTTATGATTCAGGTTTTTGGTTTCTATGAAAGATTCATCATAGTTACAATGTATGAGTATGTTGAGGTTTAATAAGACTTAACAAGACTAAATAAGGGAGATAAAATCACAGGTCGAGTTAGTGTCTTTATAAGGGAGAAAACTCCACACAGCCAAATACCCTTACAGACCAACCTACAAGCTATAGCCATACAAATAACATTACACAAAACCATAACCCTGTGCTCTATCTATATTCCACCTAATTTACGTCCAACACGACTAGAACTAGAAAATCTATATATATATACTATATCTATGTATATACTTCTTGGCGGTTTCAATGCCCATCATACGCTATGGAGTAAAGACATACAACCCAAGGGCCGCCTGCTAGAAGACTTTATCTTAAAAAAACAATACCGTTCTGCTTAACGATGGCTCAATAACTTATATACACCCCGGGCATGGTGCCAAAACGGTTATAGACCTAACTATAGCCCATCCCAGTCTATGCCTTGATTTCAACTGGAAAGTGGAAGATGATCTTCACGGCAGTGACCACTTCCCTATCCTTCTTACTAGCCAATTTCCCGCTTCAGATGAAAATGTTTCTCACTGGAAGCTAAATCAGACTGACTGGACTACTTTAAAAAAAATGTGCTTTTAAAAACAGCCAACCTACAAGGTATACCAGACCCAATAGCCCTCTTCAGCGAAACACTTCATAAAATAGCTGAAAACACCATTCCCAAAACCTTGACCAATCTCAAGCTACAAAAGAAGCCATGGTTTAACGATGAATGCCGTGAGGCCGTACAGCGAAACGAAAACAACGAAAACAGGCTCAACGAGAACTCCAAATACGTCCTACTACAGGAAATGTCCTAAAATATAAACAAGTGCGAGCACAATACGAACAACAAAAAGGGAATGCTGGATAAACTATGTCTCCAAACTTGAAAATAAAACAACAACTAAGAAAACGTGGCGAGCCATACAGAAGATCAGTGGGAAAAAAACAAACAACATCATAAACCACATGATCCAGGAAAACACAACCCTCACCGAACCAGTGTAAATAGCCACTACCTTGTCGAAAGCCTTTGCAACAAATTCTTCCTCAAATAATTACACAGCTAAATTCCAAAGATACAAGACGGTTAGTGAGAGGAAAAAACTCCATTTCAAATTAAAAAAATTATGAATATTATAATAGCTTCTTCTCTATAGAGGAACTCCAGTCTGCCCTGAGGAAAACTAACAACACCTCTCAACAGGGCCTCTCGACATATTCAACTTCATTTGGCGAACCGGGCAAATACCCCCATCGTGGAAAAAGGCGATAATCATTCCTATCCCTATGCCTGGGAAGGATCCCACCAATCCTTCTTCCTAGCGACCAATAGATCTTACAAGTTGCATATGCAAAACACTAGAAAGGATGATAAATAACCTCTTTACATATTATCTAGAAACAAATAATATCATCACTAAATTCCAGGGTGGCTTTCGATAAAACCGAAATACAACCGATAACCTAATCCAATTAGAGACTTATATACGCGAGTCATTCATAAGAAAAGAACACGTGGTGGCAGTATTCTTTGACCTTGAAAAGGCATATGACACCTCAAGGAAATATGGTATTTTAAAAGACCTCCATGATAAGGGCCTCAGAGGTCGTATGCCAAATTTTATTCAAGAATTCCTAAACAGGCGTCTATTTCAGGCAAGGGTCGGAACTACCCTCTCCAAAGTATCGATCAGGAGATGGGGCTTCCCCAAAGCAGCATCTTATCTGCAACCCGTTTTAGTATTAAAATCAACAGCATCATAAAATGTCTCACTAATAACACAAATCCTTCTCTATTTGTTGATGACTTTTTTACCTGTTTCAGGTAAAAAAACATATGAACACAATAGAAAGGCAACTAAAAATAAACCTCAATAAGTTGCAACAATGGTGCGATGAGAATGGATTTAAATTTTCAAAAACTAAAACAGTGTTTATGCACTTCTGTCAACAGAGATGTTGCCAGAAATACAGAAATGTACCAAAGCAATTAACATAATTAAAGTGCTATCTAATACAGAATAGGGAACAGAAAGAGACATTGTTAAATATCTACAAAGCCTTGATTCGGTCACGGCTGGATTATGGGTCGATGATTTACGGGTCAGCACGCAAAGCATATTTGCAGATGCTGGACCCAGTGCACAACCAAGCACTTCGTTTATGTCTGGGAGCTTTCCGCACATCTCCTGCGGAAAGCCTGTACGTGGAGTCCGCTGAGCGATCTCTATACTATCGTAGAGATAAATTGGCACTACAATACGCACTTAAGCTCAAGACAAGTCTCAATAGTCCTACCTTTGAAGACGTATTCCATCCAAAGTTTACAACACTATTTGAAAACAAACCAAACACAATACCCACCTTTGGAATTCGAGTCGATAACCTTTTGACAAGGTACAATATCAATTTCAACGATATACGAACCTGGCACGTCCCAGAAATCCCCCCGTGGGAAATGGAATCCCCAAAGGTGCTGTTAGAACAAGCAACTCACAACAAATCTGACACAGACCCATCACAATTTATAGAACGTAAACATGCTATCCACAATCAACACCCCAACCATTTCCCTCTATACACCGATGGCTCAAAAGAATCCCACAGGATAGCCGCTGCAGCTGTGGCCGGTGAGCACCAATGCAGCAACCGCCTCCCAGGCCAATGTGCTATATACACCGCAGAAGCAGTAGCTCTAATGATGGCACTTGAATATATTGAAAACTCAATGTATGACCAATTTATTATATACCCAGATTCCCTATCATGTATAAAAGCCATAGAACATAACAAATATGAACATCCCTTTATACAGGTTATACTGATAAAATGTCATTATTTAATATGCTTTGGAAAGGCGATTTAGGCCAAAAAATCTGTTTTAGACGTATGACGTCACTGTGACGTTGATGTCTGACCGATTTCACCCGGCAACGAACTTGACCTGAGATTTTATTTCTGGCGTCTGTTGGCGAAGTTCGACAACTATAACTGCAAGTGTTCGACAGTTATCGTGACGACAGACAGACAGACACACACACACACACACACACACACACACAAACAGAGCAGAGTCACATGATCACAAATCAGTTGCTTTTTGCCATGCCCGGATATGATTATGCCATACTGTTACTGATCACCATGCTGGCCTTGTCGCGCGAGAGCCCGATTTACTCGTCTACGGATACCTACATTTATTCTGTTACACAAACTTTGAAATGACTCAAGGTTGGTATTCAGGCCTCGTTTGTGCACATGAAGGGTAAATTGATAAATCGGACTAATTCGCTGCCCGCAAGGTACAAGGGGGGGGGGAGTGGTCGAGGCAGTTCGGACCCCCCGCCCCCCTTTGGAAGAACTATCTGAGGTGGCGGTTGCAAGTTTTCAGTGGATCCCTCCCCCCCGGTCGTCGCTTTCTTTACTTGTAAAAGGTACAATGGGGGGGGGGGGGGGAGAGGGAGGGTCCAGGCAATCCGGATTCCACCTCCCCCCCCTTTTCAAAGAACTATCTGAGGCGGCGGTCGCAAGTTTTCAGTGGATCCCCTCGC
The DNA here is from genome assembly GCA_964019135.1 of Arenicola marina. NCBI lineage: Eukaryota > Metazoa > Annelida > Polychaeta > Arenicolidae > Arenicola > Arenicola marina. The sequence continues at coordinate 31,256,892 of OZ025263.1, forward strand.
CCCGTATCTTCAAAAAAAATTTGGTGGATCCCCCGGTCGCAATTTTGTTCAGAGCCGCCCCAAGCCCCTACAAGTTTGGACCCCTCTTTTCAAATTCCTGGATCCGCCCAAAAGAGTACATTGTAAATGTATTTGTAATTGTTCTCATGCACTTGCAGATGTACTTGTACTTCTAGCCTGGCCCGAGTCTGGGCGTGGTGTCATTTTATGAGCACCAGACCCAACTCACGCAGCCTCTTTCACTACTCTTAATGTGTTATGTTCATACAGATTAGAAAAATAAATGTATAATGCCTATATGCATGTTTATGGATGCTAAAGGATTCCGCCTCCACCCCCACCCCCACCCACCGCCCATGTCCTCACCCAGCAGCCATCACACTGCCCCTCCTCTTGTCCTCACCTCCCTTTCCACCACCACAATCTAGCACCTAGCCACCCTCCCCTTGCCTTCACCCTCGCACCCACCCCTTCCCTTTGCCGCCACCTCCTTCCCTCGCCCTCACCCCCTTCCCTTGCCTTCAACCACCCCACCATCACCCAGCCCAACCACCCAGCTTCTAGCACCCCTCCCTTTTCCGTCACGCCCTCCCCTAGCCTTCACCCCCCATTACCACCACCCAGCACCACCACACCCACCATTCAGTTGCACCCAACCGGCGCGATCGAGGGCCAAAACGCGGTCTTTACTCCCAGAAGCGCATTATATAACAACAGCGGGCCCCGCCAGAGCCCGACCCCCTTTCACAGCGAAAAACATCCCGAGACTCGCATGAATTAAGGTGGAAGTCTTCCAGACTTCCAAACATCGCACAATGAAGCCTAGCTCTGGGGGCGGGGGGGGGGGGAATACCTCCTTGCCCCCCCCCCCACTCCCCAGCTCAACTATCCGGGTGTCACGAAAGTCGATATATGTGGAACCCAGCCAACTGGAAAACCTTTCCTTTCCAGAAGGGGCGCAAGTAACAGTTTTGTTTGTTCATTGTGGTGCCGACCGAATGGCAGGCGACACGAATCGAGACTGTAAGCCATACAGCCACATGACAAACAAGTTGAATTCAATACATTTATTCGAATTAAACAGCCTTGTCTGCGGGTATGTTCATGTGACCTGTAAGTCGGGCAGCCATTAGCAGATAGCTGATGACGTAAGCGACACCAAGGGCGGATCAAGGCGGGGGGTCCAGGGGGGTCCAAGGGGGTCCAGGGGTTCCGGACCCACCCCACCATTTTTGAAGAAAAATGCCGTTTCTACCACCCCTTTTTCACATTCTTGGATCCGCACTGGATACTTGACGGTGCATAAGTCTATGTACAGATCACCTTGCAATATGTGTGTCGCATGGGCGGATCCAGTGGGGGAGTGGGCGGTCTAGGAGGTCCGGAGCCCCCCCCCCCTCCTTTTTGAGGATGAATGCCGTTTTTCAATGCAAAATTTAGGCCATCTGAGGCGTGGACGCCCCATCTCCCCCCCCCCCCTCCGCCCCCACGATTGCAAGTTTTTAATGCCCCCGCCCCCGCCGGTCGTCAAAAAATTGGCGGTTCCCCAGGTCGAAATTATGTTCAGAGCCCCCTCCAAGTCATCACTACCTATTGGAGGAAGAACGCTATCTGAGGCGTGGACCACCCCTCCCCCCTGTCGCAAGTTTCGGCGGACCCTCCGTTACCCTCAAATTACTGGATCCGCCCCTTTTGCCGCCATGAAATTAAGTCAGATACCAAGGAATAGCATTTCTCACCATGGGGCTCCGTAATCCTCACAAGGGACTAGATATCATTGTGTGCACATGCTTAAAGCAACCTACTTACATGCGCCATCTTGGATTTTTACGCTTAACATCAAGACTAAAAGTATCTCAAAGTTAAGATGCATATGTTTTATGTCTTTTTTGAGTTCGCAAAACAAAAATTGAAACACAATACTGCGCGGACTCATTTATCGAAAGCGGACGTCCTACCGAGCCGCGGTCGACATCACACAGAATACCGAAAAGACGCGCAGGGATATAAGGCCGGCCACCAACTTCTGCTCCGGTAAATTAATTTGATTCTCGCCGGATAGCGCACAGGCTTTCAGGATTTAAATTCAAGACGCAATATATTTATTTGACATTGAGGAGAGATTAGTAATATAAAAATTACATAACATATTGCTTTAAGTCACAAAATTGCACGATTGTCAGATGCCTAAATTTAAACTACTAATTGAACTAATTCACAGAACCGAACATTTTACTAGTCCTCGCGATCTTGCCTTCTCGCCTGGCAAATAGCTTACGGCGAGATTTCGAGACAGCGATGCATACATGAGTCTGTCTCATCAATATCATTACTATTGAGGGGCGGAGGTCCCGGTGGGGGGCACTACATATAATTAGATATATCCATATGTGCCGCCTAAATGACCCCTTTTCGCCTTTTTTCTCTCAACCTGCGGAGCAGAAATCTGCAAATTTTCTCGATATTCCCATCTGAGATTGAAGTTTTATCAACATTGCAGCTCTTGGCCATATATTCCAGTTGATATTGAAAGTGTAGATAATTAGCCTCCATATACATTGCCATGACTGTCAGTGTCTATTTTGGATGCCGTTTTTCTCTCTCAATGGCCACAAAATCTTGCACTTTACTCTTGCTCTCCATGGGCGTGTCCGGGGGGTGGGGGGGGGGGCACAGGGAACACGTGCCCCCCTTTTAGACCCTAAAGTGTATCTGTGCCCAGCCCCCTGTCGCAATTTGGACCCCTTGGTCGCAATATTGTTCAGCCTCTCCGCCCTCCCGGTCGCAAGATTTCAGTCTTCCCTAACCCCGCCCGGTCGCAAATATTCAGCGTGCCCCCTGCCCGGTCGTCAAATTTGTTTACCGCCCTTTCCCTTTGAAGGACTCATGCCATGCTTTCCATATGCACTCTATGTATGGTGAATGAAGGGGCTAGCCAAAAGGAACGATGCAGGGCATGTCTCCGTCCATCGTTGCTCTTATTATAATCCTGGCTTCAAATTATAGGAAAATTGCATAATATGCGGCAATGCAAACTTAACATTCATATTTATCACAGCTGCAATAATATTAGCTTCAAATTACATGGTTAATATGACAGCTTTTGTTTCGTAACAGTTGTTCCTTAGACGGTTAATGACAAACATACATCATTCGTGCACTATTGGGACTATTTCCTCGACATATCTCTGCTGTGTTAAGCGGAATGCACTCGGCATGTCAACTGAAGGCAGGCACCAGACACGGGCGTAAGAGCGATCCACCGGCAGAGGGCGTTACGCTTACGTCCCTCTGCCACACATCAAATTTAGCCACCAACATTATCCTTCTTACGCGAAAATTTAAATGAACCTAATCGAACATATATGAGCAGTTAACCATCAACTACTCCACTGTTTAGCATTTACTGTGCTGCTGGTACCGTACGGGACAAATTCATTCGAGTTTGAATAATTATAAGCCATGTTACTTTCGAACTATATGTTTGAGATTTCGATTGAGGTCAAATGTGTCAAGCGTTTTAAACCCGGTGTCATTTTGAAATATGTTTTATTGTGATCACTCGACAACGAAATTTTTCATTTTTTTTCAAATTCTGCATAGAAAAAATTCTGTAAAAACAACCCTCTAAAACTATTCGTGACCCCCATCACCGTTGAGGTCAACCGCGACTTAGGCGGTGACGTGGGGCTGCTGGCTGCACGTTTATCCGTCTGGCGAGTGAGCTAGGAAACAACGACCTTCACCTACTGTGGCTGTTTGAGAACCTTTAAAAGATGGCGGTGTTTCTCTGCATATCGGCATATTTTCATTCCTTTTCTAATAGTGGTTTGAAATAATAAATCCTGTCAGACGTAATATTTTGATCGACTGCATCGGAAAACATATCTTCCGAAGCATAATCAGCTTTAATCAAATGATAACAGCTCTTTCGATGCTTTGATCTCCCCTTGACAGCCATGGCTCACCGATCGGGCATAACTCGGCCTGGCCTAGTCTGCTTAGAATGAGCTCACTCTCCTTGGAGTGAGCCAGGCCTGGTCACCACAGGCACAGCCGACACGGCCACACTACTAACACAGGCCACGATGAACGGAAATACCCCCCCCCCCTCCCACACACACACACAGAAAAGGGGGGGGGGGTGGATCTGCACTGCCTACAACTAAAATCTGTCGTTGCGAGGTATTTCTGAATGATTTTGGACATCATATTATTTTAAATGAATTTTGCGCTATAAACGGTATATTCTGTTCACAGATCACGACATGGCCCAACGGCTGCAAGAATCTGACTGATCTGGTGTCAAGAGATCCATGCGTCAATACATACGCTCGCTGTACTTTGTTCAATAAATGTTATGTTAAGACTAAAACGTTTGCCGACGGTGGGCCAATGTAGCGGCCGACGTTGGCCCGACGATGGTCTTCCGTCGTTGTGCTATCTGGGTGTCAGAAGAATGCTTAGTTAGTTGTGTCACTAAGGATGTCATATATAAATTTTTAACTTTTAACTTTCGAGTTACGTAACGCTACTACAAATGGGACATTCTGACAGAACTGGCGGAGATGGGGGAGATTATTATTTATTTATAGCCAGTAGGTAGGCTTACAATCGTTTCCAGTGTTACCGACTTCACTAGGGGAATGCGACCTATGTTACGTTGCAAACTGTCCGCCCAAAATCAATTTATCATTGCAAAATATCCGCACGTTGCAAATTGTCCGTCCCAAAATCATTTCATCATTGCAAATTGTCCGCCAGTTGCAATATGTCCGCCCAAAAAACAATTCATCATTGCGAAATGTCCGCCCGTTGTAAAATTGTCCGCCCGCAAATGGGCAACTAGATTTGCGGGCGGACACTTTGAATTCATGAGTCTCGGGATGTTTTCTGCTGTGAAAGGGGGTCGGGCTCTGGCGGGGCCCGCTGTTGTTACATATTGGGCTTCGTGTGAGTAAAGACCGCGTTTTGGCCCTCGATCGTGCCTGTTGTGTGTAACTGAATGGTGGGTGGGGTCGGCATGGCTAGCTGCTCGATCGCGCCTATTGGATGTAACTGAATGGTGGGTGGGGTCGGCAGGGCTAGCTGCTGGGTGGTGGTGCTGGGTGGTGGTGATGGGGGGCGGAAGGCTAGGGTAGGGGGTGAGGGCAAAGGGAGGGGTGCTAGATGCTGGGCGGTTGGGCTGGGTGGTGGTGGGGTGGATGAAGGCAAGGGATGGGAGTGAGGGCAAGGGAAGGAGGTGACGGCAAGGGGAGGGAGTGAGGGCAAGGGGAAGGGGTAAGTGCGAGGGTGAGGGCAAGGGGAGGGTGGCTGGGTGCTAGATTGTGGTGGTGGAAAGGGAGGTGTAGGGGTGTTGAGGGTAGGGTGATGGATGTTCGGGGGTATTGATAGTGGGTGGGGGTGAGGACAAGGGCGGTGGGTGGGGGTGGGGCTGGAAGCGGAATCCTTTAGCATCCATGGACATGCATATAGGCATTTTACATTCATTTTTCTAATCTGTATGAACATAACACATTAAGAGTAGTGAAGGAAGTTGCGTGAGTTGGGTCTGGTGCTTATAAAATGACACCACGCCCAGACTCGGGCCAGGCTAGAAGTACAAGTACATCTGCAAGTCCTTGCTTGCTCGGGTTTTCCCTGTTGGAATGTGTCATGTCTGTCATCACACTGACTCCGTGTCGTTCGCAGGGGGATGGTTCCCGCACAGAAGACGGTACCACATCGCTCCAAACTCATTTATTAAAGTCAAAGAACTACCGTTGCCAGATTGGGCGCGCAAAACAGCCTTTTAGCACACACTTTCACGCTCCCCTAACAGTGATATTTTAAGCAAGTAAGACTTATTTACAACAAGTTATTAGTTTATGATTTACATGAAGGCGGGGTCATTGAACAATCCAGTTAATTTAATACACAAAAACTATTGTTTATAGCTGATCATTGTATGCAATGTCTAAAACTTGCTATTATGACAATACTAAACCATTGGTGGAAACCCTTTTTATGTAAAACATCTATCTATTGACGACTTATGGACACTACTGGCATAGATATTCAATAAATTAGTAGAATACTGCTTAAATTGCGTACTGTGGCTGCTGCTGTAATGCAACTGCACTTGTACGAGTGACATATTGCTGTCTCAGTGCTGTAGTACCAAAAGGAAGGATTGTTCAACCACAACACTAATTGTCTAATTCAGCAAAGAAGAGTCTGAGAACAGGGATTAGGGTGTGCCCAAGCACAAGTAGAAAGTCGGGATTTGGAAATATTCACTTGAAATGGCAATTCTGTAACTCGCAGAGAGTGGCAATGGGTCATATGGTCGAGTTCGCTGAAGTATGTGAGTGAGGTGAAGACACAAACTGGCTGACAGCGCGGTGACGTTTTGGCCTATAACTTGGTCGACATTGCATGTTCACCATCCCGATCGGTCTTAACATGTTCAACGTAGATCTTTCTATTTATCTTCGAAAAGCAACTTTCAATAATGGTGAACTATAGCAATTTCTTGGTGGTTTCATGAAGGCATATCTGAAGGACTGGTGTCAGCGCTAAACATGGCATACTACGGGCAATCCCATAAGCACGATCTTCGTCTTCCTTCGCAAGCTACGCTTGATCCTGTCTCGTTTAGTCTAGCGGTGGGGGCAGAAATCTATATATTTAGCGGCTTGCCACCCATTCATGCATATTGCTTGAAGTGAGGACACTTACATAAACCGTGTAAGAGATCTTCAATGATGTTTAACTTAACTCGCTACTACGCACTAATTATGACCCACGTGCAAGGGTCATTGAGTTAGTAATGCTGATGCTGAAACTTCGACCTCTTCTTCACAGCACTCCACATATCATCACGGAGGCTCTTGTGAATAATTTTTAACGCTGTTCCTGCTAATACCTGTTTCAATGGAAGCCTGTGTGTGTAGCATACGTTAGTTAAACTTCAGCGGTCGAGACCAGAATAAGTACCCCACGGGCTTCTCCTTCATAATCACAACAGACTAGATTTGAAGGAGTCAATGTCATGGGACCGTATTCATAATCCCCTTATAAGTTACGCACGCCAAGTGCATATTCGTCTTAGCCTCAACAGCGCATTGTGGTAGTGTTCATGGCTAAGAAATCTTGTTCAATATGATTTTAGTACTTTCTTATTGTAAAAAAATCCACTTTTTGGGTGACTGCTTATGCATTTTAAACCCGATAATCGCTCGACAAATCATCCACTTAGCGCTAAGTCTAATGGCGTAGCCTAAGTGGCGATTATAAATACGGCCCCTGAGCTATTACCACACCATGACGTCGTAATATCTTATAGCCCATGGAGACCAGGATTCTTTTTCAATCTATGATAAAGTACGGATCATACTGGCTAGGGAATGGAATACCGGTGTAAATTATGCACGTGCGCCATGGTCTAGACGAAATAAAAGCTTCAGCCCCAGTTCAATGCAATATTAGTCACGGTTATTTTGTTAAAAATTGCTTGCGTGTGTTGCCATGATATATACTCTGACTTATAAGCCATCCAGCTCCCCGCACGGTGGCCCTGCGTAAGCTTCACTTTTACCGCTGCTTTCGGCCGGGGGCAAATTTCAAGATTCTTGAAAAACGGTCAAATCGATTAGCTGTAATTTCTTGCAACATTATAATTTTAAAGAAAAGAACATAAAAATAACGAGCTATGTGTATTTAATACAGCCAACAATATCTTCTTATACCCTGTCCGAAAAAGTTATAATTGTGACTGAACTCTTTCTTTTCATCACCTGATATCGTGTGTTATTAGGCTTAGGCTGGGTCCCCCGCACTAATTTGTAGAAATGCACGGCGCATTTTCCCCACCAATTTGCGCAGCGCCGCCCTGGCGAGCGAGTGTGAAAATGCATTGAGGAAGTAGGCGACAACAGAGATATAATGGAGCCCTAGCGGAGTGAGTCGAAGGCAGAGAGTGATCACCCATAAGGGCTGGGAACAATATATATTAGTTCAATTATTTAAATGACAAAGATGGTCTTTATGACAATAAATTAATCAAATAAAATCATAATACCCCCTTGAGATTTGAAGCTCACAGAACGTTACAAGAGTTCGGGTGACTAAACATTTGTATGACTGTGGGTTCTTGTAAAATATATATGTCGAAGATAGACAATTAAGCTAATGTAAATATGTATTTAAAAGGAGATAACTGTGATTAAACTGACATAACCTTAAACGAAACCTGTCCATTGTAGGGATGTGAGCCTTTGATGTAAAATTACCTACTGGGTCTTGCCCGATGTGAACTAGTTTAAAACAGCCCCTTTAACCAGTCCCACCAGAGTACCATGGACCTCTTGTACTTGCACCCGCCTTCAACTCGCATACCTACGTTGACCGAATTACGTCAACGCTTAACATATCCGACAATACCGCTTTCAGAGAAAAAATTGCCCATGACAGGAGAAACCCTACCTATTTTGAAAAGAATTTACGAGTTGCGCACGCTTGGGGCGAAATCCCCCTTGCCCTCCATTCCTGACTGTGGAAAGTTAGGGCATCGACAATCCCGTTTGTAGTGGCATCACCCCATTGAAACAGCTCATAACACGAAAAAATACCCCAGGAGTTTGTTTTCACATGACAACCAGACTGATCCATTTGCTGTGTTGAATTTTCAGGAATCAAGCTGCAATAGGGATGTAGGATAAAACGCAATAACCTATGTAGTCTGTTTCATTTTTTGAACAAAAAAAACGACACTGAATGTAGCCAAAAAGCGACACGGAACGTCGTAAAACATCGACATTCGACACTGATAATTTTGAAAATTTGACACTGGACCCTAGATCCTCCCTTCCAGACTCCTAAGGATATTTTATGTTTGCTGAAAGTTTTTCTTTATAATTAAGTTAAATTAATATTTAGCCGTCATATATACACAAGCGGCCTAAAACCAGTACACTTCACGTCATTTCAAGTGATGACAAGTATTGTAAGACATGCATCGGATAGGCCTACAACGTACAACATTCCCCGGGGGGAGGGGGGGGGGGGTGCACTACATTGCTACAGTAGTGGGGTTGGGCCGCTCATGCCATAGAGAATATTTGGAGAGCGAGAGAAAAGTGCACGATTTTGTGGTAATTGAGAGAGAATTTTTGGGTTAATAAAAGCATCTAAAATAGACACTGAAAGAATGTTTTCGTTAAAAATGCATCTAAAATAGACACTGACCGAAATGTGTAGTTGAAAAAAACATTTAAAAAAGACACTGACGGAACTTTGTAGTTAAAAAGGCATCTAAAATAGACATGACAGCCATTTTTTGGGTTAATAAAGGCATCTAAAATATGGCAGAAATTTGTAGTTGAAAAGGGCATCTAAAATAAACACTGATATTTATGACGGAGTGCTAGGAGGTCAAATAGTTGAAACCTTTTCAGTCAAGAACTGCAATGTGGAGAGAATTTCTGCCTCTGGGATTAAGAGAAAAAAGGCAAAAAAGGGGGTCATTTGGGCGGCACATATGCATATACCTAACTATATGTAGTGCCTCACCCCCCCCCCCCGCCCGCCCTCCGGGGTAAGATCTCGACTGAACTGAAACAAAACATTCTGCTCTCGTTAAAAATCGCCTTATTGTAACCTGCAGTGCATAGATGTTCCTTGTTATCGCATATCTGACGGATCTGACTGAGTGCACTTGTGAGAGAAAAAATACATTGCTGAGAGAACAGTCTGTGCGAGGGTAATATAATATGCATTTTACTTCCTCAATGTTTGCCTTTCTTTTTTTTCTGCCACAGTATTTAGGTCTCACCGATAATATGTGTTTGACATTAGGTACGGACGTCTATTAGTTCTTCAGGGCGTTGGGTCGGCTCCAAGTCCAATTTTTGCGTGTCTCGCAAAGTGACATTGAACACCGAAAAGGGTGAAAAAGAAGAACCGTCGTGTTGTGGTGTTCAGGCATGCGAAACCAACGTCAGCTGTTTATGAACCTGATACTCGCTGTTTGTTAATAATAAGCCCCCAAACCCATCACAGAAGCATAGCTTTTGTCTGACCTCCATTTCCATATCGTTCCCGATATTGTTACCAGACACGGCAACAGTAGTTTCCGAATTAGGCAGGCGCTGAGCAATATCACAATCCGGCAGCGCTGAGTATCACAATCCCCCCAGCGCTGAGCGACCTTCATCCTCACCGGCCTGAATATCACAATCCCCCAGCGCTGAACGACCTTCATCCACGCCGGCCTGGATATCACAATCCCCCAGCGCTGAACGACCTTCATCCACGCCGGCCCGAGTATCACAATCCCCCAGCGCTGAACGACCTTCATCCACGCCGGCCTGGATATCACAATCCCCCAGCGCTGAACGACAATCATCCACGCCGGCCCGAGTATCACAATCCCCCAGCGCTGAGCGACCTTCATCCTCACCGGCCTGAATATCACAATCCCCTAGCGCTGAGCGACCTTCATCCACGCCGGCCTGAGTATCACAATCCCCCAGCGCTGAGTGACATTCATCCACGCCGGCCCGAGTATCACAATCCCCTAGCGCTGAGCGGCCATCATCCACACCGGCCTCAGTATCACAATTCCCCAGCGCTGAGCGACCTTCATCCACGCCGGCCTGAATATCACAATCCCCCAGCGCTGAGCGACCATCATCCACGCCGGCTTGAGTATCACAATCTCCTATCGCTGAGCGACCATCACCCACGCCGGCCTGCGTATCACAATTCCCCAGCGCTGAGCGACCATCATCCACGCCGGCCTGAGTATCACAATCCCCCAGCGCTGAGCGACCTTCATTCACGCCGGCCCGAGTATCACAATCCCCCAGCGCTGAGCGACCATCATCCACGCCGACCTGAGTATCACAATCGCCTATCGTTGAGCGACCTTCATCCACGCCGGCCCGAATATCACAATCCGCCAGCGCTGAGCGATCATCATCCACGCCGGCCCAAGTATCACAATCCCCCAACGCTGAGCGACCATCATCCACGCCGGCCTGAGTATCACAATCCTGAAGCGCTGAACGACCCACGCCGGCCTGAGTATCACAATCCCCCAGCGCTGAGCAACCTTCATCCATGCCGGCCTGAGTATCACATTCCCCCAACGCTGAGCGACCTTAATCCACGCCGGCCTGAGTATCACAATTCCCCCAGCGCTGAGCGATCATCATCCACGCCGGCCCGAGTATCACAATCCCCCAGCGATGAGTAACCTTCATCCACGCCGGCCCGAGTATCACAATCCCCCAGCGCTGAGCGACCTTCATCCACGCCGGCCCGAGTATCACAATCCCCCAGCGATGAGTAACCTTCATCCACGCCGGCCTGAGTACCACAATCCCCCAGCGCGGAGCGACCTTCATCCACGCCGGCCCGAGTATCACAATCCCCCAGCGATGAGTAACCTTCATCCACGCCGGCCCGAGTACCACAATCCCCCAGCGCGGAGCGACCATCATCCACGCCGGCCTCAGTATCACAATCTCCTATCGCTGAGCGACCATCATCCACGCCGGCCTCAGTATCACAATCTCCTATCGCTGAGCGACCTTCATCCACGCCGGCCCGAGTATCACAACTCCCCCAGCGCTGAGCGACCATCATCCACGCCGGCCCGAGTGTCACAACCCCCCAGCGCTGAGTGACCTTCATCCACGCCGGCCCGAGTATCACAACCCCCCAGCGCTGAGCGACCTTCATCCACGCCGGCCCGAGTATCGCAATCCCCCAGCGCTGAGTGACCTTCATCCACGCCGGCCCGAGTATCACAACCCCCCAGCGCTGAGCGACCTTCATCCACGCCGGCCCGAGTATCGCAATCCCCCAGCGCTGAGTGACCTTCATCCACGCCGGCCCGAGTATCACAATCCCCCAGCGCTGAGCGACCTTCATCCTTGTCCTTGTCTTGCTATGTACACCTTATGCAGATGTCATGTATGCATGAGTGCGGTTTTGTTTCAAGAGAAAATAATAAAAACAATATATAAAACAAAAAAACTTTTTTGTTGAAATAGTAACTTTTATAACGAATTTCACATGCCAAATGACTGGTTGTATAATTACAAAGTCGACACTTCACCTTCAGTAGTTTCACTAGAGGTCAACAACTAACTTACATGTTGTAACCATTGTTCGCGTCAATTAGCAAAATACACCAGACGCTGTTTAGATGAGAGGAAGTTCGCACAGTATCTAAGTATCTAAATTCGTCAAAGCTAATAGATTTTCTTAAACTAGAGTGACTTGCAAGCCCGTAGGGCTGGGCCAACCTGGTATTTCCTATTGTTTGCATATCATGTATATAAGTTGGCATGTCACTGTAGTAAAACATATTTGAACTTGAACTTGACGTAACGTTGAGCTTCTGTCTCTAGTTTGCATCCACTACGTCCCACTTCTGCCGTCCAGTGGAAGAGCTTGTTGTGTTGATGCCCGTACCTTTTGTTAGAATAACCTGGATGCAATGCCAACAAGGTCCTATTTCATTACTGTGTGAGTTCCTTCACACCCCAGACCGTCCCAAAGATATCAAAGATATATACACCGTTAACCATGTACACAGAAGGATGGCGAGTCCCTTATGAAGTTTTCGGAACTTATGGTGATGGGTTGTATATTCAGTACGCTTTAACCACATAGGTCAGGCTGTCATGTGGCCAGATCACTCAAGGCGAGCGCTCTAACCCACTGAACTACTGAGCCCCGTGGTGAGAAATCCTATCCTTTGTTATCTGACTCAATTTCAAGACAACAGGTCCTGGGCGGATCCAGGAATTTGACAAAAGAGGTGACTCATCGACTATCAGCCAATAGCTGACCGACTTGTACGTCACATGAACATACCCGCAGACAGGGATGTTTAATTCGCATGAATAATGTCGGTCATGTGGCTTTGTTTTTTACCTGTATGCCGTACCGTCTCGAGGAGTGCCGCATGCCTGGCCACCCGGCAGTCGCCACCACAATAAACGAACAAAGCTGTTACTCGCGCCCTGTATGGAAGGGAAAGGTCTTTCAGTTGGCTGGGTTACAAATATGTCGAATTTCGTAATACTGGGTGGTGGTGGTGGTGGACGAAGGCAAGGGAAGGGGGGCGTGGAAAGGGTTGGTTGGTTGGTTATTCAGGAAGCTTTAACCACTTTTGGTCATATCGCGTCAATGGGAGAAGGAAGTGAGAGTAGAGCCATGTCCCCGGGGGTAACCCCCTAGTCTTTACGATGAAAGACATGGGATCTTTATCCTGCGACCACACAGACATGGCCACAGCAGGGCTCGAACCACCGACCCACGTGCCGTTAGGCTTAGGTGACTCAATGCACTCAATGCGACCGCTCTAGCCCACTGAGCTGTTGCGCCGGCCCCGGTGGGGGTAAAGGGAAGGGGTGAGAGCAAGGGGAGGGGTGGGGGGTGGGGTGCTGGGTGCTGGGTGGTATTGATGGTGGATGGTGGGTGAGGACAAGGGGGGGGGGGGGGCGGGGGTGGAGGCGGAATCTTTCAGCAGCCACGGACATGCATATAGGCAGTACACTGTCATTTGTCTAATCTGTATGCGCATAACATATGAAGAGTAGTGAAGGAGGTTGCGTGAGTTGGGTTTGGTGCTTATAATATGACGCCACGCCCAGATACGGGCCCGGCTAGAAGTACAAGTACATCTGTAAGTACGTGAGAACAATTACAAATACATTTACAATGTATTCTCTGGGGCGGTTCCAGGAATTTGAAAAGAGGGTTCCAGACTTGCGACCGGGGGATTCGGGGTGGGGGGGGGGGGGTGGGTCCACTGAAAACTTGCGACAGCCGTTTCAGAAAGCGTTCTTCTTCAAAATAATGGGGGGGGGGGGGGGGTGTCCGGACTGCCTGGACTCCCCCCCCCCGCCTTGGATCCACCCTTGTACCTTTTACAAGTAAAGAAAGTGTCGAGCGAATAAGTCCCATTTACCAATTTAGCCTTCTTATGCACAGCGTACAGAATAATTATAGCTATCCGAAAACGGGTAAAATCAGCTCTCGCGCGACCAGGCCATAATGATCTTCATATGGGCCAGATTTAGAAGCGCTCAATTTGTGTTATGGAGACAAGTATCCATGCCGTATGGGTCTATAATTAACACGCGGTCGCCATGTGCGGAAGTGACTTCAATGCTAAAATTGCATTGAAGGGAAAGACACCTTGGCAAAATCTACTAAATGCAATAAATAACACGAAGTTTACCCAAAATCGCTCCGCCATTTTGAGACTCTCGTGACGGAAGATAAACTGAAGTGGCGGAGCGAGTGACGAGACAAATTGGTTTTCTTTATTGCAGATGATCTTTTCTTCAAAAAGGCGAAGAGCTAATATAAGGCAACGAAAGAAAAGTTCAACACTAATTGTGGAGTTACTTTTCACACGCCAGTACGCGACGTACGAACACCCCACCAACTCCTGACCTCACGTGGGATGTATTTGATGGCTCTATCGCTCGTCGGTAGGGTACCAGCGACAATGAGAGCCAGGTATCCGGGCTACAAGATTTCTATACACAAGGCAGCGTAGAAAGTTTGCAAGGCATGATGTTACCGATAATTAAATCTATGTATGGTATGCATAGTAAACACCAAAGCAATGACTTTTTTACAACTGCCCCCAAAGTAGACCCATGCAGATACAAAAGGTGCATAATTTAGGACACACTGTCGCACCAAAATGGACGCAAGAGACGAAATTGCATCGGCACGTCTCCACCAGTCAAACACATGGCGATAACTGCCCGGGGGCACAGACGGCATTGTTAACATGCGTTCTCCATTATTAGCCACTGGAGTTATACCGCCCCAGTGGTAACTCAAACTGACGGTGACACCCCGCCTCTCATCTTACATCTCAAATACAACCACTACCCTACACCTCGCCCGCCCTGTCGCTCCCTAGGGCGCCATCAGTTTTATATGGTGTGGTGATGGGGCGGTGGGGGAGGAAGGGGGCGGTGGGGGGGGGGGGGGGATGACGAACTCATTTTGAAGGGCTATGATTCGGTAAATATATTATATATGTTAAACCTGTCATACTACGTCTTAAAGGTGGAACATATGCGTTAAACGCGTCTGTTAAATTCTTACTAAGCTAAATTCACGATATGTTAGAACTATGATACGTTGAACCTATATGATGAACCTATGAAACCTTAAACCTATGATACGTTAAACCTATGATACGTTAAACCTATGATACGTTAACCCTATCATGTTTTAAATGACTTTGATTTGATCTTTATTTTCCATCACAATGAGGAGTAGACAACGAGGTCACTCAAGTCTATTTACAACCCAAAAGCATCGACTGAAGCGAACAAACGAGGACATATACACATAAAAGTATTGAAATTGTGATTAAATTACTGATGATATGCCATTTGCCTAATAATTCTGAGTAAGGGACCGAAGTGTTCCGAAACAAACCGTAAGATATATTCTTGTACTAATTGGGAAACAAGTTGAGATGGTGCTCCCAATAGGAACGCACAAAGCTTAGTGTGTATGACATCAGTGAAGTAGATTGTCGTACTGAGAGTACTCCATGTATATCCACCAACATTTTGGAATGTGTACACCTTAGTACTGTGGCGGATGTCACGAACGCTGTTTAGCTGACTGCGGGGCTTAGTCGGCTAAAGTTATCATGTAAATCAGGAGCGTAGCCAGCTGTACGCACGTACGCACGTGCCTACGCATTGGGCTGTGCCGGTACGTGCAATCCTGTTGTTCGGGAGTTGTTTTTTTCATTTCATATGCAGCTGGTGCGTACATTTGCTCAAGTCCCTGGCCACGCCCCTGATAATGATGGGCGATTTTAGCCGACTAATCCCAGTAGCCGGCTAAACTATATGCTTGAAATAGGCTCCTGGGCAGTAAATTCTAAAACATTATAAAACATTTTACAGCAAAAAGGGCAAGAAATGAGTTTGGTATCTAATATTGTTTGCATACACCGCAATGAAAGGACCAACCGGGAATGGTGGGGCATGATCATTTGCCCCCCCCCCCTCCACCACCCAACCCTCTGTTGCCCCTCTACCTTAACACATGGACCATCCATCTTTTTTGCAGTTTGAGTGTTTGTGGCCGCCGCCCCCCCCCCCCCTCACCCTACCTTCTATTTATCCCTGTCTCTGGTGTTTGAGTCTTTCTCTCACAGTCACACCCACACCCACTTACTTACCCGCCATGATACCTACGAGACTTACCCCCAACCAACGACTCTGTATGACTACCCGCGCCCCCTCTCGCCAACACCCACGTCACCCCACCCCTATTTTATAGCCCCCTATTATACCGTCTCTCGCCTGGCTAGCCTCAACGCCGTCGGCTCTATAGTCACTGGAGTGGAACCGCTGCAGTGGAAAGTCCCGGTATGAAAACTAAACCAGGAAGTTCCATAGTTGCGACCGAGATCCCGTGAGAATTGCCGAGACTTCGCATGGCTCAAGACTCACTCCGATACTCGACTCGAATCATCTTCTATGGGAGCATAGCCGTGGTGAGCTCGCTTTATACCAGTATGCTGAATTAAAACGAACAATCTGGCCTAATACCAGTAATCTGGATTCACATCGATGATCTGGATTTAGGCCACTGATCCAGCTTATACCGGATCACACTTTGTCCACACTGCGACCATCGGACACCCAGTGGCTCCATAAGCATTGGAGTTATATCAGTGCATACGTTCCCACTGTGGCCACTCTCTGTCGGCCGGATGCTAAGAAACCCGTGTGAGGACATGTACTGCAGAGTCTTCTCTTGACATCGAACAGACGTCCTCTGTGGGCACCTTACAGCATTTAAAAAGGTAACCATCAATTGGATAAACGTGTTAACAACCGAAATGAAATGCACTCTGTTAGTTTCATGCATGATGGCTTAAGTCCAAAAGATATAATGATATTGTCTTCTTACTTAGGGATTTAGGTCTGTATATTGTAGTTATATAGTTATATGTATATACGACATATAAAACTCTAAATGTCCATGATCAAAGTTGTTATTCGGCATAAGCCAAATAGGCAAATTAACCTCAAAATAAAAATGTATAATACAATCATAATATATAGATACTCCCTTCACCTAAGTGTAATTAGCATGATCAACAATTAAACTGGAACCGAAAGTTGGTCGTTCACATGATAGCCGAGATTTCCGAACTAGAAAACGCAACATTTCCCAACTATAAGCCATATGTTTTACATAGCCATATCGCTTCAATATTTATCCTTCTATTGATAAGTTGTATAAATTTTAGCAATTAATTCGCCCAGCAGATGGCCTTTAAACTATACAATAGTTGACATGGAAGCTTATGTCAAAAAGGTGTTTGCATATTTCAATTTTGCATTATTTGACTGTATATTAGCAGTCAAGATGACATTGACTTCATTATTAAATGGTCGATGTTCCGATTAATTCGGATATTGTCTGATACATGGAGATGCAAAATCACTTTTGGCGAAGATGGCAACCTAAAAATACGGCTTCGCTCATGTCAATCTACCCTACAAAAATCTAAACGATTTAAACCATCACTGTATAGTGTTGGCAGCTGTGTAACTGTTTGCATACCATGGGTGGATTAACTTGAGGACATTGTCTCCTTGGTGTCCTTCTGCCACTGAACTCGTTAACTTAAGGTAGTATGCGACCCTGCATAACCGGAAAGGTCATTGTTTTGGAATATGACATTAAACCGTACCACCCGAATCAACTGTGGAATTTAAAGAATTTTGGGCATTTAAAAACTAAATCAAATCAAATAAAAAGTTATGCCCACAGGTCCTGATTAAATATTGAATATTAGTTACTGTCATTATTTATACTGGATAAGTATTGTGATCACGCGCCGGTTATGCGGAGATACATTGCGGTACTACCTTAAGCCATGCAGAGATCCATCTCATATGGATCATGGAAGAAGGCGGATTCTGTTAATGCTTAAAGTGAAATATTATTTTAAATTATACTTTGATGATGATTCTAAGTGCTAATTATTTAACGTGGCTATTCAGAATGGCAGCATCAGTGGCCACCAGGTTCCTTCTACGGGTCTGCATTGTCGCCATGGCGATCACGGCTTCAGCAGCCTTAATAGAATCAACACCGTCTACAACGACTCAAACGACAACTCCCACAACGACTCAAACGACAACTCCTACAACGACTCAAACGACAACTCCTATAACGACAGCGACAAGGATTCGAACGACAACCCCTACAACGACAGAGACAACGACGCACACGACAAATCCTACAACGACAGACACAACGACGCAAACGACAACTCCTACAACGACAGAGACAACGACGCAAAAGACAACTCCTACACCGACAGAGACAACGACTCAAACGACAATTCCTACAACGACAGAGACAACGACGCAAACGGCAACCCCTACAACGACAGAGACAACGACTCAAACGACAATTCCTACAACGATAGAGACAATGACTCAGACGACAACTCCTACAACGACAGAGACAACGACTCAAACGACAATTCCTACAACGATAGAGACAATGACTCAGACGACAACTCCTACAACGACAGAGACAACGACGCAAACGGCAACCCCTACAACGACAGAGACAACGACTCAAACGACAATTCCTACAACGATAGAGACAATGACTCAGACGACAACTCCTACAACGACAGAGACAACGACTCAAACGACAATTCCTACAACGATAGAGACAATGACTCAGACGACAACTCCTACAACGACAGAGACAACGACGCAAACGGCAACCCCTACAACGACAGAGACAACGACTCAAACGACAATTCCTACAACGATAGAGACAATGACTCAGACGACAACTCCTACAACGACAGAGACAACGACTCAAACGACAATTCCTACAACGATAGAGACAATGACTCAGACGACAACTCCTACAACGACAGAGACAACGACTCAAACGACAACTCCAACAACGACTCGAACGACGACTCCTACAACGACAGAGACAACGACTCGAACGACAACTCCTACAACGACAGATGCAACGACGCAAACGACAACTCCTACAACGACTCGAACGACAACTCCTACAACGACAGATACGACAACTCCAACAACGATCGAGACGTCCACAGGAGAAACGAATACGACCACCTCCACCTCCACCTCCACATCCACGACAAGTACTACACCAGGTAAAATGCATCATGCATCTTCATTAACATCAATGGAGGGAGAGGAAAGGCAGGTGCGGTGGACAGTGGGCGAGGGCCCGGGGGGGTGCAAAGGAGTAGGCGCATCATTGGCGGAAGGGAGGGGTGGGGGGCGCGGTCTTCTTGGATCAGCCAAAAATCTCGTGTACATGAGGGCTTCAAATTTGTGATAGGTTCAGCAGCCCATCATGCCCCGCGCCCCCCCCCTTCAGGGTCGGATCCAGATATGCCGGAAAAGGTGGGGCCGGTCTCGAACAATGGCCTAGCTTTTCGTTCTTCAGATGTTAGATGGTATACATTTTGCCCCAGCGGGGGCCGGGGCCGGGTCGCCCCCCTCCCTGGATCCGCCGGTGCCCCCCACCCCCACCCTGGATCCGCCCGTGCCCCCCCCCCCCCAACCGTGATCCATCATTGCCACCCATCCTAATCATCCCTAAGCATATTGCTCGAAACAACACGTGGCCCTAATGGTATTTGTGAGCAGATGTCGCAAAACCGGTTTGGCAAGGAAAATGCTAGGAAGAAACCAACCAAGGCAAAGATAAGATAAGGTTGGATGAAGGTGCATACACGATCAACCACGTCTAGCCGTCAGCCGTCAGCGGTCTGCTGAAGCATCCCATTATTACAGACCATGCAACGGCAATCGGTGGTAGAGGCCCTTGGCTATCAATGGGTGAAGGCTAGTGCCCTTTACCCGCGCGCCCAATGTGGTTGCACAATGGACGGGAGCCAGAAAACAAATACAGTTACTCTTCAAGGCAAAAGGCAATGGCTAGTAGGCCTAGTTTTGTCAACCATGCTTTAATGCGACATCGTGTTGTGCTGTAAGATCAGTACTTCGTTTGTTATGAAAGAACGCCACGAAATTACGTTTGATTCCGTTACAGGCGTAGTTTTTGGAGTGCCTGTGGTAGTGCAAGTTTGAGTTTTGAGTCGGTGTTGCAGTAGAAGTAACAGTTTATGTCGCTGTATAAGTTGTCGTTTAGGCCGCGGGACAGGCCCGGTAGCTCAGTGGGTTAGGGGGTTACCCCGGGGACATGGCTCCACTTTCTCTTTCTTACCTTCTCCTATTCACACGATATGACAAAACTTGGTTACAGCGTCCTGAATATACAACCAATCAATCAACCAATCAATCAATCAATCAATATTTTTTGTTGCGGTATGAGTTGTCGTTTGATTCCTCTATAGTGTATTTCGAGAAGTGTCTGTGGCCATAAATATTTCAGTTTTGAGTCGTTAGAACAGAAATTGTCATTTTTGTGTCGTTGTTATCATTCTCAGAGTTGTCGTTGTTGCCGTTGTTAGAGTTGTCGCTGTTGCCATTGTTAGAGTTGTCGTATATGTCGTTGTTGACGTATCTGTCGTTGTTGTCATATCTGTCGTTGTCGTGTCTGTCGTGGTTGTCACATCTGTCGTTGTTGACGTATCTGTCGTTGTTGTCATATCTGTCGTCGTTGTCGTATCTGTCGTTGTCGTCGTATCTGTCGTTGTTGTCGTATCTGTCGTTGTTGTCGTACCTGTCGCAGTCGCATCTGTCGTTGTTGTCGTATCTGTCGTTGTTGTCGTATCTGCCGTTGTTGTCGTATCTGTCGTTATCTGTCGTTGTTGTCATATTTGTCGTTGTTGACGTATCTGTCGTTGTTGTCGTATCTGTCGCTGTTGTCGTATCTGTCGTTATCTGTCGTTGTTGTCATATTTGTCGTTGTTGACGTATCTGTCGTTGTTGTCGTATCTGTCGCTGTTGTCGTATCTGTCGTTGTTGTCATATCTGTCATTGTTGTCGTATCTGTCGTTATCTGTCGTTGTTGTCGTATCTGTCGCTGTTGTCGTGTCTGTCGTTGGTGTCGTTTCTGTCGTTTTTGTCGTATTTGTCGTTGTTGTCATATCTTTCGTTGGTTTCGTTTCTGTCGTTGTTTTCATATCTGTCGTTGTCGTCGTATCTGTCGTTGTTGTCGTATCTGTCGTTGTTGTCGTACATGTCGTTTTTGTCGTATCAGTCGTTATCGTCGTTTCTGTCGTTGTTGTCGTATTTGTCGTTGTTGTCGTATCTGTCGTTGTTGTCGTATCTGTCGTTGTTGTCGTACATGTCGTTTTTGGCACATCTGTCGTTGTTGACGTATCTGTCGTTGTTGTCATATCTATCGTTGTTGTCGTATCTGTTGTTGTTGTCGTATCCGTCGTTGTCGTCGTATCTGTCTCAGTCGCATCTGTCGTTGTTGTCGTATCTGTCGTTGTTGTCATATTTGTCGTTGTTGTCGTATCTACCGTTGTTGTCGTATCTACCGTTGTTGTCGTATCTGTCGTTATCTGTCGTTGTTGTCATATCTGTCGTTGTTGACGTATCTCTCATTGTTGTCGCATCTGTCGCTGTTGTCGTATCTGTCGTTGTTGTCATATCTGTCATTGTTGTCGTATCTCTCATTGTTGTCGTATCTGTCGTTATCTGTCGTTGTTGCCGTATCTGTCGTTGTTGTCGTATCTGTCGTTATCTGTCGTTGTTGTCGTATCTGTCGTTATCTGTCGTTGTTGTCGTATCTGTCGTTGTCGTCGTATCTGTCGTTATCTGTCGTTGTTGTCATATCTGTCGTTGTCGTCGTATCTGTCGTTGTTGTCGTATCTGTCGTTGTTGTCGTATCTGTCGTTGTTGTCGTATCTGTCGTTGCTGTCGTATCTGTCGTTGTTGTCGTATCTGTCATTGTTTTCATATCTGTCGTTGTTGTCGTATCCGTCGTTGTTGGCGTATCTGTCGTTGTTGTCGTATTTGTCGTTGTTGTCATATCTGTCGTTGTTGTCGCCTCTGTCGTAGTTGCCGTATCTGTCGTTGTTGTCATACCTGTCGTTGTTGTCATGTCTGTCGTTGTCGTCGTATCTGTCATTGTTGTCATATCTGTCGCATCTGTCTTTGTTGTCGTATCTTTCGTTGTTGTCGTATCAGTCGTTGTTGTCGTATCTGTCGTTGTTGTCGTATTTGTCGTTGTTGTCGTATCTGTCGTTGTTGTCGTATCTGTCGTTGTTGTCGTACATGTCGATGTTGACGTATCTGTCGTTGTTGTCATATCTGTCGTTGTCGTGTCTGTCGTGGTTGTCACATCTGTCGTTGTTGACGTATCTGTCGTTGTTGTCATATCTGTCGTCGTTGTCGTATCTGTCGTTGTCGTCGTATCTGTCGCTGTTGTCGTGTCTGTCGTTGTTGTCGTATCTTTCGTTATCTGTCGTTGTTGTCATATCTGTCGTTGTCGTCGTATCTGTCGTTGTTGTCGTATCTGTCGTTGTTGTCGTACCTGTCGCAGTCGCATCTGTCGTGGTTGTCGTATCTGTCGTTGTTGTCGTATCTGCCGTTGTTGTCGTATCTGTCGTTATCTGTCGTTGTTGTCATATTTGTCGTTGTTGACGTATCTGTCGTTGTTGTCGTATCTGTCGCTGTTGTCGTATCTGTCGTTATCTGTCGTTGTTGTCATATTTGTCGTTGTTGACGTATCTGTCGTTGTTGTCGTATCTGTCGCTGTTGTCGTATCTGTCGTTGTTGTCATATCTGTCATTGTTGTCGTATCTGTCGTTATCTGTCGTTGTTGTCGTATCTGTCGCTGTTGTCGTGTCTGTCGTTGGTGTCGTTTCTGTCGTTTTTGTCGTATTTGTCGTTGTTGTCATATCTTTCGTTGGTTTCGTTTCTGTCGTTGTTTTCATATCTGTCGTTGTCGTCGTATCTGTCGTTGTTGTCGTATCTGTCGTTGTTGTCGTACATGTCGTTTTTGTCGTATCAGTCGTTATCGTCGTTTCTGTCGTTGTTGTCGTATTTGTCGTTGTTGTCGTATCTGTCGTTGTTGTCGTATCTGTCGTTGTTGTCGTACATGTCGTTTTTGGCACATCTGTCGTTGTTGACGTATCTGTCGTTGTTGTCATATCTATCGTTGTTGTCGTATCTGTTCTTGTTGTCGTATCCGTCGTTGTCGTCGTATCTGTCTCAGTCGCATCTGTCGTTGTTGTCGTATCTGTCGTTGTTGTCATATTTGTCGTTGTTGTCGTATCTACCGTTGTTGTCGTATCTACCGTTGTTGTCGTATCTGTCGTTATCTGTCGTTGTTGTCATATCTGTCGTTGTTGACGTATCTCTCATTGTTGTCGCATCTGTCGCTGTTGTCGTATCTGTCGTTGTTGTCATATCTGTCATTGTTGTCGTATCTCTCATTGTTGTCGTATCTGTCGTTATCTGTCGTTGTTGCCGTATCTGTCGTTGTTGTCGTATCTGTCGTTATCTGTCGTTGTTGTCGTATCTGTCGTTATCTGTCGTTGTTGTCGTATCTGTCGTTGTTGTCGTATCTGTCGTTATCTGTCGTTGTTGTCATATCTGTCGTTGTCGTCGTATCTGTCGTTGTTGTCGTATCTGTCGTTGTTGTCGTATCTGTCGTTGTTGTCGTATCTGTCGTTGCTGTCGTATCTGTCGTTGTTGTCGTATCTGTCATTGTTTTCATATCTGTCGTTGTTGTCGTATCCGTCGTTGTTGGCGTATCTGTCGTTGTTGTCGTATTTGTCGTTGTTGTCATATCTGTCGTTGTTGTCGCCTCTGTCGTAGTTGCCGTATCTGTCGTTGTTGTCATACCTGTCGTTGTTGTCATGTCTGTCGTTGTCGTCGTATCTGTCATTGTTGTCATATCTGTCGCATCTGTCTTTGTTGTCGTATCTTTCGTTGTTGTCTTATCAGTCGTTGTTGTCGTATCTGTCGTTGTTGTCGTATTTGTCGTTGTTGTCGTATCTGTCGTTGTTGTCCTATCTGTCGTTGTTGTCGTACATGTCGATGTTGACGTATCTGTCGTTGTTGTCATATCTGTCGTTGTCGTGTCTGTCGTGGTTGTCACATCTGTCGTTGTTGACGTATCTGTCGTTGTTGTCATATCTGTCGTCGTTGTCGTATCTGTCGTTGTCGTCGTATCTGTCGCTGTTGTCGTGTCTGTCGTTGTTGTCGTATCTTTCGTTATCTGTCGTTGTTGTCATATCTGTAGTTGTCGTCGTATCTGTCGTTGTTGTCGTATCTGTCGTTGTTGTCGTACCTGTCGCAGTCGCATCTGTCGTTGTTGTCGTATCTGTCGTTGTTGTCGTATCTGCCGTTGTTGTCGTATCTGTCGTTATCTGTCGTTGTTGTCATATTTGTCGTTGTTGACGTATCTGTCGTTGTTGTCGTATCTGTCGCTGTTGTCGTATCTGTCGTTATCTGTCGTTGTTGTCATATTTGTCGTTGTTGACGTATCTGTCGTTGTTGTCGTATCTGTCGCTGTTGTCGTATCTGTCGTTGTTGTCATATCTGTCATTGTTGTCGTATCTGTCGTTATCTGTCGTTGTTGTCGTATCTGTCGCTGTTGTCGTGTCTGTCGTTGGTGTCGTTTCTGTCGTTTTTGTCGTATTTGTCGTTGTTGTCGTATTTGTCGTTGTTGTCGTATCTGTCGTTGTTGTCGTATCTGTCGTTGTTGTCCTACATGTCGTTATTGTCACATCTGTCGTTGTTGTCGTATCTGTCGTTGTTGTCGTATCTGTCGTTGTTGTCGTATCTGTCGTTGTTGTCGTATCTGTCGTTGTTGTCGTACATGTCGTTTTTGGCACATCTGTCGTTGTTGACGTTTCTGTCGTTGTTGTCGTATTTGTCGTTGTTGTCGTATCTGTCGTTGTTGTCGTATCTGTCGTTGTTGTCGTACATGTCGTTTTTGGCACATCTGTCGTTGTTGACGTATCTGTCGTTGTTGTCATATCTATCGTTGTTGTCGTATCTGTTGTTGTTGTCGTATCCGTCGTTGTCGTCGTATCTGTCTCAGTCGCATCTGTCGTTGTTGTCGTATCTGTCGTTGTTGTCATATTTGTCGTTGTTGTCGTATCTACCGTTGTTGTCGTATCTACCGTTGTTGTCGTATCTGTCGTTATCTGTCGTTGTTGTCATATCTGTCGTTGTTGACGTATCTCTCATTGTTGTCGCATCTTTCGCTGTTGTCGTATCTGTCGTTGTTGTCATATCTGTCATTGTTGTCGTATCTCTCATTGTTGTCGTATCTGTCGTTATCTGTCGTTGTTGTCGTATCTGTCGTTGTCGTCGTATCTGTCGTTGTTGTCGTATCTGTCGTTGTTGTCGTATCTGTCGTTGTTGTCGTATCTGTCGTTGCTGTCGTATCTGTCGTTGTTGTCGTATCTGTCATTGTTTTCATATCCGTCGTTGTTGTCGTGCCTGTCGTTGTTGTCGTATCTGTCGTTATCTGTCGTTGTTGTCATATCTGTCGTTGTCGTCGTATCTGTCGTTGTTGTCGTATCTGTCGTTGTTGTCGTATCTGTCGTTGTTGTCGTATCTGTCGTTGCTGTCGTATCTGTCGTTGTTGTTGTATCTGTCATTGTTTTCATATCTGTCGTTGTTGTCGTATCCGTCGTTGTTGGCGTATCTGTCGTTGTTGTCGTATTTGTCGTTGTTGTCATATCTGTCGTTGTTGTCGCCTCTGTCGTAGTTGCCGTATCTGTCGTTGTTGTCGTACCTGTCGTTGTTGTCATGTCTGTCGTTGTCGTCGTATCTGTCATTGTTGTCATATCTGTCGCATCTGTCTTTGTTGTCGTATCTTTCGTTGTTGTCGTATCAGTCGTTGTTGTCGTATCTGTCGTTGTTGTCGTATTTGTCGTTGTTGTTGTATCTGTCGTTGTTGTCGTATCTGTCGTTGTTGTCACATCTGTCGTTGTTGACGTATCTGTCGTTGTTGTCATATCTGTCGTCGTTGTCGTATCTGTCGTTGTCGTCGTATCTGTCGCTGTTGTCGTGTCTGTCGTTGTTGTCGTATCTTTCGTTATCTGTCGTTGTTGTCATATCTGTCGTTGTCGTCGTATCTGTCGTTGTTGTCGTATCTGTCGTTGTTGTCGTACCTGTCGCAGTCGCATCTGTCGTTGTTGTCGTATCTGTCGTTGTTGTCGTATCTGCCGTTGTTGTCGTATCTGTCGTTATCTGTCGTTGTTGTCATATTTGTCGTTGTTGACGTATCTGTCGTTGTTGTCGTATCTGTCGCTGTTGTCGTATCTGTCGTTATCTGTCGTTGTTGTCATATTTGTCGTTGTTGACGTATCTGTCGTTGTTGTCGTATCTGTCGCTGTTGTCGTATCTGTCGTTGTTGTCATATCTGTCATTGTTGTCGTATCTGTCGTTATCTGTCGTTGTTGTCGTATCTGTCGCTGTTGTCGTGTCTGTCGTTGGTGTCGTTTCTGTCGTTTTTGTCGTATTTGTCGTTGTTGTCGTATTTGTCGTTGTTGTCGTATCTGTCGTTGTTGTCGTATCTGTCGTTGTTGTCCTACATGTCGTTATTGTCACATCTGTCGTTGTTGTCGTATCTGTCGTTGTTGTCGTATCTGTCGTTGTTGTCGTATCTGTCGTTGTTGTCATATCTTTCGTTGGTTTCGTTTCTGTCGTTGTTTTCATATCTGTCGTTGTCGTCGTATCTGTCGTTGTTGTCGTATCTGTCGTTGTTGTCGTACATGTCGTTTTTGTCGTATCAGTCGTTATCGTCGTTTCTGTCGTTGTTGTCGTATTTGTCGTTGTTGTCGTATCTGTCGTTGTTGTCGTATCTGTCGTTGTTGTCGTACATGTCGTTTTTGGCACATCTGTCGTTGTTGACGTATCTGTCGTTGTTGTCATATCTATCGTTGTTGTCGTATCTGTTGTTGTTGTCGTATCCGTCGTTGTCGTCGTATCTGTCTCAGTCGCATCTGTCGTTGTTGTCGTATCTGTCGTTGTCGTCATATTTGTCGTTGTTGTCGTATCTACCGTTGTTGTCGTATCTACCGTTGTTGTCGTATCTGTCGTTATCTGTCGTTGTTGTCATATCTGTCGTTGTTGACGTATCTCTCATTGTTGTCGCATCTGTCGCTGTTGTCGTATCTGTCGTTGTTGTCATATCTGTCATTGTTGTCGTATCTCTCATTGTTGTCGTATCTGTCGTTATCTGTCGTTGTTGCCGTATCTGTCTTTGTTGTCGTATCTGTCGTTATCTGTCGTTGTTGTCGTATCTGTCGTTATCTGTCGTTGTTGTCGTATCTGTCGTTGTTGTCGTGCCTGTCGTTGTTGTCGTATCTGTCGTTATCTGTCGTTGTTGTCATATCTGTCGTTGTCGTCGTATCTGTCGTTGTTGTCGTATCTGTCGTTGTTGTCGTATCTGTCGTTGTTGTCGTATCTGTCGTTGCTGTCGTATCTGTCGTTGTTGTCGTATCTGTCATTGTTTTCATATCTGTCGTTGTTGTCGTATCCGTCGTTGTTGGCGTATCTGTCGTTGTTGTCGTATTTGTCGTTGTTGTCATATCTGTCGTTGTTGTCGCCTCTGTCGTAGTTGCCGTATCTGTCGTTGTTGTCATACCTATCGTTGTTGTCATGTCTGTCGTTCTCGTCGTATCTGTCATTGTTGTCATATCTGTCGCATCTGTCTTTGTTGTCGTATCTTTCGTTGTTGTCGTATCAGTCGTTGTTGTCGTATCTGTCGTTGTTGTCGTATTTGTCGTTGTTGTTGTATCTGTCGTTGTTGTCGTATCTGTCGTTGTTGTCGTACATGTCGTTTTTGTCGTATTAGTCGTTGTCGTCGTTTCTGTCGTTGTTGTCGTATTGGTCGTTGTTGTCGTATCTGTCGTTGTTGTCGTATCTGTCGATGTT
This sequence comes from Arenicola marina, assembly GCA_964019135.1. Lineage (NCBI taxonomy): Eukaryota > Metazoa > Annelida > Polychaeta > Arenicolidae > Arenicola > Arenicola marina. The sequence continues at coordinate 31,284,785 of OZ025263.1, forward strand.
GTCGTACATGTCGTTTTTGTCACATCTGTCGTTGTCGTCGTTTCTGTCGTTGTTGTCGTATCTGTCGTTGTTGTCGTATTTGCCGTTGTTGTCGTTTCAGTCGTTGTTGTCGTATCTGTCGTTGTTGTCGTATTTGTTGTTGTTGTTGTATCTGTCGTTGTTGTCGTATCTGTCGTTGTTGTCATATCTGCCGTTGGTTTCGTTTCTGTCGTGTTTTCATATCTGTCGTTGTCGTCGTATCTGTCGTTGTTGTCGTATTTGTCGTTGTCGTCGTATCTGTCGTTGTTGTCATATCTGTCGCATCTGTCTTTGTTGTCGTATCTGTCGTTGTTGTCATATCAGTCGTTGTTGTCGTATCTGTCGTTGTTGTCGTATTTGTCGTTGTTGTTGTATCTGTCGTTGTTGTCGTATTTGTCGTTGTTGTCGTATCTGTCGTTGTTGTCGTATCTGTCGCTGTTGTCGTATCTGTCGTTGTTGTCATATCTGTCATTGTTGTCGTATCTGTCGTTATCTGTCGTTGTTGTCGTATTTGTCGTTGTTGTCATATCTGTCGTTGTTGTCGTCTCTGTCGTAGTTGCCGTATCTGTCGTTGTTGTCATATCTGTCGTTGTTGTCATATCTGTCGCATCTGTCTTTGTTGTCGTATCTGTCGTTGTTGTATCAGTCGTTGTTGTCGGATCTGTCGTTGTTGTCGTATTTGTCGTTGTTGTTGTATCTGTCGTTGTGGTCGTATCAGTCGTTGTTGTCGTACATGTCGTTTTTGTCGTATCAGTCGTTGTCGTCGTTTCTGTCGTTGTTGTCGTATTTGTCGTTTTTGTTGTATCTGTCGTTGTGGTCGTATCAGTCAGTGTTGCCGTATATGTCGTTGTTGTCGTATCTGTCGTTGTTGTGGTATCTGTCGTTGTTGTGGTATCTGTCGTTGTTGTCGTATCCGTCGTTGTTGTCCTGTCTGTCATTGTTGTCGTATCTGTCGTTGGTGTCGTACATGTCTTTTTTGTCGTATCAGTCGTTGTCGTCGTTTCTGTCGTTGTTGTTGTATTTGTCGTTGTCGTCGTATCTGTCGTTGTTGTCGTATCTGCCGTTGTTGTCGTATCTGTCGTTATATGTCGTTGTTGTCATATCTGTCGTTGTTGACGTATCTCTCGTTGTTGTCGTATCTGTCGCTGTTGTCGTATCTGTCGTTGTCGTCATATCTGTCATTGTTGTCGTATCTGTCGTTATCTGTCGTTGTTGCCGTATCTGTCGTTGTTGTCGTATCTGTCGTTATCTGTCGTTGTTGTCGTATCTGTCGTTATCTGTCGTTGTTGCCGTATCTGTCGTTGTTGTCGTATCTGTCGTTATCTGTCGTTGTTGTCGTATCTGTCGTTGTTGTCGTGCCTGTCGTTGTTGTCGTATCTGTCGTTATCTGTCGTTGTTGTCATATCTGTCGTTGTCGTCGTATCTGTCGTTGTTGTCGTATCTGTCGTTGTTGTCGTATCTGTCGTTGTTGTCGTATCTGTCGTTGTTGTCGTATCTGTCGTTGTTGTCCTATCTGTCATTGTTTTCATATATGTCGTTGTTGTCGTATTCGTCGTTGTTGGCGTATTTGTCGTTGTGGTCGTATTTGTCGTTGTTGTCATATCTGTCGTTGTTGTCGTCTCTGTCGTAGTTGCCGTATCTGTCGTTGTTGTCATATCTGTCGTTGTTGTCATATCTGTCGTTGTCGTCGTATCTGTCGTTGTTGTCATATCTGTCGCATCTGTCTTTGTTGTCGTATCTATCGTTGTTGTCGTATCAGTCGTTGTTGTCGTATCTGTCGTTGTTGTCGTATTTGTCGTTGTTGTATCTCTCGTTGTTGTCGTATCTGTCGTTGTTGTCGTACATGTCGTTGTTGTCGTATCTGTCGTTGTCGTATTTGTCGTTGTTGTCGTATCAGTCGTTGTTGTCGTATCTGTCGTTGTTGTCGTATTTGTCGTTGTTGTTGTATCTGTCGTTGTTGTCGTATCTGTCGTTGTTGTCGTACATGTCGTTTTTGTCGTATCTGTCGTTGTTGTCGTATCTGTCGTTGTTGTCGTATCTGTCGTTGTTGTCGTATCTGTCGTTGTTGTCATATCTTTCGTTGGTTTCGTTTCTGCCGTAGTTTTCATATCTGTCGTTGTCGTCGTATCTGTCGTTGTTGTCGTATCTGTCGTTGTCGTCGTATCCGTCGTTGTTGTAATGTCTGTCGTTGTTGTCGTATCTGTCGTTGTTGTCGTACATGTCGTTTTTGTCGTATCAGTCTTTGTCGTCGTTTCTGTCGTTGTTGCCGTATTTGTCGTTGTCGTCGTATCTGTCGTTGTTGTCATATCTGTCGCATCTGTCTTTGTTGTCGTATCTGTCGTTGTTGTCATATCAGTCGTTGTTGTCGTATCTGTCGTTGTTGTCGTATTTGTCGTTGTTGTTGTATCTGTCGTTGTTGTCGTATCTGTCGTTGTTGTCGTACATGTCATTTTTGTCGAAACAGTCGTTGTCGTCGTTTCTGTCGTTGTTGTCGTATCTGTCGTTGTTGTCGTATCTGTCGCTGTTGTCGTATCTGTCGTTGTCATATCTGTCATTGTTGTCGTATCTGTCGTTGTCTGTCGTTGTTGCCGTATCTGTCGTTGCTGTCGTATCTGTCGTTATCTGTCGTTGTTGTCGTATCTGTCGTTGTTGTCGTGTCTGTCGTTGTTGTCATATCTGTCGTTGTTGTCGTCTCTGTCGTAGTTGCCGTATCTGTCGTTGTTGTCATATCTGTCGTTGTTGTCATACCTGTCGTTGTCGTCGTATCTGTCGTTGTTGTCATATCTGTCGCATCTGTCTTTGTTGTCGTATCTGTCGTTGTTGTATCAGTCGTTGTTGTCGTATTTGTCGTTGTTGTTGTATCTGTCGTTGTGGTCGTATCAGTCGTTGTTGTCGTACATGTCGTTTTTGTCGTATCAGTCGTTGTCGTCGTTTCTGTCGTTGTTGTCGTATTTGTCGTTTTTGTTGTATCTGTCGTTGTGGTCGTATCAGTCGTTGTTGCCGTATATGTCGTTGTTGTCGTATCTGTCGTTGTTGTCGTATCTGTCGTTGTTGTCGTATCTGTCGTTGTTTTCGTATCTGTTGTTGTTGTCGTGTCCGTCGTTGTTGTCATGTCTGTCATTGTTGTCGTATCTGTCGTTGGTGTCGTACATGTCTTTTTTGTCGTATCTGTCGTTGTCGTCGTTTCTGTCGTTGTTGTTGTATCTGCCGTTGTTGTCGTATCTGTCGTTATATGTCGTTGTTGTCATATCTGTCGTTGTTGACGTATCTGTCGTTGTTGTCGTATCTGTCGCTGTTGTCGTATCTGTCGTTGTCGTCATATCTGTCATTGTTGTCGTATCTGTCGTTGTTGTCATATCTGTCCCTGTTGTCGTATCTGTCGTTGTTGTCATATCTGTCGTTGTTGTCGTATCTGTCGCTGTTGTCGTATCTGTCGTTGTCGTCATATCTGTCATTGTTGTCGTATCTGTCGTTGTTGTCATATCTGTCCCTGTTGTCGTATCTGTCGTTGTTGTCATATCTGTCGTTGTTGACGTATCTGTCGTTGTTGTCGTATCTGTCGCTGTTGTCGTATCTGTCGTTGTCGTCATATCTGTCATTGTTGTCGTATCTGTCGTTGTTGTCATATCTGTCCCTGTTGTCGTATCTGTCGTTGTTGTCATATCTGTCGTTGTTGTCGTATCTGTCGCTGTTGTCGTATCTGTCGTTGTCGTCATATCTGTCATTGTTGTCGTATCTGTCGTTGTTGTCATATCTGTCCCTGTTGTCGTATCTGTCGTTGTTGTCGTATCTGTCGCTGTTGTCGTATCTGTCGTTGTTGTCGTATCTGTCGCTGTTGTCGTATCTGTCGTTGTCGTCATATCTGTCATTGTTGTCGTATCTGTCGTTGTTGTCGTATCTGTCCCTGTTGTCGTATCTGTCGTTGTTGTCATATCTGTCGTTGTTGCCGTATCTGTCGTTGTTGTCGTATCTGTCGTTATCTGTCGTTGTTGTCGTATCTGTCGTTGTTGTCGTGCCTGTCGTTGTTGTCGTATCTGTCGTTATCTGTCGTTGTTGTCATATCTGTCGTTGTCGTCGTACCTGTCGTTGTTGTCGTATCTGTCGTTGTTGTCGTATCTGTCGTTGTTGTCGTATCTGTCGTTGTTGTCGTATCTGTCGTTGTTGTCGTATCTGTCATTGTTTTCATATCTGTCGTTGTTGTCGTATTCGTCGTTGTTGGCGTATCTGTCGTTGTGGTCGTATTTGTCGTTGTTGTCATATCTGTCGTTGTTGTCGTCTCTGTCGATGTCGTCGTATCTGTCGTTGTTGTCATATCTGTCGTTGTTGTCGTATCTGTCGTTGTTGTCGTATCTGTCGTTGTTGTCGCATCTGTCGTTGTTGCCGTATTTGTCGTTGTTGTCATATCCCTCGTTGTTTTCGTATCTCTCGTTGTTGTCGTATCTATCGATGTCTTTTGAATCTTCGTTGGAGTTGTCGCATCTCATTTTCTTGGCGCTGAAGGTCGCTACACACCGCCGCCGACCGACCGATTTTAATGCGACCGACCGAATTCCACGCCGACCGTTTATTATAGAACTCATGTTTTTAAGCCCAACTCTGCATACTGCGCGCGTACGCTTGCACCGGGACGACACGGAATAGAATTTGCTCTATAAAATCGCGTCGGACTCGTGCACCGTCATTTGTCGCAGCACACTCCTGGACAAAAAACTGATACTCGAGGTGCAAAAATTTGACCTGTTGTACAACTCTGCTAATTGCCATTACAAGGACAATCGAAAGAAGGAAAATGCCTGGGCAGCAATCTCATCATCAATCAACATGCCAGGTCAGTGCATGTCTGTAAGACCGTGTCGTGCAGGAGTGCTCGTCTCTATAATTTATTTCGCCATGCCACACGCCATACAATATATAATATTCACGGTTTGGTAAAATTGCTTGTGTCAAGAGGCACATACAGTGTGGGACAGTATAAACATGCAGGGTCAACAGGTAACCTGTAGTCACCAAACAAATTTTTTTTTCGATTATAATCCTCAATAACACTTTTGGGGCTAACCTGTTGTGACCTGTCTATCATATGTCAGAAATGCCTATATAAACATCGTGGTGATCTGTATCTTTTGCTTGTTTAGTGCATGAATGCAAGACAAAATGGCCCAATTTGCGGGATGCCTTCACTAGACATGATAAGACAGTGAGCTCCAAAAAATGGGGATGCAACAAAATTGATGACTAAAGTATGGAAACATTATAAGTCTATGCTGTTCTTGAAAGATATATGCAAAGGGAGAAATATTGTCACAAACTTTCGGGATCACGAAGACGTCGACAGTGATCATGAGGTTGAAACTAGGTCAAGAGACAAGTAACAATTCCGACGACGGCGATGGCCACGTGGACCAGGACCAAGGTGACCATGAAGACAATGCACCAGCCACGTTCGATGGCGCACCTGGTGCAATGACTATGACAGCCAGACCCGTTACTAGCGCAAGCAAGACTGAATCCATTGTCGCATGAAGGAGAATGAGAAAGCCTCAAGATTGGGTGGAGGAATAGATGCTTAAAATCGCGGAAAAAACTAAGTGAACCTATGCAGACTCCACCAGCGAAGCAACTAAAACAAGACTATCACATAACGTACTTTTTTCGTAGTTTAGAACCCGCTTTGCGTGAGTTGCGGCCATATAAGCAGTCATTGGCCAAATTTAAAATCCAGACAATTGTGCACGAGATGGCTTATAGCGAAGAATTGCCTCGCGCTCATTGCTCTAATCATTCCAGTGTCTCAGGAAATTGGTCACATGACAGGAGCAGTTATCATGACTCCGGAGCATATCCTCAAGCCAGTGATCTTACGTACGTTAACCAAGTATAAAGTAACGGAAGAACAACAATTATATCATGCATAAGAAAATAAAGATTTGATATCATCGAATGCATTTATTTCTTGTCTTCTGGTCAAATGATTTACTTGATTCGAATACAAGGGGAAGTCGCGGACAACAGTTGGAATCAATTAATGGCATGAATGATTTCACCTTGCCATGGAACCTGACCCTTTTCAGATAAAAAATAGTCAGCGAAATCATCCCAAACTCGCATTGCCGCTGTTGTGGGACGATTACCTCCTAGTTGGCCTGGTTCACGAAGGCCATTCAGTGCTCTATGCTGATCATTTTCATCGGCGATATTATTGTTCTGCTGGAGGTAAATGTGTAGCAAAATTGTAGCTTTTACCACATGATCCAGAGTGGTCGGGTCGAGTGGCCCTTCTGTAATTGGTGTCTTGCTTGGCAATGTCAGGCGTCAGTCTGGCTAGCAGCTCGTCAAATTAAGGAATACTCAGCCGGAAATACTGCTGGAATCTGCCTGGATCCTGTCTCAATTGGGGTACTAGTCTGCGGTATTCTACAAAATCAGATCGTCTTTGGCAAATTGGATGGATCCACCTATTACGTCGCCTTTGCTGCCTCCTCCGAGCCATCATCAACATCCACAGGCCAACAGATCGCCTTCTTCTGACACCCATGTGACGGTTTTCTTCATTTTGTCCTTCGTCAACATCAGACATTATCAAATAAAGCAAACGCGTTCACGATTAAAACCTCAATTTCCACGTGCCAGTTTTAACTTCTCAATGCTTCAATATGTCGTACGCTCAACTCAAAATCGGTCTGACTCTGTGTGCATGCAAAAATCGCACGCAAGTGAAAATTGTCGTCCGCATCATAAAAAACGGTCGCATTAAAATCGGTCGGTCGGACGCGGTGTGTAGCGACCTTAATGCCGGTGTAGCTTGATGACCTGAACGGCGTGATAAGGTGTCATTCCTTCAGCAGTCGTAACAACGATCGAAGCATCAGTTCTTCAACAGCTCACGCGGTAAAACGGCGTATACCAACCGAATCAACAACTATTACTATCGCCACCTAGCGAACATACATTTAGATCATCATTCACAACGGCTCGCATACAAGCCACCCATTAGTTTATAATTGTCATAATGCAAAACAATATCAACGTGATCATCTCAACGTTCATGGGCTAAAATTATCGACGCTGATTGGTTGATTCCCAAATCATGAAATTGATCGAAACTTAAGAACATACGCTAAGTTAAGAGCGTGATCGATTCGCCTCTTCCAAACTCTACCTCCCTGATCACACTGAGTGAATGTAGCATAGTTAGCTTCCGCCATCTTGGAATAGTCTAAACCTCCTTCTCTTCCACCTGCCTGGGCGGAAGGGCATAAGAGGTGCTCCAAGAAGATAAGAGTCGAAACGATCGCATGGCAAGTGCTCTTCTAGAAGAGGTTGAGTTTGGAAGAGGCGAATCGATCGCGCTCTTACAATGCGTGGAAAACCGGCCATCCAATAGAGCGATTCAGGCTGTCGATCATTCCCTGACGTCACTGTTGCCTTTATCCAATCATGTGACGAAAAGGGGTCTTCCATGTGCGTTATATCGGACAAGCAAGTCGGACAAACGAAGCAGCGTGTTCTTGTCAGTTTCAGAGATGAGTAGGTCTCACCTGTACCTACCATCAGCTATGATTGTCAATTTCATACCCACGAGTAAGGAAAAAGAACTCAAGCGTGGGTGGGGCTTAGTGTCGGAGCCTGGATCAGTCTATTGCACTCTTGTTCGAGAAGTTTATTGCAATGAGCTCTGCATCGTGTGATCCGGGCATAATGCACCCCCATCCCCCTCCACTCCCCGGGCCCCCATGCTAACGCAGAGAGGAGGTATTCTCTAACATGTCTTCCTCGTCTAAAATCGCAATAATTATTGAAATTGATACTGACCTTCTTTTTCATATGTTGTTATCACAATGCACACTAAGATGCTATTTGTTTGAGATGAAAAAGTTCACGACCTACAGTTCGCATTTTGTTTAATGTTGTATATCTTTGCCGGTGCGGTCTGAAGCTCCTGTGGTCTGTTTGCCGGGTAGTTACCTCCTGGGAGACACATGCCAGCCGTGTCCATCAGGCCAATACCAAAGCAGATCAGGACAGATTGAGTGTCTGAAATGTCCACCCGGTCATTACCAGTCCCAGTCCAACCAGACGTCATGTGACCAGTGCACTACTGGCACCTACCAATCCGCCGAAGGTATGACGTCATGCAACCCGTGCATTGCTGGCATGTTCCAGCCGCAGTTGGGACGCTCGAGTTGCTTCCCGTGCGAGTCCGGCACCTTCCAGCCATATCAAGGTCAAAGCGCCTGCAAGGATTGTCCGGCAGGCAGTTTCCAGAACGACACCGGGCAGAGCGAGTGTTCCCTCTGCGCACCGGGAGAGTTTCAGGGCTTCACGGGACGGGTAAACTGCTCGCTGTGCCTCCCAGGTCACTTCCAACCGGCGAATGGAAGCCCCAATTGCACAGTGTGTCCTTCTGGAGAGTATCAACCGGAGGAGGGCATGGCCGATTGCCTGTTAGCCTCTGCTGGCTTCTATCAGCCCGACCCCGGCGCGCTGACCTTTCACTCCTGTCCCCATGGCCAGTACCAGGAGTACACTGGGCAACCAAACTGCGATGTGTGTTTAGAAGGACTCAACACGACGGATACCAACTCCACGAGCGTCACCCAGTGCCGAAGTGAGTACCGTCATGTTACCATGGTAACGCGATGCGTTTATACAGTGATTGCATTGAGTTGTTTCCGTACTAAGGATGTTTAAGTTTAATTGCAGGAGGCCCTTGCCAAGTTGTCGAGATTGGAAATACCGATGTATATAATCCAATATAGTCAAGTAAATTCCAGTCAACAATAGTTTATTTAACCAAGTAAATACATAAGAAGCAACAAGTGGCATAAATAAAACAAGGAACAACTGATTCATTCATAGGGTTGGGATATTCTTGTAAAACCTGATGGTCGCTGACACTAGAGCCACCCATATATATTTATATAATAATAATAATAATAATAATGATAATAAAAATAATAATAATAAAAATAATAATAATAATAATAATAATAATAATAATAATAATGGCAATAATAATAATCAAATAGTCCAATACATGATGATCGGTTAGTGTCATTATATTATGTGTTTCGGGATATTTCATGTCAGTACAACATGAAAATATATATCTGGCGATAAAATATGTCGCCCAGCTCCATGCTATTTTGTCCTGTTCGAGGGCGAAATATTTGGCTCCGGCCGTTTCGAACTTACGCACGATGGTCAATTTTGCGTCTCAATATATAGAGGGGAGGGAATACCTTTGCCGATCTCCGCCATTGACATCCAGGAATTCTTGGAGATTCGTGATTAGATGTTGGTGACCGCTATCCGTACAATTTCTGGTTGAACGCGAAGACCCTTTTCCCTATTTACAGCGATCCGTTATACCAATCTGCGAATTCCTCGATATTCGCGATATCCCCCTTAAGGTGTTTTTCGTTTTACTCTCCCTAATGTTCTTGAGGATTTGCGATTCGCAGGGCGTACCCTCCCCCCCCCCCCCCTATATCAGACTTGTGCCTCTACTATATTTCGTTTATTATACAGTATTATATATCTTCAGCTCCATGTGATATATCGTTCGGCACATGCTTGAATGGCGGCAAATGTACTGGACCGTACAATACCTCGATGGGGCCTGAATGCCAGTGCCCATCGGGACTGACAGGCCAGCGATGTGAAGAAGGTAGGCGTCAATTAATATAGACAGGCTAACCATGTGAATAAAGCGGGCGTTAACACTGACAGGCTAACCATGTGAAGAAAGCGGTCGTTAAAACTGACAGGCTAACCATGAAGGTGGGCGTTAACACTGATAAGCTAACCATGTAAAGAAAGCGGGCGTTAACACTGACAGGCTAACGAGGTGAAGAAGGCGGGCGTTAACACTGACAGGCTAACCATGTGAAGAAGGTGGGCGTTAACACTGACAGGCTAACCATGTGAAGAAAGTGGGTGTTAACACTGACAGGCTAACCATGCGAAGAAGGTGGGCGTTAACACTGACAGGCTTACCATGTGACGAATGTGGGCGTTAGCACTGATAAGCTTACCATGTGAAGAAGATGGGGCGTTAACACTGACAGGCCAACCATGTGAAGAAGGTAGCCGTTAACACTGACAGGCTAACGATATGAACTGGTAAGACATTAATTTTGAAAGTTCAGCAGTGTGGTAGACATTAATATAGATAAGCCAGTGATGTGCATCTGTGGGAATTAATGTTGACAGGCCAATGATGTGAATAGAGCAGACATTAATTTCAATGAACCAGTAATGTGACCTGACGAGACAATAATATTGACAGGCCAGTGATGTGAATAGGATAACATTAATATTCACAGGGAGTGCCCCCTGTGCACCCCCCCCCCCTTCCCTGGATCCACCACTGACTTCGACAGGTTGCATCACAGTGTTTCAGAATACAATTCGTGAACATTTATCATTTGCGAACAGATATCGACGAGTGTCTCAATCCGCCATGTAGCAACAAAGGAAAATGTGACAACCTGTTCGGCAGCTATGAGTGTAACTGCGTGGAAGTGAAAGGCATAACCTATGCTGGACAGCATTGCGAACAAAGTAAGTGTGTAATTAGTCCAAGCGCGTTTTCGTATATGTTGACCAAATGTGCAAACTGTGTATTTTCATCGTATTGGCGGTAAACTACAGGAACTATCGTATCAAAAACAATCAATAGTGAAGCACGATGTGTAATATTGTTATGTTTCTTAATAAGGTCAATCTATGAGTTATTATGGACTGATTGACTAATTAATGATAGACTAATTAAAGATCGGCTAATTAATTATGTCATTTCTATTTTTGCACATTTAATGCTACGCCTAGCTCTCCCAAGGTCGTTCAAGCTTTTTGCTGCTTATTTTACTGTTTAATTGTTGTTCCATTACTGCATTACGCTTTATTTGTTCCCATCGCGTAGAAGTCACAAGCCGGCCTGTGGTCACCATGGTAACACCCTCCTTCGGCCCCCTCTCGGGTGGTACAGAAATCAACATTACCGGATACAATCTCGACCTGTTCCCTCCAGTCAGACTGGAAATGGACAATCGCTATCGCTGTGACTACATCGGAAATGCAGAGTAAGCTGTCCATTCCACCTAACTCAAGGCACATGGGTTCGTTCGGTGATTGTGTGTGTGGTGTGTGTATGTGTGGGTGGGTGAGTGTGTGGTGTGTGTGTGGTGTGTGGTATGTGTGTGTGGTGTGTGTGTGTGGTGTGTGTGTGTGGTGTGTGTGTGTTTGGTGTGTGTGTGTTTGGTGTGTGGTGTGTGGTGTGTGTGTGTGGTGTGTGTGTGTGGTGTGTGTGTGTTTGGTGTGTGGTGTGTGTGTGTGGTGTGTGTGTGTGTGGTGTGTGTGTGGTGTGTGTGTGTTTGGTGTGTGGTGTGTGGTGTGTGTGTGTGGTGTGTGTGTGTGTGTGTGTGTGCGGTGTGTGTGTGCGTGGTGTGTGGGTGTGTGTGGTGTGTGTGTGGGTGTAGGTGTGTGCGGTGTGTGTGTGTGCGTGGTGTGTGTGGTGTGTGTGGTGTGTGTGTGGGTGTAGGTGTGTGTGGTGTGTGTGTGTGTGTGGTGTGTGTGTGGTGTGTGTGGTGTGTGTGTGTGTGGTGTGTGTGGTGTGTGTGTGCGGTGTGTGTGTGCGTGGTGTGTGTGGTGTGTGTGGTGTGTGTGTGTGTGTAGGTGTGTGTGGTGTGTGTGTGTGTGTGGTGTGTGTGCGGTGTGTGTGTGGTGGGGGGGGGGGGGTGAGTGGTGGGGTTGGTGGGGCGAATTGAGGCACACACCATGAAGCATCATTCATTGAAGTCATTCAATCTTTTTTTCCTCTCCTGTCTATAGCAAACACACGTTCCTGACACCTAGCGGCAACAGTACGGACGAGGACGTTTCGCTCCCCATTGTGGTCGTTTTCCTCGGCGGTCTGCGGGTCAAGACTGACTACACGTTCCAGTACAAGGGAAACCCTAACATCACAGATTTTGAACCCCAGTCGACCCTCCTCGAGTGAGTTTTATTGCGCGAGATTCAGGAAGTTGCTTGCTGTGATGCGGGGTTGGGTTCGGGTAGGGTTGTGGGGAGGTATGAAGCTCTGGGAAGGGGGGGGGGGGCAGCACTACGTATATTTAGGTATATACATATGTACCGCCCAAATTGCCCTTTTTTTCTCCGTCCCTGAAGCAGAAATCATCATTTTTTCTCGATTTGCCTATTGTTTTTTTTTCAAAATTGCAGTTCTCGACTACGCAGTCCATTTGACATTTTTGATGCCTTTTTAACCACACATTTTTGTCAGTGTCTATTTCGGGTGCCTTTTGTAACTGCACATTTGTCAGTGTCCATTTTTAGGTGCCTTTTTTAACTACTTGTCAGTGTCCGTTAGAGATGCCTTTTTTAACCAAAAATGCCCTCAATGACCATACGGTTGGCACGTTTTAGTTACGAAATTTGAACAAACATGAACATGGCATCAAATATGAACGCTGAAAACCGTAAAGCATGGGTACCCCCCGCCCACAAAATTCTAGTTCTGGTTAGTGACAGTAAAAGTTTGTACATATAAGGAACATATTTGGGTTTGTGTAATATGGCATATACTTTAAGCCTGTAGAAAATTCAGTGTGGCGTCCTTGCTGGGTCACGTACCGACTAGGCACAACATGCAACCGCTTGGTGTTGTTTTATGCTAAACTCATGGGGCGGATCTTGGGAACACGAACATACACCGTAAAAGTCGGGTTCTCTGACCCCCCCGCCCCCCGGTCGCAAGTTTTCAGAGAGCACCCCGACACCATTTAGGAAATTCATAGATCGGCCCCTGTAAACTGCATGCCCATATAGTTACCAATTAAAGACGTCATGTTTGAAGTACATAGTTGGGGAAGTGGGGGGGGGGGAATTTTCAGAATATTTCATCTTTTCTAAAGTATTTTCAATCAAGCAAAGCGATGACACGTTGTCCGCAGGTTACCACCCAGCCCATTTATTCGAGTATTACGTAGTACCTTCACCGTGTTGTTTCTACTATTCAGGGGCGGAACAACCGTAACGGTGACGGGTGACTCACTGGATGCAGTCGCCAATCCCAAAGTAGAAGTCACCGTTAAAATTAGTCGCAAGTGGATCATCAACGCTCACAGAATACAGTACAACATCACTGAAACACGTTTTCAAGGGGTATTTATGTTTTAATGAATTTATCCGTCATTTATCATCGTTGGTGATAGTAGATGGCCACAAATAATGAGGTTGCCACAAACAAATATTGTTGAGAATTTGGTTGGCGTTATAATTACTTGACGTAATTATGCGATGTCGGGTTTACACGGTACGATCATTCCTTCAACAGTCGTAACAACGGTCGAAGCATCGGCTGGTCAACAATTAACACGATCAAACCGCGTACCAACCGACTTAACAATTATCCCATATCGCCATCTAGCGAACATACCAATCGCGCATCATTCATAACGTCATGCATACAAGCCACGCACACATTCATAACTGTCAGAATGCAAACAATGTCAACGTGATCATCTCAACGCTGATTGGCTAAAATGCACGACGCTGATTGGTTGACAATTCCCAAATCGCGAAGTTGATCGAAACCTTAAAACATACAATAAGTTTACAATGCGTGCAAAAACCGCCCCTCCAATTTCGCAGTTGGTCTAAAAGTTAACTTCGTTGCAATGAACTTTACAACGTATTGCATCGTGTGAACAGGGCATTATGGCCAAAAACAAACAAGCCATATTCACGTAGTCGCCATATGTACATGGTCGCAATAAACATGTGATCGCCATGAACACGTGGTCGTCATGAACACGTGGTCACCATAAACATGTGGTCGCCATGAACACATGGTCGCACTCTCGCATATTGGCCTCTACATACACATGGAAGGAAAGAATGTTTAATAGCTATGATAAAAACAGATAAATCCTGCATGTGACATTAGTATTTCCTCTTCCAGCGATGTGTGCGTGGTGCTAACGCCAGCGCGAACATCATGTGTCTGACACCCGATATGACCACCGGGGTTCCCGTAGACATCAGGAATGCCACGGAAAGCAACCCCAATGGCACAGTGGATTACAGCACCGACGACGTAGAAGTCGGTTTTTTTATTGGTTTCAAACTGGATGGCGTCGCGGACTTCAAGAATATCAGCAACAGTTCTAACCCGGCGTTGGCCGCCAAGGGCTTGTTGAAAATCACCCCCCTTCCAGTAGTGATACGAAACCCAGAAACACCAGTTGAATACGACCCCGAGATGCCCTACATACTCTACGTAAGTCTCGCCTCGGGTGTCATAGCTTTCTTACTGACAACAACACGTTGAATACATGCCATGATTCCTAATGGATGGGAGAAGGTGTGTGTGTGTGTGTGGGGGGGGGGGGGGTTACTTACATGTTTTTGTCGCAGCGCGGGGCCATTTTTTTGGGTTTATTAAGACGAGTGCAACTGTATATTAATCAGGTTTTATGCAACATCGTGCCATTGTCTCGGGCGGTTTCTTGTTCCAGTTTAGCCTTCATGTGCATGAAAAACCCACTAATATTATTAATATTAATTTTTCCCGTTACATTATTTTTTCGGGTTTGCTTGCCTCGGTCTTAGCGCGTGTTTTGACGTTTCTGATATCATCTCAGGGCGACAGTTTATCGGGAGTCGACGTAGCGGACTATCGCGTGGAGGTCGGCGATGGAACATGTAGCATTACGGACTTGGCGCAGTCCTCTTTAACATGTAGCCTACCCCCACCCACGCCTGGTCGACGCCCCGACAGCGGCGATGAGGGAGACGTGCGGGAAGTATGGGTAAGTGAGATAGTATTCTTTCCGGCATAACGTGTAACCCCCATAGGCCTGTCCAGGGGGGGGGGGGCGGCACAGGGGGCACTTGTCGCCCCGTTCAAACCCAAAGATATATCTTTTTAAATTCTGTGACCCTTGGTCATCGGTGGGGGGCACAGGAAGCAAGTGTCCCCCTTCCCTTTCAGACCCTATATGCTATACCTTAACCCCAACCCCCCTCCTGTTTCTCTGCGCCACGATAACCTACCTTTATTTTAGGAACTAGTTATTGTGCCCGCTCCCCCCCTTTCAAGAATTTCTGCGCACGCCTCTGACCGCGTGTCCTGGTAGCAGACATTGGATAATCATCCAGAGATCAAAGCGTCCAACTTTAAGCCAATCATGCAGCTCGGAAAGTTTAAAGCTACTCGTCTCTTAGACAATTTCCCATTAGTACCACATGCATTCCTTAAAGCGTTAACACTACCAAGGCTAGATCAGATAAAGTCCAAGTTTCCAGTAATGTATTGTATAGCATGCGTTTATTATTGTATGTCCTAGATCGATGTATTATAAAAGTTTCCCCGTTAGATCGTTGCCATGGATCCAGTCATTCCGTCATCGTATTTATGACGATGACACATCGCTGTGTTACATCTTGACAACGACATGTCCATATATATATCTGATCCGCTAGTTCCACTTTCAGCTCTTCATTGGTACGAACGTCATGCTGACAAATATGGGTTTCATCAAGTACCCCCCCAGCTGGCCGCCGCTGGTAGGAGCGTCACTGGGCGCTGTTGCCATGGCATCGATTGCCATAGTAACGGCAGTGTGTGTGGTCAGGCAACGACGGAGGTTACGACGGAAGGCCACCGACCTGGGCGACGAAGAGGTGTTCATTCTGCCCCCCCTGCCCGCCGAGGAGCAGAGAGTCAGCCACGGTGACGGCCGCTGGTTCAACACGCGCGATTCCGTGCAGTACAAACTGCGGCGCGTGATGGCCACCAAAGGGGGAGGGTTGGGCGTCGGGCCCGGGCTGCAGGGAGGTCGGGAGGCTGCAGGCTACAGCCCTCGCTATACAGACCAGGAGGACATGATGGCGCAATGGCCCGCTGGGCAACGACAACCGGGTGCCACGGAGGGCACACCGACTAGGCCTCAAACTTCAACCACCCACGGGGCTAGGTTGATGTACTGGCAGCGGCAGTCTCACCTTGGCCAGGATGTCAGCCCGGAGGACTGGTACAAGAACAGGCCTCACCCCCTCACACAGGAGGCGGACGCCGATTATTTGACGACAGATGAGAGCGTTCAAGGCACGATCGACTCGTACGACGGAGGCGACTTGTTCACTCCAGCGGTTGATCCGGAAGCCAACAATCGTAATCACCGTACGGCAGAGAACGACACCGAACATTTCGATCCATTTGAAAGTAATCCAAATACCAACAAGTTCTACATGAATACCGCGTACTCTCGCGATCGATCACGTGACGCTGACACGCGAGACCCACATGACGCAAGAACTTATTCTAGTAAAAAATCCCACGTAGATGTGAGACAAACTAGGAACGCTCGCCCCAGAAGCATCGATGCACCCCGAGCCCAAGCCGTCAGCAAATCCGGAGAGGTAAGTAGCGGTGGCGTCCGTAGCAATGGCGCCGGAAGGGTGTTGAATCCGCCGATGGATCCGAGGGGAATGCCGCCAGGACCCCCGGACCACGTGCAGGATATCAATGACTTATACATGAAAAATTGGCGCACCAGAGAGGCCATTGAAGACGTCAGAGCTGACAGCAGGCGACGCGACTTATCCCCGGCAGACAGATCCCAGGGTACCTCTCGCAAGATGTCGCCGAGAGCTTTGGCGTGGCGTGGTCACGAACAAACTCCCTTTGACATGCCGCTTCGAGCCCAACGTGAGACATACACACCCGATCACCGAGCCGGAAAACAGCGGAAAAGGGATGTTTTATCGCTGTATCCTGAGGATTGACAAATCAAAATAAGCATTTCGAATGAACCTCGTAACAGGAAAACGCAATAGAATTGCATGTATATTATTGCTTCATATTAGTAATGGCAATTCATTTGTGACATTTATATAGTAGAATTACACAGTCACCTGTTATGCACTCAGATATCTCTGCATAGAGGTGATCCTCAGCAAATTGTGAGTAGTATATATAAATGAAGCTGCAACAGTGAGTTTAATTTTGTTACCATTTGGTACATACTATTATGTTTAGGTTTCATCACCATTTATACTGCCATTTCTGTTATCATGTTGTTATGTTGTTCTTCCTTGTATCGCTTCTACAGTATACGGACATTGAGTGGAAATGATTTTTGGTACAATACTGTACATCATAATGCCATCGTTCATTAGTACATGCAACATTTCCAAGTTTCCTGACGCCAGTTCTGTCAGAATGTCCCATTTTTAGTAGCGTTACGTAACGCGAAAGTTAAAAGTTAAAAATGTTTATATGACATCCTTAGTGACACAACTAACTAAGCATTCTTGTGACGCTCAGATAGCACAACGACGGAAGACCATCGTCGGGCCAACGTCGCCCGCTACATTGGCCCACCGTCGGCAAACATTTTAGTCTTAACATAACATTTATTGACCAAAGTACAGCGGGCGTATTTATTGACGCATGGATCTCTTGACACCAGATCAGTCAGATTCTTGCAGCCGTTGGGCCATGTCGTGATCTGTGAACAGAATCTACCGTTTATAGCGCAAAATGCATTTAAAATAATATGATGTCCAAAATCATTCAGAAATACCTCGCAACAACAGATTTTAGTTGTAGGCAGTGCAGATCCCCCCCCCTCTTCTGTGTGTGTGGGGGGGAGTGGGGTATTTCCGTTCATCGTGGCCTGTGTTAGTAGTGTGGCCGTGTCGGCTGTGCCTGTGGTGACCAGGCCTGGCTCACTCCAAGGAGAGTGAGCTCATTCTAAGCAGACTAGGCCAGGCCGGGTTATGCCCGATCGGTGAGCCATGGCTGTCAAGGGGAGATCAAAGCATCGAAAGAGCTGTTATTATTTGATTAGAGCTGATTATGCTTCAGACGATACGTTTTCCGATGCAGTCGATCAAAATCTTACGTCTGACAAGATTTATTACTTCAAACCGTTATGAAAATGAAAAGGAATGAAAATATATATGCCGATATGCAGAGAAACACCGCCATCTTTTAAAGGTTCTCAAACAGCCACAGAAGGTGAAGGTCGTAGTTTCCTAGCTCACTCGCCAGACGGATAAACGTGCAGCCAGCAGCCCCACGCCACCGCCGCTTGCTATATTAAATCAGACCACTAAACCAGACAATAATGGAGACATAGTAAACTTCAAATATGTTTAAATATCATAGTTCATATGACACAACAGAGTCAATAGGTATATCGCACTGGCTTGCGAATTTGCCTCCCATATCTGGTTGTCACAACCGATGGTGACGGCGATGACTGCACACGGTTGTCAGCAGTTTCACAGGGTGAAACGCTCGGCGACTCAGACAGTGACATAGCAGTCTCCATCTGATCAGGCTCTGCCTCTGGTATCAATGCCTCTGGCGTTGATACCAGATAAGACCTGGGTTGGTACTCAGCATCCACTGTCGCTGGTTCCCATACACTTCCTCTCCGAATTCCTACCGAATCCTTCGGATGCAGAGCTGACAGAGAAACGGAACTTCTGTCATAATAATGTTTCTGCACCTCCTGTGCTCTTCTGAGTTTGGTGTACATGGCTTCACAATTTACCGACATCGGGGGCAGAAGGCGATCATGGGTGAGTAGTTTTGAATTCAACCTTCTACCCATAAGCAGTTGAGCCGGAGAATGGTGCCCATCCAACCACTGGAGTATTCCTCTTGTTTGAACAGTTCTCTGATAGGAGCACTAACCGCAGATAAGTTTGGTAGAAACTTGGCGAGGTAGTTTACAAAACCAATGAATGTACGGACTTCATCTTTGCTGATAGGCTCTTTCATTTCAGACACCGCTTTGATTTTCTTTTGATCTGGTTTCAAACCATCAGCTGTCAAAGTATGTCCTACATAGTCAAACTGAGACATTGCGAATTTACATTTCTTCAAGTTAAATTTCACATTTGCCTCTCTGGCTCTCTTTAATACCTCTCGCAGTTTCACATCATTTTGCTCATTATTCTCGCCCCAAATTAGGATGTCATCTACAATGCATTCTACCTCTTCACAACTGTCAAATATTTGAGACATTTTCTTTTGAAACACTTCACTCGCGGAGGAAATTCCGAATGGCAATCGCCTAAAAGAATATCTGCCGAAAGGAGTGTTGAACGTGCAAAGTTGTGTGCTTTCCTCATCTAACTGGATCACTCAGTACCCTGAGCTGGCATCCAATTTTGAAAAGACTTTTGCTCTTCGAATGCGCGATACAATATCTTCAATTGTGGGCATTGAATGATGTTTCAGTCTTATAGCTTCATTCAAATTGTTTGGATCTAAGCATAACCTTACGCTCCCATTTTCCTTTTCCACAACAACAAGACTTACCCAGTCAGTGGGTTCATCTTGTATTTCAATGATATTCTCCTTTTCCATTCTTTTCAATTCAGATTTAACCTTGTCTCTTAGTGCAAGTGGCACCGTTCTTGGTGGATGCACCACAGGAGTCACAGTTTTATCAATTTGAATATGGTGTTTGCCCTCTAAACATCCTATACCAGCGAACAAGTCCTGGTTATTCTCTACTACACTGTTCTGTTCTACTTTATAGAGCCTTTTCACTAATCCCATTTCTTCGCTTGAGTCGCTACCTAAAACAGTTGGCACCTGTTCTTCCACCACTTGCAACACAGTATCAAAGACTGTCTTTGTGTTTGAGTGGTAGTACAACTTCAGCACATGGGGTAGCATGCTGACCAAAATACCCAGTTAGCTTGGCTTTGGTTTCTCTGATTTTACAGTTTTCATTTCCTAATTTGTCCAACATGCCTTTGGATATCACATTGCATTGTGCACCAGTGTCAATCTCAAATGCACGGCTCACACTTCCTATCTCTAGTTGCACCGACCATGTGTTTCCACTTTTCCCTGTATTGAGAGCAACAATGAACATACTTTCTCCATTTTCACTTACACATGCACTGTTTTGCATGTAGTGAACCTTGTTCCTACTTGGTATCTTGTCTGAGACACTTGCATATGATTTTAACCTGCACATTTTGACAAAGTGACCCATTTTATGACAATTTATACACTTCTTGTTATACGCTGGACACCTACCATACACATGTTTTGTGCCACACCTTGTGCAGTCAAATGGGACCCTGGTATCATGGTGGTTACCTTTAGAAGGTTTAGACTTTCTAACCATGTGTACTCCATTAGGCACGTCTGTCAAGTCTTTTAGTTGTTGACGTGAGGTTCCATTAGCACGACAAAAGTCCGTTGCTCGCTTGAGATTCAAATCACTATCTCGCAATAATCGCTCTTGCAGGGAATTATCAGACACACCACACACTATATGGTCTATTATCAGAGACTCAGAAAGTCCTCCAAATTCACATGACTTGGACTTCGTCTTCAAATCTGTTAGGAACTGGTCGAAAGGTTCTCCATTACTCTGCTTCCTTGTGAAGAATATGTGACGCTCGGAAGTTACATTCTTCTTTGGAATGTAAAATTCCTCGAATTGGTCCTTTAAGTTCTGCTGAACTTTTCCATCATCTTCAGTTGCGAAGTCAAAATTGTTATACACTTCTAATGCCTCTTCTCCAATTACGTGAAGAAAGGTTGCACATTGCAGAGCTGCTGACTTATTGTCCTTTTCTGTAGCACTGAGATAAAGTTCAAATCTCTGCTTCCAACGTCTCCAATTTTCAGCAATGTTACTTTCTAGAGACAATGCTGGTGGTGGTACTAAGGCTTCCATCACTTACCTTCTTCTTTCTTGCTTCTTTCTTCTTTGTCCAGTCTTCTGACACCATGTCATGTATTTTACATGTATAAAATTAGTTATTACTTTACGGCCCATCTCATGACCAATGACCAATAACCAGCACAACTAGACAGCATGGGTTTCACATGAAGAAGAGGTCTTTATTGCAAGTCACACCCTCTTTTATAGGCAGTACACCTGGTGGCCAGTGAAGGCATACAATACAAAATCCACCTGGTGTATGATTATTAGCAACACATTCATCATAACGTCCAAACCCTATACTCTAGTCATAATGACCAGTATATTACAGCAGCAACAGGGGCGGATCCAGTAATTTGAAAACGGAGGGTCCGCCGAAACTTGCGACAGGGGGGTGGGGTGATCCACGCCTCAGATAGCGTTCTTCCTCCAAAAGAGGGGGAGTGACGACTTGGAGGGGACTCTGAACAAAATTTCGACCTGGGAAACCGCCAATTGTTTTAAGACCGGCCGGGGGGGGGGGGGGGGGCACTAAAACTTGCGACCGTGGGGGAAGAAGGGGGGGGGGGGCGGATGCGTCCACGCCTCAGATGGCCTAAATTTTGCATTGAAAAACGGCATTCATCCTCAAAAGGGAGGGGGGCTCCGGACCTCCTAGACCGCCCCCCCCCCCTAGATCCGCCCATGCGACAAGAATCTTGCATGGATCAGAATAATCATAAATGTATATAGACTTATGCACCGTCATATGTCCAGGGGCGGATCCAAGAATGTGAAAAAGGGGTAGTAGAAACGGCATTTTTCTTCAATAATGGGGGGGAGGGTCCGGACCCCCTGGACCCCCCCGGACCCCCCCACCCCGCCCCCTCCCTGCCTTGATCCGCCCTTAGTGTCGCTTACGTTATCAGATACCTGCTAATGGCTGCCCAACTAACACGTCACATGAACATACCCGCAGACAAGGATGTTTAATTCGAATAAATGTATTGAATTCAACCTGTTTGTCATGTGGCCTTGTTTTTTTACCTGTATGCGTTACCGTATCGGTTCGTGCCGCACGCCTGGCCACTCGGCAGTCGGCACCACAATGAACAAGCAAAACTGTTACTTGCGCCCCTTCTGGAAAGGAAAGGTGTTTCAATTGGCTGGGTTCCACATATGTCGACTTTCGTGACACCCGGAAAGTTGCATTCTGTAACGCCCTCAAATTAATGTTGGATGTCAGAGCTGGGGAGGACGGGGGGGGGGGGGTTACCCCCCCCCCGCCCCCAGAGCTACGCTTCATTGTGCGATTTTTGGAAGTCTGGAAGACTTCCGCCTTAATTCATGGGAGTCTCGGGATATTTTGTACTGTGAAAGGGGGTCAGGCTTTGGCGGGGCCCGCTATTGTTACATAATCGGGAAGGGAAGGGGGTGAGGGCAAGGGGAGGAGGGGACGGCAAGGGGAAGGGGTGATTGGGAGGGTGAGGGCAAGGGGAGGGTGGCTAGGTGTTAGATTGTGGTGGTGGAAAGGGAGGTGAGGACAAGGGGAGGGGTAGGGTGATGAGTGCTGGGTGGTATTAATAGTGGATGGGGGTGAGGACATGGGCGGCGGGTGTGGGTGGGGGTGGAGGCGGAATCTTTTAGCATCCATGGACATGCATATAGGCATTATACATTCATTTTTCTAATCTGTATGAACATAACACATTAAGAGTAGTGAAGGAGGCTGCGTGAGTTGGGTCCGGTGCTTATAAAATGGCACCACGCCCAGACTCGGGCCAGGCTACAAGTACAAGTACATCTGCAAGTACATGAGACCAATTACAAATACATTTACAATGTACTCTTTTTGGCGGATCCAGGATTTTGAAAAGGGGGGTTCAAACTTGTGGGGGCTGGGGGCGGCTCTGAACAAAATTGCGACCGGGGGGTCCACCAATTTGTTGACGATACGGGGCGGGGAGATCCACTGAAAACTTGCGACCGCCGCCTCAGATAGTTCTTCGAAAGGGGGGGGGGGATCCGGACTGCCTGGACCGCTTCCCCCTCCCCCCTTGTACCTTTTACAAGTAAAGAAAGCGGGCAGCGAATTAGTCCGATTTACCAATTTACCCTTCATGTGCACAAACGAGGCCTGAATACCAACCTTGAGTCATTTCAAAGTTTGTGTAACAGAATAAATGTAGGTATCCGTAGCCGAGTAAAATCGGGCTCTCGCGCGACAAGGCCAGCATGGTCAGTAACAGTATGGCATAATCATATCCGGGCATGGCAAAAAGCAACTGATTTGTTATGGCGAAAATCGCCATCATATGAATCTGCTCTGTTTGTGTGTGTGTGTGTGTGTGTGTGTGTGTGTCTGTCTGTCGGCACGATAACTGTCGAACACTTGCAGTTATCGTTGTGGAACTTCGCCAACAGATGCCAGAAGTAAAATCTCAGGTCAAGTTCGTTGCCGGGAGAAATCGGTCGGACATCAACGTCACAGTGACGTCATACGTCTAAAACAGATTTTTCGGCCTAAATCGCTTAGTATTATAAAGCGGAGTTAGTGCTGCCTTTCCAAAGCATATTAAATAATGACATTTTATCAGTATAATCTGTATCAAGGGATGTTCATATTTTTTATGTTCTATGGCTTTTATGCATGATAGGGAATCTTGGTATATAATAAATTGGTCATACATTGAGTTTTCAATATCTTCAAGTGCCATCATTAGATCTACTGCTTCTGCGGTGTATATAGAACATTGGTCTGGGAGGCGGTTGCTGCATTGGTGCTCACCGGCCACAGCTGCAGCGGCCATCCTGTGGGATTCTTTTGAGCCATCCGTGTATAGAGGGAAATGGTTGGGGTGTTGATTGTGGATAGCATGTTTAAGTTCTATAAATTGTGATGGGTCTGTGTCCGATTTGTTGTGAGTTGCTAGTTCTAAAAGCACCTATGGGGATTCCATTTCCCACGGGGGGATTTCTGGGACGTGCCAGGTTCGTATATCGTTGAAATTGATATTGTACCTTGTCGAAAGGTTATCGACTCGAATTCCAAAGGTGGGTATTGTGTTTGGTTTGTTTTCAAATAGTGTTGTAAACTTTGGATGGAATACGTCTTTAACGGTAGTACTATTGAGACTTGTCTTGAGCGTATTGTTGTGCCAATTTATCTCTACGATAGTATAGAGATCGCGCAGCGGACTCCACGTACAGGCTTTTCGCAGGAGATGTGCGGAAAGCTCCCAGACATAAACTAAGTGCTTGGTTGTGCACTGGGTCCAGCATCTGCAAATATGCTTTGTGTGCTCACCTGTAAATCATCGACCCATAATCTAGCCGTGACCGAATCAGGGCTCTGTAGATATTTAATAATGTCTCTCTTTCTGTTCCCCATTCCGGATTAGATAGCACTTTAATTATGTTAAGTGCTTTGGTACATATCTGTATTTTTGAAAACATTTCTGTTGACAGAAGTGCATAAACACTGTTTTAGTTTTTGAAAATTTAAATCCATTCTCATCGCACCACTGTTGTAACTTATTGAGGTTCATTTGTAGTTGCCTTTCTATTGTGATCATATGTTTAGACCTGAAACAGGTAAAAAAGGCATCAGCAAATAGAGAAGGATTGATGTTATTAGTGAGACATTTTATGATGCTGTTGATTTTAATACTAAAAAGGGTTACAGATAAGATGCTGCCTTGGGGAAGCCCCATCTCCTGATCGATACTTCGGAGAGGATAGTTCCGACCCTTGCCTGAAATAGATGCTTGTTTAGGAATTCTTGAATAAAGTTTGACATACGACCTCTGAGGCCCATATCATGGAGGTTTTTTAAAATACCATATTTCCATGAGGTGTCATATGCCTTTTCAAGGTCAAAGAATACTGCCACCACGTGTTCCTTTCTGATGAATGTCTCGCGTATATAATATATATTATCGAAAGCCACTCTGGAATTTAGTGATAATATTATTTGTTTCTAGATAATATGTAACGAGGGTATTCATCATCTGTTCTAGTGTTTTGCATATGCAACTTGCAAGATCTATTGGTCGGTAGGAAGAAGGATTGGTGGGATCCTACCCAGGCTTAGGGATAGGAATGACTATCGCCTTTTTCCACGATGGGGGTATTTGCCCGGTTCGCCAAATGAAGTTGAATATGTCGAGAAGAAGTTCCAAGGATGTATCGGGTAGTTGTTTTAGGAATTGGTATGGGATATCGTCTGGCCCTGGTGGGGTGTTGTTAGTTTTCCTCAGGGCAGACTGGAGTTCCTCCATGGAAAAGAGGTTATTATAATATTCATAATTTTTTTATTTGAAATGGAGTTTTTTCCTCTCACTAACCGTCTTGTATCTTTGAAATTTAGCTGTGTGATTATTTGAGGAAGAATTTGTTGCAAAGGCTTTCGGCAAGGTAGTGGCTATTTACACTGGTTTGGTGAGGGTTGTGTTTTCATGGATCATGTGGTTTATGCTGTTGTTTGCTTTTTCCCACTGATCTTCTGTATGGCTTGCCACGTTTTCTTAGTTGCTGTTTTATTTCCAAGTTTGGAGACATAGTTTCTCCAGGATTCCCTTTCTGTTGTTCGTATTGTGCTCACACTTGTTTATATTTTAGGATATTTCCTGGGGTAGGACGTATTTGGAGTTCTCGCTGAGCCTGTTTTCGTTGTTTTCGTTTCGCTGTACGGCCTCACGGCATTCATCGTTAAACCATGGCTTCCTTTGTAGCTTGAGATTGGTCGAGGTTTTCGGAATGCTGTTTTCAGCCATTTTATGAAGTGTTTCGCTGAAGAGGGCTATTGGGTCTGGTATACCTTGGAAGTTGGCTGTTTTTCAAAGCACATTTTTTTTAAAGTAGTCCAGTCAGCCTTATTTAGCTTCCAGTTTCATCTGGAGCGGAAAATTGGCTAGTAAGAAGGATAGGGAAGTGGTCACTGCCGTGAAGATCATCTTCCACTTTCCAGTTGAAATCAAGGCATAGACTGAAATGAGCTATAGTTAGGTCTATAACCGCTTTGGCACCATGCCCGGGGTGTATATAAGCTATTGAGCCATCGTTAAGCAGAACGGTATTGTTTTTTGAAGATAAAGTCCTCTAGCAGGCGGCCCTTGGGTTGTATGTCTTTACTCCATAGCGTATGATGAGCATTGAAATCGCCAAGAAGTATGAACGGCGCTGGATGTTGTTTCACTAGATTTTCTAGGTCTAGTCGTGTTGGACGTAAATTAGGAGGAATATAGATAGAGCACAGGGTTATGGTTTTGTGTAATGTTATTCGTATGGCTCTAGCTTTTAGGTTGGTCTGTTAGGGTATTTGGCTGTGTGGAGTTTTCTCCCTTATAAGAACACTAACTCGGCCTGTGATTTTATCTCCCTTATTAAGTCTCGGATTATCATATGATGTACATCCACTAATTGTTACATGTCCTTGGTTTTTGATGAAAGTGTCTTGGAGACAAGACAGATTGCATCAGTTGGTCTTGCCGTGGCCGCAGCGTTGGCACTGGAAACAGCGTAGATGGTTGGGTATATAAATATCGACTGGTATACGAAGGTATACTGCTTTTATTGTTGTAGGAGGGATGTGAGATGCAAATGTAAGTATTATGGTATTTGTTGGAATTCTTTCTCCATTTTTGGTGATTGATATCCGTTTGGCCTCCATGACATTCTGTGAGGCAAACTCGGAAACTATTTCTGTGTCAGAGCACATCTGAAGGTCACGGCATCCGATTACACCTCGGCTGTTGTTGAGGGCACGGTGAGGAATTATCGTTACTGGGATACGGAGGAGGGCCGTTGCTCGGAGGAGGTTGTCAGCATGACTCTTCCGTAGGACCTCGATGAGGAGGTCACCGGAGCGGAGTCGCTTTGGATGCCTTTGTCCAGTGCAAATGGTGATACATTAGAAATGAGGTAGATCTGGATCAGTGGCGTGCGGGGCGGGGGTGGGGGGGCGTCGCGCAGGCTACAGCAAGTTGTAGATTGCGAGACCTATAGTCGTGGGTCCGTCCTGGGGCCGGTTGCACCAAGCGGTCGCAAACGGTGGTCGCAAATCTGAAACGCCGGACGTACAAACGCCGGACGTATCACTGCCCTGTCTACGCCCGTGAGCTAACGTCGGTTGCACCAACCACAATTTAGGTGGTCGCACGTACGTCCTTGCTTGCTCGGGTTTTCCCCGTTGGAATGTGTCATGTCTGTCATCACATTGACTCCGTGTCGTTCGCAGGGGGACGGTTCCCGCACAGGAGACGGTACCACATCGGTCCAAACCCATGTATTAAAGTCAAAGAACTACCGTTGCCAGATTTGGCGCGCAAAACAGCCTTTTAGCACACACTTTCACGCTCCCCTAACAGTGACATTTTAAGCAAGTAAGACTTATTTACATAAAATTATTAGTTTATGACTTACATGAAGACGGGGTCATTGAACAATTCTGTTAATTTAATACACAAGAACTGTTGTTTATAGCTGATCACTAGATGCAATATCCCCAAAGGCCATGACTACAATATCTTATGGGATTGATGCTAAAACTTGCTTATAATGACAATACTGCACCATTGGTGGAAACCCTTTTTATGTAAAACATCTATCTATTGATGACTTATGGACACTACTGGCATAGATATTCAATAAATTAGTAGAATACTGCTTAAATTGCGTACTGTGGCTGCTGTTGTAATGAAACTGCACTTGTACGAGTGATATATTGCTGTCTCAGTGCTGTAGTACCAAAGGAAGGATTGTTCAACCACGATACTAATTGTCTAATTCAGCAATGAAGAGTCAAGGAGAGAACAAGGATCAGGGCGTGCCCAAGCACACGTAGAAAGTCGGGATTTGGAAGTATTCACTTGAAATGGCAATCCTGCAACTCGCAGAGAGTGGCAATGGGTCATATGGTCGAGTTCGCTGAAGTATGTGAGTGAGGGGACTGGACGCAAACTGGCTGACAGCGCGGTGACGTTTTGGCCTATAACTTGGTCGACATTGCATGTACACCGTCCCGATCGGTCTTAACATGTTCAACGTAGATCTTTCTATATCTCTTCGAAAAGCAACTTTCAATAATGGTGAACTATAGCAATTTGTTGGTGGTTTCATGAAGGCATATCGGAAGGACTGGTGTCGGCGCTAAACATGGCATACAACGGGCAATCCCATAAGCACGATGTTCGTCTTCCTTCTCAAGTTACGCTTGATCCTCGCAATGAACTTCCAAATGGTATCGCCTTCGTTGTTGAATATGGTTTTATCTTGGATCTTACGGCTGCGTCTAAGAACCAACTCGCTAGTCTCTGCAATCTCCTCTTATTCGGTTCCTCCAACGTTAACCTTGAAGATAATACTAAATTATTTAAAGCAGTGCAAATTTTCATTTCCGAAACAGGTCGGTTTATCCAAGAGCTATGCTGTCGATTTGATTTTCAGGGTTGTATGCCACTAAACCTTTGTCACTGTATTGAATTTGAACTTTCTGTATATTTGATCAACTGTACTTGTTAATGACTTAACCTCAACTCCACAACCACATTTTTGTTACATGTTGAGGTGGCCGTTGATATGTGTATTCGCTATCGGTAACCTCGTTAAATAAATAAAGTTTATACAAAAAAAACTACGCTTGATCCTGTCTCGTTTAGTCTAGCGGTGGGGGCAGAAATCTATATCTTTAGCGGCTTGCCACCCATCCATGCATATCGCTTGAAGTGAGGTCACTTACATAAACCGTGTAAGAGATCTTCAATGATGTTTAACTTTACCCGCTACTACGCACTATTTATGACCCACGTGCAAGGGTCATTGAGTTAGTAATGCTGATGCTTAAACTTCGACCTCTTCTTCACAGCACTCCACATATCATCACGGAGGCTCTTGTGAATAATTTTTAACGCTGTTCCTGCTAGTACCTGTTTTAATGGAAGCCTGTGTGTGTAGCATACGTTAGTTGAACTTCAGCGGTCAAGATCAGAATAAGCACCCCAGGGATTCTCCTTTCATAATCATAACAGACTGGATTTGAAGGAGTCAATGTCCTGGGACAGTATTCATAATCCCCTTATAAGTTACGCGCGCCAAGTGCATATTCGTCTTAGCCTCAACAGCGCATTGTGGTAGTATTCATGGCTAAGAAATCTTGTTCAATATGATTTTAGTACTTTCTTATTGTAGAAAATCCACTTTTTGGGTGACTGCTTAGGCATTTTAAACCCGATAATCGCTCGACAAATCATCCACTTAGCGCTAAGTCTAATGGCGTAGCCTAAGTGGCGATTATAAATACGGCCCCTGAGCTATTACCACATCATGACGTCGTTTAATATCTTATAGCCCATGGAGACCAGAATTCTTTTTCAATCTATGATGAAGTACTGATCATACTGGGTAGGGAATGAAATACCGGTGTAAATTATGCACGTGCGCCATGGTCTAGACGAAATAAAAGCTTCAGCCCCAGTTCAATGCAATATTAGTCACGGTTATTTTGCTAAAAATTGCTTGCGTGTGTTGCCATGACATATACTCTGACTTATAAGCCATCCAGCTCCCCGCACGGTGGCCCTGCGTAAGCTTCACTTTTACCGCTGCTTTCGGCCGGGGGCAAATTTCAAGATTCTTGAAAAACGGTCCAATCGATCAGCTGTAATTTCTTGCAACATTATAATTTTAAAGAATAAAAATTCCAAATCGTTTTCGATATTGTTGCCAGACCCGGCAACAGTAGTCTCCGAATTAGGCAGGCGCTGACCAATATCACAATCCGGAAGCGCTGTGTGTATCACAATCCGGAAACGCTGAGTATCACAATCCCCCCGCGCTGAGCGACCTTCATCCACGCCAGCCTGAGTATCACCATCTCCTAGCGCTGAGCGACCTTCATCCACGCCAGCCTGAGTATCACAATCCCGCAGCGCTGAGCGACCTTCATCCACGCCGGCCTGAGTATCACAATCCCCAAGCGCTGAGCGACCTTCATCCACGCCGGCCCGAGTATCACAATCCCGCAGTGCTGAGTGACATTCATCCACGCCGGCCTGAGTATCACAATTCCCCAGCGCTGAGCGACCTTCATCCACGACGGCCCGAGTGTCACAGGCCCGAGTTACAGCCTTCAACCTATGGTTAATTGCGATATTCTTTAAGCTTTGCCACGAGATAATCCTAAATATCTTTAACACGACCCTAGATTAAAATGCTAATATTGAAGTTATTGTTGCTCAATATAACAGCGAACGCATGTGAGGGTATCTTGCGTCCGTCAGTGGGTGCAATTCTTTAGTGGCCCCGCTTAGTAACCCTGATCCGCAAATGCTATGCATTGCTACACCTTTCGACATATCGTACGCCACTTTGCGAGCAGCCCCCCGCCCAAGTCGCGGTTGACCTCAACGGTGATGGGGTCACGCATGGTTTTAGAGGGTTGTTTTTATCGAGTATTGTATTTTCTATGCAGAATTTTAAAAAAAGGTAGGTAATATGCTTGGAGGATCGGGCTGTGGCTAAGAACTAAGCCTACAATTTTGCTCGTGAAGCCTCTCTGGTCATTCAGGGACTGACCTAAAAAATACCCCCAAACTCTTTGTTGCCTGGGCTTCAATTTACTATTCTCGCATACCGCTGGCACGACAAAACTGTAGTGAAATCTGAGGCCACAACCCAGTATTATATCCACCAAACCGTGACTGACTACCACATAAGTTCAAAGTCAAACATGACGCAACTACCCCCCTCCCCCCCCCACTCCCTCTCCTCCCCTTCTGCTTTTATTTGAATATCCAACTATACCATCTACACTACATTAGTAACGTGGTGTGGGTGTGCCGCCCAGGCCATAGAGGGCATATGGAGAGCAGGGGCATGTGCAGGAATCGTTGAAAGTAGGGGGGGGGGGACAATATACGGAATGTGACGACCGGGTAGGGGGCACACTGAATTGCTGCGACCGGCGGAGTGGGGACGTACTGAAATCTTGCGACCTGCGGAGCGGGGAGGCTGAACATAAAAATGCGACCAAGGGGTCCAAATTGCGACCTGGGGGTGGGCACAGATACACTTTAGGATCTGAAAGGGGGTGGGGGGGGGGGGGGGGCACGCGAGAGCGAGAGTAAAGCGCGAGATTTTGTGGTCATTGAGAGAGAAAAAAGGCATCCTAAATAGACACTGACAGTCATGGTACTGTATATGGAGGCTAATTATTTGAACACTTTCGATATCAGCTGGAAAATATAAAGTCAAGAACTGACTCTTAGGTGGGCACATCGAGAGAAGTTGCAGGTTCTGCTGTGAGGATTGAGAGAAAAAAGGCGACAAAAAGGGGTCATTTGGGAGGCACATATAGCTGCATATGCATATAACTAATTATATGTAGAACCCCCTCCCACCTTGGGACCCCCATTCCCTCCCCAATAGTAATGATATTGACGAGACAGACGCATGCATACATTGCTGTCTCATTGCGTCTCCATGTCAAATAATAAGTATATTCTGTGTTGAATTTAAATCCTAAAAACCAGTGGGCTATCCGGAGAGAAGCAAATTTGTTCACCGGAGCAGATGTTGATAGCCGGCTTTATATCCCTGGGAGCCTGTTCGCTGTTCGCTGTTCTGTGTGATGTCGAACGCGGCTCGCTAGGACGTAAGTGCGCGATAAACTAGTCCACCCAGTTTTATGCTGAAATTGTTGTTTTACAGAATCAACGAGATATAGAACATATATGCATGATA
The DNA here is from genome assembly GCA_964019135.1 of Arenicola marina. Lineage (NCBI taxonomy): Eukaryota > Metazoa > Annelida > Polychaeta > Arenicolidae > Arenicola > Arenicola marina. The sequence goes on from OZ025263.1 coordinate 31,316,239, forward strand.
ATTTTGAGATACCCCATGAAAAAATATACTTTAAGTTTACTATAGTATACTGTGGTATACTGTGGTATACTATATTATACTATAGTAAATTTGAAGTGTGCAGTAAATACTGCAGTAATACTATAGTAAACTGCAGTAAATACCATGGTATACTATAGTAACTATGGTAAACTACAGTAAATACTATAGTACAGTATATTCACTATAGTAAACGTGTGTACTTACTAGAGTATACTATAGTGTCTAAAGTAAACTGCAGTAAATACTATGGTATACTATAGTAACTATGGTTAACTACAGTAAATACTATAGTACAGTATATTCACTATAGTAAACGTTTGTACTTACTAGAGTATACTATAGCGTCTAAAGTAAAGTGCAGTAAATACTATGGTATACTATAGTAATGATGGTAAACTACCTTAAATACTATAGTAAAGTATATTCACTATAGTAAACGTGTTTACTTACTATAGTATACTATAGTGTCTAAAGTAAACTGCAGTAAATACGATGGTATACTATCCCATGTAAAAATATTCTATAGAATTCTGTAGACTACTATAGTAATTGCTATAGAATTTTATAGGTACTATATAATTCTATAAAAGTACTATAGTATTTTAAATTACTATGATAAATTCTATAGATTACTATGGTAATTACTATAGAATTCTATAAAAGTACTATAGTATTCTAAATTACTATGGTAAATCTTATTGATTACTATAGTAATTACTGTAGAATTCTATAAAGGTACTATAGTAATTACTGTACAATTCTATAGCATACTGTAGAATTCCATAAAATAGTTTATTGTGTTTTTAAGTACTATAGTAAAATATATATCTCCGGTCTTGTAGGATGCAAGAAACATAAGTCGTTTTTATGTGGTATTTATCACGGTATCACGCTCAAAATTTTATAATTCCTGCGCAACGGGCATCTGCATGATAACGTTAGTCAGTAATGCGAGCACACAATAATCGACTATACATATTAATTCAATTCAATACAATACTTATTTTGTAACACAAGTTTTTTATTACCACCTTTGCGGTGCCGTCGAATTTTTATATGCGTGTTATTTAGGTCTAAAAGTAAAACATACTATTATTCTCACCCAAGTGACTCGATGAGCTTCATATACTCCACCTCCCCGTATCCTATAAAAGTGAAACTACCTCGAGATTCACTCTGCCAGCAGAGCTAGGGTGCTCGTGCCGCAAGCGTAACGCCCTCTGCCGGGAGATCGCTCGAGAGTGTACAAGCTGGCGCTGCAATGCCGCCTAGTGGCGATATCGGTTGCCGATCGCACGGCGCATGCGCCAGGTTTCAAAAATACTGCGGAAAGGCGAACGGATGTCTACGGTCTACGTACATATAAGTTATAGATTGACGAATATCTGCTTATGTATACACATGAAAAGTATTTATTTATAAATACTTCACAGTATAGCACCTGAAAAAACCCAGGTGTGATCGTGACATAATAGTATAAGGCCAACAGAAGACATTATAAGTTGTGGCTTCTTGACAAGACTTGTTCAGTTTCGCTGGGCCTTAGGCTTAGCCTGAATGTTCAGACGTTACAGTCTTGACACTTGTTCTTGTGACTGTCACAAGAACAAGTCTCAAGACTGTAACATCTGAACATTCAGGCTAGCTGGGCCTGTGCTGTGGCTGCACCCAGTCAGCAGCGGTCAGTGGCTGGGGTGCACCGGCCCAGCCACAGGCGCCCAACCCTCCAATATTGGCTGGCTGTAGCCTGTACCGGCTTTTGACGACACGGACTGTGGGACTTCCATCCACTACGAACGTAGCGCCAGTGAATGCATGCAGTGGATAACTGGAAGTGACAACTCCTACTGATAATGGCAGGTAGGTAAAGCAACTAAAGTCAAAGTCATCAGTGCCGTAGCGTGTCGTTCCAGCCTATATTTTCCACGAATTTGTCGCGATCGCTCTAAAAATCACTGACGTGAGAAAGCAACACAGTGCAATTTTAATGATACCAAACTTACGTGTGTACTGCGATGTCTGTATTGGAGCCCAGATATTTTGTCTGAAGTAATTTACATCGGCGCCGAGGAAAAATGATGCAGGGGTGGGGGGTGCACTTCAAAGTGTTACTGGGCATTGGTCCGAGGATCCCCCTGCTACATCGGCACTACATTTTTCCTCGGCGCCGATGTAAATTACTTCAGACAAAATGTGGCTCAGACGGCATGCAGGGGTGGGGGGTGCACTTTGAAGTCAAGAGGCGGGGGAGAGGGGTGGGGGTGTTACTGGGCATTGGTCCGAGGAACCAAGTAGGACCGAGGAGAGGAGACGGGGGAGGCGTCTCGCTACCGTTTCATTTAGAAAGAAGCCATTAAGCGTGGTGTGGGCTGGGGTATCGCGTTGTTAATGAGAATGTGTCGGGGAGCGTGAACTTGTTATGTCTGAAAAAGCCGTTATGACTGGTGGCTTAAGGTCGATTGGTGTTTATAGTACGAAAGGCATGAGGGCGCGCGGCGAAGTTAATAGAAATAAAATAAAAACCTGAGCAAGTGAACAGACACAAACAACAATGTGTGAGTTAAATGAAGCATTTTATTTTGTTTTATTTTGATTAATCATGAGCAAGCCGAACAAAAGAAATCCCTATCCATCTTAGCTTTCGTCAAGTTAACACACTTTTGAAATAACCACCTATCACATACATTACATTGCACCATGTCGCCATAGCATTGCGGCAGATGACAACAGCAATACAATGGCAACTTAATCTTCCTATGCTTAACTTTCTTACTGGGAACGTCTAATTTCGGAAAAGATCTAATACTCTTGTCCTTAATGATATCAATCAAACACGACCTCATCATATCTTGCTCAAACTCAAATGGTATCACGCCCTTTTTTAAAAGATCTGTATAGCCTCCTGAACAATACTCAATCAAATTAGCTATGGCAAATACGCCGCAATCCCATCCGTTCTGCTGTTGTTGCGCGACTGGCAGTATAACATCTAGTGAAGTTCGCCCGTGGCCGTAAATCTGGGCTAGCTGGATCTCGAGGGAGGGAGTGAGTGGCTCATGTGCCTTGTAGACGCTGTCTAATACATACACCGGCCCCCCAACTACATCTTGAAACGAAACTACCCAGTGATCCTTGCCGGTGTGATGGATCTGCCCACAAGGAGCGGGGACGCTCTGCAAGCGCAAGCTGGCGGAGGGTATCTGCCATGCTTTATCCTTCCAAATAGGTGCAGCGGGTGTTCCGGGTGTTCCATGAAGGAAACGCCATCCAAAGACGAGCATAGACTCCTGAGACCCTGATTAGTCTCCATCGCTAAGCGATTAACACGATCCAAAAACCGAAGGGAGTTAGTCGCACCGTCAAACCGATTATCCGCCCCAGGCAGAATTCCCGAAAGAATCACCCGAGAGGTCGGGCACAAAGATCGGAGAATTGCAACCAGAGTTGCATAATCATCGAGAGGAGGTTGATCACAACGGGGCAAGTCATTTGTCCCAACGTGGACAACCCACACATCCGGGACAGAATCGATCTGCAGATAACGATGCAAGCCGGCGACAGTGATCCCGGAAAACGACAAAGTCCTCACATGAGAAGGCAAATACTGATGCAGATACTTCACTATAGAATCCCCAATCACGACAACGGACAAAGGAGCCATATCGACAAGTCAAACAAGAAACGAAAAACCAAGTAAACGAGAGGGAGATGATTAAATAAAAAAGGTACAAAATCCTGTAAATAAAAGAAATGATTAAAACAGAAGTATGAAAAGGGAAAAGCAACAAATCCTGTATACAATGGGAGAGAAATGATTAAGTCACAATCACCAAAAAATGAATACAAGTATAATCCAGTGTTTGTAAGCCTATGTCACTTGCAACATCAAAATGGTCGTAATGCCAGAAGCGACATTGGGTGTATGATAATCTTCGTACAAGCCAACCATTTTATACCAAAACGTCAAAGCTGGTGGCTTATGAAGGTTGGAAGCCAGGTCAACACCTATAAACCTATAAACCACATTAACCAACCACATTGACTGTGTGGTTCGTAACCAGTCCGCCTTCGATGACTAATTGACTCAAACACCCGAAGTCAAAAATCGGAGAAGGCGGCTATAGTTAATGGGACGAATTCAATTCCACTTGTCCGAGTGTCCCTTTGATGACTACGACGGCTAATTGCCTACAATTTGACACCCCTGCATGCCGTCTGAGCCACATTTTGTCTGAAGTAATTTACATCGGCGCCGAGGAAAAATGTAGTGCCGATGTAGCAGGGGGATCCTCGGACCAATGCCCAGTAACACTTCGAAGTGCACCCCCCACCCCTGCATCATTTTTCCTCGGCGCCGATGTAAATTACCCCCCACCCCTGCATGCCGTCTGAGCCACCCACCGTTGCACGCGACCGCACACATATGCACCCCCCCCCCCCACCCCCCCCCCCCCCCTTGGTCCGCGAGACTTCGCACCTGGCGAGATTACGGCATGCCGAGGAGGCAGCCATTTGAGCTGAGGTTGCCAATAGGAACGGTTTATACGCCATAACACACTTATTCGGATACCAAATTCATTGGACTTAACATTTTCTGTTTCTCTGAGGTAGGATCTTTGATAATAATGTGACAGATTTTTTGTGGAAGCCTCCCCCTGCTACATCGGCGCTACATTTTTTCCTCGGCGCCGATGTAATTACTTCAGACAAATATTCGGTCCCCAAATAATATTTCTCCACGCTGACACTCCATTGGCAGCAAACACAGTTTCGCAAATATACTAAAGCACACGTCATAGGATGACGTAGTTGCCATGGCACTGAACGTGCTCTGAACAATACATGCTCTATATTTGTACCAGTCACGAGCGCCATGGTAACTATAGAGCATTTCATTGTCTGTGATTTAGTCTATTTGCGACAAAGTGTCTGTTGGCAATGGAGTGTCAGCATGGAGAAATATTATTTTATTATCTTAGAAAAGGATAAGCTCGTAGTACACACGTAAGTTTGGTATCATTAAAATTGCATGGTGTTGCTTTTTCACGTCAGTGATTTTTAGAGCGGTCGCGACAAATTCGTGGAAAATATGGGCCGAAACGACACGCTAAGGCATTTATGACTGACTTTAGCCTAACGTCAAATTTATAAATGCCACTCATACACGGTTTGACCAATATCTTCGTTAAAATTTCAGTGAGCACTCCAAAATTAAGAGATAGGCTGAGGACCTAGAGACCTAACTAATTCACTCCTACTTTCCTTTCTGTGGCAATATATTTTCACTACAATATATGAAGTAATCCTACACATGATGATTACATGATTTAACGATAGCATATAATATGTATAACATATTGTTATTTCGAAATAGACATGAAATCAGGAGATTGCTAGCTGAACGCCAACTGGGAATTAACCGAACCAACTCCGGCTGATGCAGTATTTACTACAAAGCGTGAAACCAGTGATATTGTCCAGATATGGTGAACACTTCTACATTTCAGATCTTAACAAGCATCATGATTTCCAGCTGGCAAGGAAGAAATAAGAACCTACAATAAGGAGACCATCAGAAGTGGCTGCGCTTATTAGAGAATGATCCAACAGAAGGAGACTGAGGTTGTATTATAGATGATCTTAATCTTTTGTGACTGATTAATATTTGTATATGTTGTAACTGTAAGTTGCTGAAGATTGTGAGAGTAATATAAATAAGTAAAGTGAAGAATCATGATAGAGCCTTGCTGCCACCTGAATATGCAGTTGGGGAATATATTACTGTATTAATTTATATACATTTGTAGTATTGACTCCCAATGTAAGATACAGAATGTCATGAATTTTCATGGATTTGTGTTCACTGTGATCATTTACCTCGTTTTTAATTGACATGCATTGCATTGAATAGAATAATTAAGCTCTGTTGGTTAGATGTTTTGGGTACGTATATAAATATATGTGTATATATGCCAGAAGAAAATTGTTTTATGAAAGTGCAACTCTCCCGTATCTGATCATAACATTTACTGCTGGGAGATGCAAAGTTCCATAGATTAAACATAATTTTCCTCATGGCTCAGCATTGAGGATGGACACTTTTACTGGATTTTCTTTCTGGGATGAAAATGTACTTAGAATTGTAGTGCACTCAACATGCTGAATATTTACTGTTAGGTAGTTCAATATTCCTAGAATGTTGTACGTTTTATATTAACTTTTTGCTTTTGTAATTTGTATGATATATATTTGGAGATGTCGATAATCAATATTGGATTCCTTATTCTTGTGTTTTATTGTGACTCTTGTCTGCACAGTGGTATTCCAGCGAAACTGGTCATACACCCATCGATTTACAGACGTCAGCAACTGGTCATACACCCGTCGTTTTACAGACATTGATAACACGCGCCACACATGTCTGGAACACATCAGGAAACCGTCGCGATAATTCTCTAGAGTTTTCAATGAAAATCTATAGGATTTTCTATAGAATTCTATGGAACTTTCTATAGAGCTTTCTATTGAATTCTATGGAACTTTCTATAGAGTTTATAGAACATTACTATAGTAAAAATACTATAGAATTCTATAGAATTTTTTTACATGGGATACAGTAATTATGGCAAACTACAGTAAATACTATAGTACAGTATATTCACTATAGTAATTTTCTACAGTGGTTAACTATAGTAATTTACTATAGTAATTTACTACGGTAATTTACTATAGTAATTTTCTACAGTAGTTTACTATAGTAATTTACTATAGTAATTTTCTACAGTAGTTTACTATAGTAGTTTACTATAGTAATTTATAATAGTAATTTACTACAGTAATTTTTCACAGTATTTTTACTACAGTAATTTACTATAGTAACTTACTACAGTGAAAAGACTATAGTAAATGTGCAGTATATTTACTGTAAATTACTCTACGAAAACACTATAGTAAATTTACTACATATCTACTATAGTGTTTTACTATAGTAAATCTGAGGTATATTTTTACATGGGACTTTTAGTCACGATTCTAAAATGTAAAACATCTAAGGTGGCGCATGTAAGTAGGCTACTTTAAACAGAGCGCATGTTCTCTCCCGGAAATATATCGGGTAACGTCCTTGGCTTTGTGGGAGCCGTTGGGGTTGGAATTTAAAGCTACAAGGTATTATTATGGAACAAATTTGGCAGGAAAAAATTCCATCAGTTCGGAGGGGGCACCTTCGCTCTTGGAACAGCAGTCAACAGTATAACACTCGTGCAACGATGTTTTATGTACGGTCAGTGAATATATGGCAAATGAGAAGTTGTCGGGAAGATTGTGATATTCATGCTGGTTACGTCAGTCGATGCCCTACCTTCAGTAGTTTCACTAGAGATCAACAAATAATTGACAAGTTAACCATTGTTCGCGTCAATTATCAAACTACACCTACACTGTTTAGATGAGAGGAAGTTCGCACAATATCTAAATAACTAAATTCGTGAAAGCTAGTAGATTTTCTTAAGCTAGAGTGACTTGTAAGCCCAGGGCTGGGCCAACCTGATATTTCCTGATATTTCCTGATTTATCAAACCTGATATTGTTTGCATATCATGTATATATGTTGGCATGTCAGGGTAATGAAAAATATTTGAACGTGTACTTGAAGTAACTTTGAGCGTTTGCCTCTAGTCCATTACGTCCCAATCCTGTCGTCCAGTGGAAGAGCTTTATTGTGTTGATGCCCGTACCTTCTGTTAGAATGACCAGGATGCAATGCCAGCAAGGTCCTATTTGATTACTGTGTGAGTTCCTTTACACCCCAGACCGTCCCAAGGATATCAGAGACATTTGCGACGTTAAGCATGTACACAGAAGGATGGCCAGTTTGTTGCGAAGTTTTCGGAACCTATGGTGATGGGTTGTATATTCAGGACGCTTTAACCACATAGGTTAGGCTGTCATGTGGCCAGAGCACTCAAGACGAGCGCTCTAAACCACTGAGCTACCGAGCCGGCCCCTAAAGCCCCGTGATGAGAAATGCAATCCCTTGTTATCTCACTCAATTTCAAGACAACAGGTCTGGGGCGGATCCAGGAACTCGAAAAAAGGGGGGTCCATTGAAACTTTCGACCGGGGGGGTGCGGGGGGTGACATTCTTCATCAAAATGGGAGGGGTCCGCCCCTTTCCCCCTCCTGGATACACCCATGCGACAAGACTAATGCATCGATCAGAATAATCATAAATGTACATAGACTTACGCACCGTCAAATGTGCAGGGGTGGATCCAGGAATTTTAAAAAAGGGGTGACTCATCGACTATCAGCCAATAGCTGACCGAATTGTACGTCACATGATCATACCCGCAGACAGGGAGGTTTAATTGAATAAGTCTGGAATTCAATTTGTCGGTCATGTGGCCTTGCTTTTTACCTGTATGCCGTACCGTCTCGAGGAGTGCCGCATGCCTGGCCACCCGGCAGTCGCCACCACAATGAACGAACAAAGCTGTTACTCGCGCCCTGTATGGAAAGAAAAGGTCTTTCAGTTGGCTGGGTTCCACATATATCGACGTTTGTGATGCTGGGTGGTGATGGTGGGGTGGATGAAGACAAGGGAAGGGAGGCGAGGGCAAGGAAAGGGGTGAGGCTAAGGGTGAGGGCAAGGGAAGGGGGGTGTGGCAAGGGTTGGTTGGTTGGTTATTCAGGACACTTTAACCACTTTTGGTCATATCGCGTCAATGGGAGAAGGAAGTGAGAGTAGAGCCATGTCCCCGGGGGTAACCCTCTACTCTTTACGATGAAAGACATGGAATCTTTATCCTGCGACCACACAGACATGGCCACAGCAGGGCTCGAACCACCGACCCACGTGCCGTTAGGCTTAGGTGACTCAATGCACTCAATGCGAGCGCTCTAGCTCACTGAGCTGTTGCGCCAGCCCCGGTGGGGGCAAAGGGAAGGGGTGTGAGCAAGGGGAGGGGTGAAGAAAAGGGTGAGGGCAAGGGGAGGGGTGGGGGTGGGGTGCTGGGCGCTGGGTGGTATTGATGGTGGATGGTGGGTGAGGACAAGGCGGGGGGGGGGGGCGGGGTGGAGGCGGAATCTTTCAGCAGCCATGGACATGCATACAGGCATTATACTGTCATTTGTCTAATCTGTATGAACATGAAACATGAAGAGTAGTGAAGGAGGTTGCGGGAGTTCTGGTGCTTATAACATGACGCCACGCCCAGATTCGGGCCCCGCTAGAAGTATAAGATTTATAAGCGCTCAATTGGCGTTATGGAGACAAGTATCCATGCCGTATGGGTCTACAATTAACACGCGGTCGCCATGTGCGGAAGTGACTTCAATGCTAAAATTGCATTGAAGGGAAAATCATCTTGGCAAAATCTACTAAATGCAATAAATAACATGAAGTTTACCCAAACTCGCTAGGCCATTTTGAGACTCTCATGACGGAAGTTAAACTGAAGTGGCGGAGCGAGTGACGAGACAAATTGGTTTTCTTTATTGCAAATGACCTTTTTTTCAAAAAGGCGAACAGCTAATATAAGGCATCGAAAGAAAAGTTTAACACTAATTGTGGAGTTACTTTTCACACGCCATTACGCGACGTACGGACACCCCCACCAACTCCTGATCTCCCTTGGGTTGTACTGCATGGCCCTATCGAGTGGTCGTGTACCAGCGACAATGAGAGCCAGGTATCAGGGCTACAAGTTTTCCATGAACTAAGCAACGTAGAATGTTTGCAAGGCATGATGTTACCGATAATTAAATCTATGTATGGTATGCATAGTAAACACCAAAGCAATGACTTTTTTACAACTGATACCGAAGCAGACCCATGCAGACACAAAAGGTGCATAACTAGGACACACTGGCGCACCAAAATGGACGCAAGAGACTGTAAAGTTGGCCCCTACGGTCTACTGGGGTAATTAACTTAACTTATTAAATATTAGTTATAAAATTATTCATTCATCTTGTTGTACTTCTCGCTGTGTATGAGACATTTTGAGATCCGTGCCAGGGCGTGTACCGGCGTCTGGGCTTTGAGGAACAACAATGTATAGAGCTTCATGATATTTATTCTTCCGTCCGTAGTTTTCTTCTGATAAATAAATGCAATACAATATAATCGCCATGGCATAAAAGCGCGCACACTCGCATGTGGCGGCTATGGCATTACGACCGACCGACTGGATTGGTGTCTTCTTCCGGGTGGCCTCGAGTCTCTCTGGCTGATCCCTTTTATAGAGCCCGCACGCCCACGGTCTCTGACTCACTCATATTAGCAATATCAGCCGAAAATACGGCGAATACCACGTCTCCTGAGACGGGGTGGGCGTTGCTGGTTACGCCCAAAAGTTAGCATTCCTCCCGGGCTCTTTAAAGAGTTTATCCCGATCTATTTTCGTCTTAGCAAAAATAAACAAGGTTACCGTGACCTTTCTGGAGAGAACCTGTTTACTGTTGGAGAACCATTACTCATGCTGAGTGAGAAATAAACCATTAGGAGTGAGAAGTAAAACCCTGTGAGTGATAAATAAACCACTCTTTCGCTGGACAAGCGACCTTGGAACCTTCTTACACACAGCTGTCGGCCAATCAACGTAACCTCCCATGGAAAGTGTCTTACTTCCATGGCCCGATCCGACCTCTGGGTCTTATCTCTCGGACCTATACCTCTTCCTCCTGTACGTTGTTTGTCAAGTCGGGACAGCTGCAAGGCCAGCGGCGCGGCGGGATCTTGGCCAGTTGCCTCAGGCTCTTTAGCGTATATCAAGTATAAGTGTGGTTACATGTTGATTATAGGCAAAGCCAAATAGCACAAACTAATTAAAGGCTTCCATGAAGGCAAGCCGAATTACTACTAAAGGAAAGGCTTAATTAAAATAATTAAAGGCTTTATGAAGAGCCAAGCCTTGACAAGACGGCATTGTTAACAAGCGTCTTCCGTTATCAGCCACTGGAGTTATACCGCCCCAGCGGTAACTCAAACTTGTGGTGACACCCCGCATCTCACCTTACATCTCATGATACGTTTAACCTGCGATACGTTAAACCTATGATAGGTTAATCATATAATACGTTAAACATATGATACGTTAAAACTGTTACGTTAAACCTACGTTACGTTAAACCTATGACACGTGAACCCTATGATACGGTTAACCTACGGTACGTTAAACCTATGATACGTTAAACCTATGATACGTTAAACCTATGATACGTTAACCCTATAATGTTTTAAATGACTTTGATTTGATCTTTATTTTCCATCACAGTGAGGAGTAGACAAAGAGGTCACTCAAGTCTATTTACAACCCAAAAGCATCAACTGAAACGAACAAACGAGGACATATACATATAAAAGTATTGAAATTGTGATTAAATTACTGATGATATGCCATTTGCCTAATAATTCTGAGTAAGGGACCGAAGTGTTCCGAAACAAACCGTAAGATATATTCTTGTACTAATTGGGAAACAAGTTGAGATGGTGCTCTCAATAGGAACGCACAAAGCTTAGTGTGTATGACATCAGTGAAGTAGATTGTCGTACTGAGATTACTCCATGTATATCCACCAACATTTTGGAATGTGTACACCTTAGTACTGTGGCGGATGTCACGAACGCTGTTTAGCTGACTACGGGGCTTAGTCGGCTAAAGTTATCATGTAAATCAGGAGCGTAGCCAGCTGTACGCACGTACGCACGTGCCTACGCATTGGGCTGTGCCGGTACGTGCAAACCTGTTGTTCTGGATTTTTTTAAAATTTCATATGCAGCTGGTGCTCAAGTCCCTGGCCACGCGTCCGATAATGATGGGCGATTTTAGTCGACTAATCCCAGTAGCCGACAAAACTATATGCTTGAAATAGGCTCCTGGGCAGTAAATTATAAGACATTATAAAACACCGCAATGAAAAGACCAACCGGGAATGGTGGGGCATGATCATTTGCCCCCCTCCCCCCACCACCCAACCCTCTGTTGCCCCTCTACCTTAACACATGGACCATCCATCTTTTTTGCAGTTTCAGTGTTTGTGGCCGCCGCCCCTCCCCTCACCCTACCTTCTATTTATCCCCGTCTCTGGTGTTTGAGTCTCTCTCTCACAGTCACACCCACACCCACTTATATACCCGCCATGATACACCTACGAGACTTACCCCAACCAACGACTGTGTATGACTTCCCTCGGCCCCTCTCGCCCACGTCACCCCACCCCTATTTTATAGCCCCCTATTATACCGTCTCTCGCCTGGTTAACCCCCCCGCCGTCGGCTCTATAGTCACTGGAGTGGAACCGCTGCTCTGGAAAGTCCCGGTATGAAAACTAAACCAGAAAGTTCCATTGTTGCGACCGAGATCCCGTGAGAACCGCCGAGACATCGCATGGCTCAAGACTCACTCCGACACTCAACTTGAATCATCCTAATTGTGACGAAGTTCTATGGGAACATAGCCGTGGTGAGCTCGCTTTATACCAGTGCGCTGAATTAAAACGAACAATCTGGACTAATACCAGTAATCTGGATTCACACCGATGATCTGGATTTAGGCCACTGATCCACCATATACCAGATCACAATGTGCCCACACTGCGACCATCGGACGCCCAGTGGCGCCATAGTAAAAAAATGGAGTTATATCAGTGCATACGTTCCCACTGTGGCCACTCTCTGCCGGCCGGATGCTAAGAAACCCGTGTGAGGACATGTACTGCAGAGTCTTCTCTTGACATCGAACAGACGTCATCTGTGGGCACCTTACAGCATTTAAAAAGGTAACCATTAATTGGATAAAGACGTGTTAACAACCGAAATGAAATGCACTCTGTTAGTTTCATGCATGATGGCTTAAGTCCAAAAGATATAATGATATTGTCTTCTTACTTAGGGATTTAGGTCTGTATATTGTAGTTATATGTATATACGGCATATAAAACCCTAAATGTCCATGATCAAAGTTGTTATTCGGCATATGCCAAATAGGCAAATTGACCTCAAAATACAAATTCATAACACAATCATAATATAAAGATACTCCCTTCACCTAAGTGTAATTAGCATGATCAACAATTAAACTGGAACCGAAAGTTGGTCGTTCACATGATAGCCGAGATTTCCGAACTAGAAAACGCAACATTTCCCAACTATAAGCCATATGTTTTACATAGCCATATCGCTTCAATATTTATCCTTCTATGGATAAGTTGTATTAATTTTAGCAATTAATTTGCCCAGCAGATGGCCGTTAAACTATACAAGAAGCTAATGTCAAGAAGGTGTTTGCATATTGCAATTTTGCATTATTTGGCTGTATATTAGCAGTCAAGATTACATTGACTTCATTATTAAATGGTCGATGTTCCTAATAATTTGGATGTTGTCTGACACATGGAGATGTGAAATCACTTTTGGCGAAGATAGCAACTTAAAAATACGGCTTCGCTCATGTCAATCTATCCTACAAAGAATCTAAACGATTTCAGCCATCACTGCATAGTGTTGGCAGCTGTGTAACTGTATGCATACCATGGGTGGATTAACTTGAGGACATAATTGTCTCCTTGGTGTCCTTCTACCACTGAAATCGTAATTTAAGGTAGTATGCGACCTTGCATAACCGGAAAGGTCATTGTTTTGGAATATGACATTAAACCGTACCACCCGAATCCCCTGTGCAAAAAAAATTATGCCCAATGGTCCTGATTAAATATTGAATATTAGTTATCTATTTGCCTAATACCGAGAGAATGTTGTGCAAGGCAAGCGCCCCCCCCTCCCCATCCCCCCTTTGTGTGCCCAAATACCTCAGTTTTTGAAGTTTCCAAAGCAAACGCCCCTTATTTACAGAACCCCCCCCCCCACCCCTCCCTCACCGGGTGACTGAGGAATGTCGAACTCAACAGCCTTAAAAGCCGGCATTCGGTGAGAACACTGAAATGTAGGAATTTACCCGGTAGTTACACAAATATTGACGGTTAATTCCACTAAATTAAAAGAAATGGCGTCATATGCTGCAATAACAGATCCATCGTGCACTAATCAGGCCATAAACTGTTACAAAATTAAAACCCTGATGTAATGTGGGCAGGAGACGATTGTTTGAAAAGCTTGAATAATTGTTTCTCTTGCCAAATCATCACACATAATTACGTGTCACTTAGTCCAGGAACATAAAAGCACTATGTCGGGCCTGTCTGCCGCTGCGCAAAGACACCCTCAGGTCGACCCCCCACCCGCGCCCTTACCCCACCCCTCCCCGCCCCCCGGGCCTGGGGTCTCAATGAAAACCCTCACCTTCCATACAGATACTGTATTGGGCGTTCGTCTCAAATGCAAAGCTCCACTGCGTACCGACCAGGAAGTGTTTTGAAGAGTCTTCATTGCGACACACAGCTATATATTTAGCTAAAGCCGACGGGCAGGATAGTAGTGGGCGTTCGGTGTACCATTCCAGTTTCCGGCCAGTGCTACTGCGGCGATGGCAGTTAAACATTGAAACGATTGGTAAGTGTATTTTCAAACCGCGCACCACCTATCGCGGACTTCACTTCCTTAGCTGCAAGCCAGTTTTACGTGCGTGTGTGGACTAGGCGAGTAAGTGACTGTGAATTGCGCTTCAATCACAGGTGCCTCAATCGTGGGTCGGTAGGGCGGGAGGGGGGGGGGGGGGCGGCCGGCTTCACACATATGTCATATAAAGAGAGAAGGTAGGCAAGCCATTTTGCAGCCAGAAAACTCAGCCCGAACAACATCGGTCGATTTCGTCAACAAAATGCCACGACTGCGCGGTTTCCTCGCTTCACTCAATGCCTCAACACTTTACTCACGAAAATATCACGTAATCCCATTCAAACACACCTTCAAATCGCTGGATCAAGACATTTTTCCGGCAACTTTACGCGATTTTCACTGATGCCGCTCACCATGGCCGTTGACTGCCGCAGCGCATTTCTTAGAGCCTTCTGATTGGTTGTAACCTCGCGTGTGCCGTTTTCTCGCAAGCTCCTTCGTCCATATGCAAATTACATTGCTGGCTGTTCCATCACTGGTACTCCCGCCTTAAGTACTCGTATCGATTAACATGTAGTAATAGTTTTCGCAGGGGGTGATACGGCGTTATAATAAGTAGCGCTGATCGAGTCGTGCCTTTGGCATTAAAGTTTATAGGGGTCTGCACGGGTAAATGGCGACACACGACACAGAGATATTTGAAAATTCAACATTCGACATTGAGGATCGTACAGTTTTTTATTTCTTCGATCCAGCCGCCCATGAGCTCACTGACTTTCATTGTCATTGCTATGACATAAATTTACAAATGCACTGAAAATGGTTGGTGAACTAGGCCACACGACCCCTCCCCCCCCCCCTTGCCCTCCCGGTGGGGGGGGGGGGGTGGGGTTAGTGAATATCTTCCTGAGTTTAGGGGGGGTCCGCGGTAAAGCTCTCCCCCCTGTTTTTCACTGCCAAAATCCGCTCGGTCGGGGCATTTTATTGTCGCCAAATTCCGCCAATTTAAAAATCTGCTCGAAAGGGGAACGTCCCCCCTTTTTCGAGGACCAATGCCGTTTTTTCAATGCAAAATGTAGGCCATCTGAGCCGTGACTCCCCCCCCCCCCTTTTTTTTTTGGCGTGGACCCGCCCCCCGGTAAGAAGTATTCAGTGGAGCCCCCGCCCCCCACTTCCCCGGTCATCAAAAACTTCATAGTCCCTCGGCCCAGAGCCACAAATATGCGCTCTCTCAGGCATCAAGACAACCGCGGAAATTGCCCCCCATCAGTTTTGTGTAATAGTGTAACTCCCCCTCCTCCGCCCCCCTTCCCCCTCACTTTGTCTTTGTGTACTTTATAGGCATGTATTCAAAAAAAAGCCGCCAGATGATTTCTGACCAATCAGAAGACTGATAGCCACAGAGCAGTTACAACCAATGAGAACGCTCCAAAATACTCGCTGCGCTACTGACAAACCTCAACGGCCATGGTGAGCGGCATCAGTGAAAATCGCGTAAAGTTGGCGGAAAAATGTCGTGATGCAGCGATATGAAGGTGTGTTTGAATGGGATTACGTGATATTTTCGTGAGTAAAGTGTTGAGGCATTGAGTGCAGCGAGGACACCGCGCAGTCGTGGCATTTTGTTGACGAAATCGACCGATGTTGTTCGGGCTGAGTTTTCTGGCTGCAAAATGGCTTGCCTAGCTTCTCTCTTTATATGACATATGTGTGAAGCCGGCCGCCCCCCCCCCTCCCGCCCTACCGACCCACGATTGAGGCACCTGTGCTTCAATTAACCCTCATACGGCCTTCTAAGTAGTGACCCACTGACGATTACTCCACGCAGAGGTATGTTTGGATACTTGTATTTTGTTACAGCATTCAGGGTTCTATACTGTGTTTTTCTCTTCTGAGCAAGTGCCTCGCTAGCGAGTGTGCCTCGTTAACATAGCATTGGCATTGGCTACCTTACTTATGCAGCAAAATTAGGGTTTTCGTGTTTAAGCCATAAATAACAGAGCATTTTATCAAGTAACATTTGCTGGCCAAATTGCGTGTTCTGCCGTTTTTTTTTTCTTAAACATGATAACGAGTCTATTCCGCTTGGAGTTCACGATCACACAGTCAGATAATGTGTCAGATAATTCTCCAAAAGATTTTGAAAATCTTGATGGAGGTCGACATTTTCATTTTATCCATCAGTTAAGAGTAATACATTGGCAGCTGTTGATTGGTCAATTTCGTAGCGTATAATCCAATGACAGTCTCTGATTGGTCAACTTCGTAACGCGTAATGAATTGACAGCTGTTGATTGGTGAGTTTCGCTACCTCTAATCAATCGTCGGCCTGCGCTTGGTTAATCTGGCGTAAACAAATGATCACCTCTGATTGGTCAACTTCACTTTTCGGACCCTCACGGGGCAGATGACCTCGATTATTACTAATATTCCTGCATAAATAATTTAACGTGCGTGCTCTTTGGCCGGGTGCTCCTTATACATAAACAAAACTAGACCATAATTCATGAAACTCTCAAACCTCGTTTTAATTGCGTCATCGATGTTCTAACTACTGGTTGACTTGGCACTTACTGTAGCAATATGTCGTCACATTTCTTCACAGCTGAATGAGACGAATGTTGCGGCTCAGCCATCACAGGATTTATACGAGAAGCATGTCAGTCACGAAGGTCCTCCCTTGGATTACCCTGGTTGTTTCCTGTGCTGTTGTGACATGTCAGTGAAGCTCTTATCCTATCAAATACCATGGGATCCGCCTCGTCTATGTATAATATCCAAGGGGTATTCGATTTTTGGGTGGTTTTACCCCCTCCCCCCCTGGGCAAATATCGGCAAATATTTTTTGGGGCAATTTGATGGGAGCAAGGTTATTTTTTGGGCTCATATAAAAAGATATTTTTTTGTCGTTCTTATGGAAGCATTTTATCTTCTTTTATACACATATGCCAGCATTTTTTTGCCGGGCCCATAAGGTATCCCCCTTCTCAATATTAAATGGTCAGTCCTTTAGCGTTGGAGGAATAGGCATATTTTGCGAACATTTGTTTTCGCCTCTAGGGGGTCGGCTATTCGTTAATCCGGCAAGAGGGGCCCTCATTCCCTTATTAATCCATCTTATCAACTAGTTGATGTTCATTTTAAATGTTTTGGAGACATTGACAGAGACCCAATTGCAGTATATATCTTCAACACATTCTTGGCTGTAAGGTAAATTGTCTGTCATGGTGCTTGGTACGTTGACATAACACGGTTATTGGTTAACCTATAACGTTACAACAACCATTGCAATGTGGCTTACAATGTAGCTTAACTTCACAACATAAACCGCAAAACTGTAAAATGTGACTTTGCAGTTACAACATTGGTTTTGATAATCTGAACGTCAAATTTTGAAGAAGCTGTATAGTATACCGAAATGAAACATTAGCATTCAATATAACATTGAATCAAACATGTAGTGATCAACCTTGCCGAAAAGGCGCCATTTTTGCTTGACATCTAACCGTAAGTTGATCTGTGTGTAATTCATCGGTTTATAGAACTATTATAGAAAACTCAGCAGGCCCCCGGCAATGAATTCTAGTGACGTCAGTAACTTTAAAAGCGGATAGTATTGTTCGACTTCCAGAAGGTCACATTCAGATATTATATTATAGTCCTGTGGATTTTGCTTTAGGCGCATCTTACGATAGCACAACCTGGAGCACAGCTCCCTGAGCACTCCCACCACTGTCACCGAGACCACAACCTCCCTGAGCACTCCCACCACTGTCTCCCCGACCACCAGTGAGTCCACAACAGGTCAGTGATACAACTTTATCATTTTATGTTTAAAGGAAACGTATTGTCTAGAAGGAAACGGGCGTAAAACAAACTAACTTCTTAAACGTCACTTTATAAGCGACATCGGCGATAATATATCGATTCTGAGCAGCTCAATGTATGATTGTAAGTCTGTATGCTGATTCTTTTGATAAGCACGTATGGTGCAGCGTTGTATTCTCTTTCCACCATAGTGGCGAGTACGACTAGCGCAACCAGCGCCAGCACCACTGCGGAGAGCACCACCAGCTTGACAACCCCAACGACAGTCCCTGAAACCACAAGCACCGGAACCAGTGGGACGACGACAACTCCCACCACTGTCACCCTGACCACCAGTGAGTCCACAACAGGTCAGTAATGCAACTAAGGAGGCTGTAAGCTGTAAGGAGAACGATTGGCCTGAATGAAACGGTCACCATCTTGTACGTTATTTAATACGTAAAATATTGGCATCGTACTTTTATTCCTATAAATACTGATGGTGGAGGGTTGTATTCTCTTTCCACCTTAGGGCCGAGTACGAGTAGCCTAACCAGCGCCAGCACCGCTGTGCAGAGCTTCCCTAACACTGCTGAGAGCACGACTAACATCCAGGTCACAATAAAAGAGCCAGCAACAACGACTGGTCCGTAACTGCCTCAGATAGCATTACAGTTGCATATCGAGCGGATTCCCGCTCAAACTAAAGAGGTCCAAATACAAATGAGAATCAGTCTCTGAGCCATCCAAAATTGTCTTTGTCTATATTCCACGACTGCTAAATGGAGTCTCTTAGCCTTGCCCGTGATATCAATTAACCACGGGTTTTCAACTTAGTGGTAAGCGTCATCAGTTGTTACGCATCCCCATGCTTTGTAGCAGTGCCGCGACAGAATTCCGCGGTGTCCCGTGATAGGCACGTGTGCCATATCACAGCCGAAACGGCGATGTTTAGTAGTAAGTTTCTGAATTGATAAAATGAAACCATTGTGTTTTCTGCAAATTGCGATATACGTGTAGCCTGGGCTTAGATTTGGCGGGAAAAGCTCGACAAGCAGCTATAACTAGAATAACAGTGTAATTTGTTTTATTGACACATTGACCCGCTTTACTTCCACAGTTCGGACGCAATTAGCATACACAGTTTCAACATCAAGGGCGGATCTAGGAATTAGAAACATGGGGGGGGGGGAGGGGCGACCGGGGGGGGGGGGGCTCGACTGCTGTCTGAACATTTGCGGGGTGGTGAAACTGGACGCGTGTGTCCACCAATTACTTTAAGACCGCAGGGTGTGGGGGTGGGGTCTACACCTCAGATGGCCTTGATTTT
Organism: Arenicola marina; assembly: GCA_964019135.1. Taxonomy (NCBI): domain Eukaryota; kingdom Metazoa; phylum Annelida; class Polychaeta; family Arenicolidae; genus Arenicola; species Arenicola marina. The sequence continues at coordinate 31,335,915 of OZ025263.1, forward strand.
GCAAATAAGGGTAATGGACAACATTTCAAGTAACCTTTAGTGACATCAAATTAAACATGGGATTTATTCGTTTTCGAAAAAAAGTTGTGCAGCTTCGGTAGAAAGAATCGCTGTAGACCTGGAGGGAGGTAGGACATTTTTACTTTTTTAGCAAACAAAATCACTGATCAGGAGGGCAAAATGAAGTCCGAACGTAACCCACTACTTAGTCAAAGCCAAGTAATCTTGGAGGTAAATGCAGCAATGTTTTCATCGGTGGTAAATGTTTGGGTATTCCCGAGACAAAACACACCTCTTTCTCTCTCTCACACACACGCATTTTCTCGTTAAAAGCCCAAAGGTAGCGGCACAAGTGACTCTGCCGCTCCTTCGTATAATTTTGCGTTGGGATTATTAGTCATTATTGGTCTTCGCCTCGCTATGTAACTTCCCTTTTTTGGACGGTTGTGGGTAGCTTTGTCTTTTCTTTCAACCATAGAGATGCGAATGGCTGGCGCAACCAGCGCCAGCACCACTGCGGGGAGCACGTCGAACCCTTTGGGGAGCACGTCTAACCCTTTGGGGAGCACGTCTAACCCTACGGGGAGCACGTCTAACCATTTTGGGAGCACGTCTAACCCTTTGGAGAGCACGTCTAACCCTTTTGGGAGCACGTCTAACCCTTTGGGGAGCACGTCTAACCCTTTGGGGAGCACGTCTAACCCATTGGGGAGCACGTCTAACCCTTGGGGGAGCACGTCTAACCCTTTGTGGAGCAAGTTTAACCCTTGTGGAGCACGTCTAACCTTGTGTGGAGCACGTCTAACCCTTTGTAGAGCACGTCTAACCCTTTAGGGAGCACGTCTAACCCTTTGGGGAGCAATTCTAACCCTTTGTGGAGCACGTCTAACCCTTTGGGGAGCACGTCTAACCCTATGGGGAGCACGTCTAACCCTTTGTGGAGCACGTCTAACCCTTTGGAGAGCACGTCTAACCCTTTTGGGAGCACGTCTAACCCTCTGGGGAGCACGTCTAACCCATTGGGGAGCACGTCTAACCCTTGGGGGAGCACGTCTAACCCTTTGTCGAGCAAGTCTAACCCTTGTGGAGCACGTCTAACCCTGTGTGGAGCACGTCTAACCCTCTGTGGAGCACGTCTAACCCTTTGTGGAGCACGTCTAACCCTTTGGGGAGCACGTCTAACCCTTTGGGGAGCACGTCTAACCCTTTGGGGAGCACGCCTAACCCTTTGGAGAGCACTCTGACCCTTTGTGGAGCACGTTTAACCCTTTGTGGAGCGCGTCTAACCCTTTGGAGAGCACGTATAGCCCTTTGCGGAGCACGTCTAACCCTTTGGGGAGCACGTCTAACCCTTTGGAGAGCGCGTCTAACCCTTTGGGGAGCACGTCTAACCCTTTGGGGAGCACGTCTAACCCATTGGAGAGCACGTCTAACCCTTTCGAGAGCACGTCTAACCCTTTGAAGAGCACGTCTAACCCTACGGAGAGCACGATTAACATCCTTGTCACAAAAACCGAGGCAGCAACAACGACGGGTCCGTAATTAGATTCCCAGAACCCTTCCCTTTTGGACGGTTCTGTCCCGATCCGTACCAAATTCCGGCCACCTCCACCCCCCGCCCCCCCCCCTCCTCCCTCCAACCCCGGACCTACACATCACCCAGCACTTCTGCAATCGTCCTTTCGTAACCACACCACCTCCCACCGTTTCACAAATTCTTCATGACTCACCTCACTTTTTGACCTCGACAGCGTTTTATATCTCTGGTGCATGCTACTTCCTTAATGTATTCGCATTGAATACCCACGTGATTTCCTAAATCATGATTATTTCATATTAAAATTCTCAGTTCACGATTGATGAAAATGCTTGATCGCCACTGTCGGCTGTTATCCCTTTCCCAGTCCACCGTTGTTCAGCGCCAAATCTAGGCCATCTGAGGCGTGTATCGCCCCACTCTCTTTTGAGGCAGAAAGCTCAAAGCATGGGTGAACCCCTCGCCCAGTCACAATTTTTCAGAGCTCCCGCTCCCAAGATCAAATAAATGGACCCCTCCCCCTTTTCAAATTTCTGGATCCGCCGCTGAGTATTGACTCTCCCCATGCATTATCGCTCGTTTTAATTTACAATTCATGCATGTTGTGTGCATGAGGTGATGGCTGGCCGAGGAGCTCGAGGGGGAGGGGGGACTCACTAAACAAGGCCCGAACTGCCCTTCCCCCTCTCGCACCCCAGATCTCGAACCCGTGGCGTCCGCTTGGGGCATAATTTGATGTACCCAATGCGGATCGCAGCAAGGACGAACGCATATTGCAACATCCATAATGCGGAATTGGATGTGGATGTCGTAAAATGACATATATTCATGCAGGACAGAATGTTGCATTTAGTCATGTTGTCAAATGGCATATTCATGGTGCAGGATAGGATGCTGTATATCGTCAAATGGCATATGCATATTGCATAATGCGTTATTGTAAATCGAATAATTGAATTGACTAGACTCCATATACGACTTTATGTTTTATGTTTTAAAATGTGGCGAATCATTATTTTGTTAAAAATATAATTTACATATCCGTGCTAAGAATTTTGAAATTTGCCCTCGGCCCACAACAGCGGCCATAGAGCAGGCGAACGGAGCTCCACCTAGCGAATGGGAGCCTTGTATACTATGCCTGCTTTGACACAGAATCTCCGTGCTCTGCCGGCCTGTTTCAACCAATCCCGGGCCAGCCCTGCGAGCCATGCCCGCAGGGGTTCTTCAAGCCGGCCAGCGGCATGCAACCCTGCGACCCCTGCCCCCACGGCCAGTACCAAGGCTACATTGGCCAGGCAGAATGCGACTTGTGCGCCGAGGTTTTTGACACAACGCATCTCAACTCTACCAGTTCCGAGCAATGTAGAAGTAAGAAGATAGCAAACACAACCGTGAGCCTAGTTATTGCGACTCATGCAGTAATATTTCCATCAAAAGCTTTACATTTTTATTTAATGAAAATGGTGTACTTAGGTTATTATAGTGTATAATTACACATATTTTATGTGTAATAGTTAACACGCAACGTTGATAATGCACTTTTGGATAGAAAAAGTACATCTCACGTGAGAAAGTGCGGCTTGGAATCATATGTATACATGGGCTTGTTTTTTCACTACTTTCATCATAAATTTCATTGTTATTTTATTATACACGAAGCGGTACCCCGACCAGTAAAATGAAATTTCATGTCTAACGAACATTATTTCAAAAGGGAACAGTAATAAAAAATATATATACGAGCGGCGTAGCCACTCATGTACGGGAGCCTGCTGGTGCCAGGGGATGACATTACTTTATTTATAGATTATCTCGTAGCCGCCATAAAATTATCTCAGTTGGCTGCCAGATAATCTATGAAGAAAGTAATGTCATCACTTGGCATTAAAGAGCTTCCGTACTCATGAGCCTATCGTATCATTGTTAACAGAAGGGAATACATTTCAATTCAACTGAAGTGATATTACGCTCACATATTGAACATAGCCTAGAATGTCATGACTTCACTGATATGGTTCTTCTTGCAGCCATATGTGAGATCAACCTTATTGCCTGTGTGAACTGGGATACCTGCATTCTGAACGCGAACATGATGCTTTATGAATGTGACTGTCTTCCCGGACTTACTGGCGATAGATGTGAAATTGGTGAGTACGCTAATAAATCACAAAATTATGGGGAACGAAACTCTCTTGGAAATTATCGTTATGACTAAGGGCGGATCCAGAGGGGGGTCCAAGGCCACAAGTCTGAGGCCATTTTGAGCCCCCCGTTCTTCACATTTCTGGATCCCCCCCTGTTGACCCATGCAACAGGCGGACAGACGACAGCGTTACGAACAACGCACGCACTTAACGTCGAATATGGTCCCAACGGCATATCCATGTTGCTATATGTTTTGGCCTGATTAGTTCACTTGTGACATAGTCTTGTTCCTATCAATGTGTTTGTAACGATTACTCATTAACGCCCAGCTATTAACTTTTTTCTGCATATTGATCGCTACATTTGAATGACATGTAACTATCATCACAACGCCAATGTTAATATTTCATTCTAGCATATCAGGTGATTTTGCTTAGACGGCGAAAACTATCCGTATATCTATAAATAACCAGCGTCCAGTGTCGGTTTTGCAAAATTCTCAGTGCCGCATGTAAATGTTTCATGACGTTCCGTGTCATTTTTTGGTCGTTTTTTTTTCAAAAATCTTTTTCAAAAATCTGTGTCGATGTCGCTTTTTCAGATCCTCACTGTCGGAATTTGGGGGTCAATGTCGAATGTCGATTTTTCAAATATGCCTGTGTCCGGTGTCACCATTTACCCCTTCTGGACCCCTAGTATGGGCTCGGGCACCTCATCTGCGGCATGCCTCCTCCATCCTTCCTGCATCCTCTCGGGGGATTCATTGGCTCAGTTTAACCGTTTTTGGCACAACAATCTGCCTAAAACAGCAATGTATTTATTCTCCTTACGCACAGATATCGATGAATGCCTGTCGTCACCCTGCCAAAATAACGGATCTTGCGTCAACTTCCTCGGTGGCTATGAGTGGCTGTGCGTCGAAGTGAAGGGGATCACGTATGCTGGGGTGCACTGTGGGCAAGGTACGTACACCACCACGAAACTCGATATGCCATGTATAACCGTAGAGCACACAGATATCCTTACTATCAGCCAATTCATTATCCTTAAGTATCTCCAGGCAAACCTTCTTAATACGAGCAGCGCACTCCATATCTCCGACTGAAAACAGAAAAAGGTCCCGTCAGCGAATGATTATTGACCATTAGAAAAAGCACAGTATGTAATTACACACCGAGTGGCCTTAACAACACTTAACAACAGGCGTTTCACATGGGTAAGTAAGTTTCGCGAGGATTGTTAATGAATACGGATTGGAGAAAAAAATAAAATACAGTATTCGTGAGAATATACTTAAAAGTGCTTATATAGGATTTTTTTATATGTTTATCATAACTATTTGCATGGTTATTAAAATTGTTTCATACTGACACAAAGCTTTAGGACACTCACATAGCATTAAAGTTGCTGGTTGGTAAATTTGCCAAATAATCATCTTATTTTTGTGATTTTTTCGTTAACTCGTGCGGAAATGGAATCTGTTTTATAGTTATAGGCTGTCCGAACGGTGGATAGTCGTTCTTCACTAACATCAAAGATGTTTAAGCTATATCTGAATCTTCTTGATGATATACTAAAAATAAGGAATCCTTCATATTGATAAATCGACCAGTGCATTTAAACTGTATGTTTTGTTCTCTGTATCCCGTTGTGATTGATTTGCAGTGGTCAATGTCAGACCCTGGGTCGAGCATGTGGTAGGCTTGTAGGGGCCACACGCCGGCGGCACACAAATCAACGTCACGAGCCTCAACTTTGACGACTTTCCTCCAATCAGAGTGGAGCTTGACCGCAGATACCGCTGTGACGTCATTAGCGACCCGGTGTGAGTCAGAGGGTGATACGCGTCAACAAAATAGTGATCACGTGCATGCCCTTTGTTATTTGTTGTCACAGATTTGATGGCTATAGGGCTAACGTGGACTGCACCAATACATTATTACATTATTTCTTTAACCAAGTTACAGTTAAAGAACTTAAGAACAAGAAGCACACCCATGCACGAAGGGTTCACCACTAACATATATCTTTGTTTGAAAAGTATCTTATAAGTTTCCATTTCATGAGAGCATGCATGCACAGGGACGGATCCAGGAGGGGGCCGACCCCCGCCCCACCCCCCCCCCTCCCCTATCCAGCATATCTGGATCCGACTCTGAAACCGCCCCCTTCCCTATCCAGATGTTCTGGATCCACCCCTGAAGCATCCCTGAGGGGACACAATGACTTCTGAATACATGTAAGAAGGGAACTTAGAATTGTTGAATACCTAAGCGTTGAACCTATGGCGATTTCCGACCAGCATCCAAATATGAAAACCATTCAAGTGACATCATGATTATTGCTCTTGCAGGAATCCCACTTTTCTGACAGCACTGACACCTGCCGGCAACGCTTCGGACGAGAACGTTCCTGTCAGTATTGACGTCATATTCCAGGGGGGACTCCGGATCCCAGCGCCGGACACATTCACCTTCCAGTACAGGGGGAATCCGAACATCACGCATCACCCTCAGAAAACCCTGATAGAGTGAGTTCATCGTACAGTCTATCCACTGCCTAGAATCCGGCAGAGAGGGGAGGGAGGCGGGAGGAGATGGGGAGTTTAGGGGCGTGCCCTAAGGTGAAAAGATGAAACTATATGTAAAAACAAATCGTCACGATGTTGAGGTGCCAACAAGGAATAGACGTTATTTAAACTTCAAATTTACCTCTTCCAGTTCTATGTGATACGGCTTAGATGTTATTCCTGCCGATTTGTTACTGGTGCACACCAACAAATCTCTAGCTGCACTGAAGGCGTTATTTAGACTTAATGCTGTCGATTTAAAGGAAAAAAGTTTTGTTTATTCTCGCGCTATATTTATATGAGAAGCAATAAATAATCATAAATCGATAAAATACTATGTACCATATTAATATTAATATTGTATAAAGTATATTCCTTGTACAATTCAGTGGCGGAACTACTATCAGTGTTATGGGGGAATCCTTGGACGCGGTGGAGACAACCTTGATAGAAATCACCGTCGAGATTTTAGAAAAAATCTTCATCAACAAGTACAGAACGAATATCTCCGTGCATCGAACCGTGTTTTACGACGTAAGCGTATTAGTTAATAACCCGTGCTTGTGTATCTAGGCTATAGATCCTGATAATGAGTTATAATAGCGAGCGCAAGGGCGTTCTTAAGGTACCACGCATACACCCAGCCAGCATGGCAATTATCTGCCAACCGTGAAACAACGTTGTCGGCAATGTTGGATCAATGTTGGCAAAGAACATTGGGCCAACGAGTGGGTGCTCATTGGGGAATGGTTGTTTCAACGTTGTCTGCCAACAATGGCCCAACCATCTGCCAACCTTGTGCCAACATTGGCTGCCAACGATGGCCCAATCATAGGCCAACAGTGGGCCAATGTGCGCCGCCGACGTTCTACCGATATTGATCCACTTTTGAACCACTGCAAATGTTTTTTCACTTTTTTATTGCCAAAAACCTTAAAAAGTGCAATACATGAATTCTTAATAGGTATACATGACGCGTAATGTCTGAAAAAAATCGCTCGTGACCGCTCATACAGGTGCATGGCCGCTCATAGAGGTGGTCGCTCGTAGATGCGGTCGCTTCCACTCCTTCCTGATTCTTGCGTTTGGCAGCTGTGTCATGCTCTCGTCGCCCGCCATCCCGCTCCCCAGCAAATCGCAGCCACTTTTTCACCACCTCTGAATTTGTGGCGCAACTGGTATTCGGGTTGCTGCGAGTACCCCCTGAATTAAATCAAAGTAGACTCAATGGCAAAGCTGTTTAAAATATCATGCTGGTCCGATAATATGCATGAATAGCATTTACCTATACTGGTATACTTAACACATGTTTTTTGTTAGCTTAATATTTCTGGAACCCTGTTAAAGGCAATACAGTGGTAGCCACATACAAAGTAATGATACTGTTCATAATTGCAGTTCGCAGGATATTTTGACAGATCTGTCATATCACATTGAATAGGTAACGCAAATGAGTTAAGTAGACAGTGGGAAAAGTGTAAATCCTTATCTTATCAGAAGAATACAGCCACACTTACCATACACCACCTGGTGTAAGTTTAGGCGAGGGAATGGCACTTTCCCACTCTTCCATTGCCAATGTATTTGCTTTGCCATACTGTTTGACAGCACTTAGTCCATCAAACGCTGCACTGTCTTGTCGACAGTGGATACGCCCATCAAGGTGATGCTGCTGACCTAATTGGACATATGCAAAATAAAGAGTCAAACTGAAGATAGAATAGACATAAATTAAATTACACAAAGCAATGCAAAAACATGGCCAAACCTATGAGAACTGAAAATGCTGGTCTCTTATTCGTGCATACTTGACTAAAATTGGGCCAGTGGAAGCTTTCGGGGCAACGAAATGATGATGAATGAAATATGCCCCATATGGGGACCGTCCACTAAACCATGGGCGCCTTGATCTCTATTCCAGTACACTGACCAATAGACTAAGGGGGTTCTCTGAGACTTATATATAGCTGTATTTTGTGTGGCCAGGCTTTAACAGCAAAAAACATTAATCGTTAAATATTACAACATACCATTTTCCACACGGTCTCATCATTAGCGGGGACTTTGTCCAATGTGTGTAGGGCGTCTAAGGTCAGGATGGGGAAGGGCACTCTATCTGGCGGAGGGGTTGGCGTGCAAGTCATGTTGAGATGCTGGCAAATTTTGCCAAGCATCACACCATTGTGCTCCTGCTGCTGTTGCACGCGCTCCAAAGCGTGCAGGAGGGTAATATCATACTCTGTCACTGTCAATGAAATTAAAACAGACTGTTAAACAAAATGCGAACAGCATATTGTTATAGGTAACACTATAACCACTTGGCCTAACTAAATAAAATAATCTCTTTAGTTCCACGAGAAAATAATTCACATCAACATAGAAGTTCAGAATGCATCGGCAAATATATGGTTCTGACCACCCAACCACGTATTCTCTATTTGTCTGCACCCTTCTTCTTTTGGACCAATAGGAATAATCCATTTATATTTTCCATAATTATGTGCCTTGTGTAATAAGGGGCGGATACATGATATAAATTGGCCATTTCCCAATTCAGAGTTATTTAATATTAAAATTCCCAGTTTACGATTAATGAAAATACTCGATCACGGCTGTCGGCAAATATCCCATTCCCAGTTCACGAAGAATTATTTTCCTCATTCCCAGTTCACAGTGAAATGAAAAGCCCATTCCCGAGGAACGGAACTACCCCTTGCCCCATCCCTAATAAGTTTAATGGCTCTTAACATCAAAACCTTCAGCCAGGGGCAGGCCAGCTAGTCAAACACTGTGGTAAGATTAAAGAAAAACGTTTGAAGTGCTATTCAAGCCTTCACTTGCCCATGGCTGAAGGTTTTGCACTGGTTTGACAGTGTTTGATTTTAAGAAAAGAGCCCCAAGAGCTAGGCACTCGTGTGAGCGATAATACAGGAAAGGTTAGAAACTGCATACTCAGTGACCGTTTTCTTCCGCTGTACCATTATATTGCAGTTTTAATTAAGTCAGTGCATAAATTACATAATCCGATACTATAAAGCAGACCGACAAGACAATAATAATGTGCCAAATGAATCAAAATCTCAAAATTCACGATAACTTACAGTCACTTGGAAAATTGCCGCATCGAAGTGTCGCTTCAAAAACTCGCTAGATGGCGCTGTGTTTTGCGCTAACGGCAGGACGCTGGTACGTAGGCACAACGTTGGGCCAACATTCCATTGCCAACGGTTGGGTGCAGAGCGCAGATGACGGTCGGTATTACGTTGCGCCTATGTATACTAGCAAACGGTTGCGTTGCCTACCTAAAAACTACGTTGGGCCGATAATGCCATGCTGGCTGGGCACATGTACTAAAATCCAAGTCCATTTCCATCAACAGATTAAGATGCAGGTTAAGATAACACCGATGCTGGATTGTATTACTCGAGGAACCTCATCATCGAACCATCAAAGCCTTTCTTTTTTCGGACTCTTATTTTACAGCCCCCATGAGTTCGGACCAAATGACAGCGGCACCAAAAAATTACCCCCAAAATACTCGTCGAAATGTGTTATGTCAAGTCCAATAATTGAATTATATATCCTAAAGAGGTAACGAATAAATTTCTCAAACGCTAACACTTCATTTACACTTTAAATTACGGCTTGGCTTTATCGATCAGCGCCGCGCTAAATATTCCTTGCCAGAGGAATTCCTTGATTCCATGAGGGCGCTCGGACTGTGTTCCACTAGACTAGTGCCCGACCAACAACTGACCGCTTCCGTTTTCATTGACTGGTTCGCGTCCACAATCGCTTTTAAATTCCCGTTAACCTACTGGTGTAAAAGTACCGGCGTCGTGAACTATGAGCGTATCCGCTTAACAAAATGGCTGGTCGTCTTCTAGCTCACTTAAACTGCTTGAAATCCCCCTTTTGCAAAGAAAATTAACAGACAAAAAAAACTGACAAGGCGACAAACTGACAACTGACAATGTGATAGACTGACAACTGACAACACGCACGTGTTGGTCGCTGTTCAAGAAACCTATTTTCTCATCTTGTCTAAAACACTCACTTGTCAGCCCTATTTCGAAATAAAACATTTGTTCTTTGATATAAATGCGAAGGGTGGGGAGACAAGATTCGCGCTCAGGCAAGATGAGTGCGTAAAATCACCATTTTCGCTGCCGAACGAACAATTGGCCATGGTGTCTCGTCGTCAATTTATGCCTCCAAGGCGGCGCCATCACGAATTGCAGGCTTGGAATAGGCCTGTCAGACTCAACTCCAGGCCGGTTCCACCGTGGTGGGGCCCCCCTGGAGGCGTAAGTTGACCACTGCATGACCACAATTTTTAGACTAACCAAGAAAGGGGCGGGAGTGGTCCATTTTGCGGTACATTTGAAAAGCAAACGTGTAGAGGTAGGGGAGGAGGAGGGTTCACTTGACATGGTATGCCATGGCGGCGATTTTACCGCAAAACTAATCCATTTAGTCTAATTTGGTTTAAGTTGTATATTATCTTGAGGGTCAATTATAGGGCATAAGGATAATGTAACTGTACATTGCAAATACAGTTATTAATGCCATTAACATAATTAACATATGAAGTGCAGCATGCCGGTTTTGTTTTATTATAATGATCATAGTACCGTATATATACGTAGTATTTCATCACTTAAATCCGTGTTGTTATCTGAATCACATTTACATGCAGACCTACATTTCCATTTGCTTTGGCATGAATTTTATATATATTCACTTTAATTACAGCATTGAACTCATAGTTTGCATTGCCTTTTCAAGTAACATGGTCGGACAAGCAAAGCAGCATGTCACTTTCTTGTCAGTTTCAGAGATGAGAGCCTCTAACTTGTACCTACCATTGTTACAATGTTGCATTCGGCTCCGTTAAGGATGGCCAGAATGTACGGGGATTTTACTCCGGGCTCGGAGTTGGGGAATAGCTCGGGTCAGGTAGAACGAGGTAGCTAGCTTGGCTGGTTACCGCAGTCGATGTAACAACAAACGCTTGAATAGGTTTTATGGTTTATATAGTAATCATGAATGTACAATGTATTATGTGATTTACAGATGAACATGTAGCGTGGGCCGATATGTGTATTAAATACCTGTCGTAATGCGATGTGGGTTCCTATGATTTAAAGTCCTTCCCGTGTTCGTATACTTTCCTACTCTAGTTCCATCAAAGGGGGGGCTTCCACGAAGTCCGTGTCTCCCGTTGTCCTGTCCCCGACCCGTCTCTCCGTTTCGTCTCCTTAACTAACTATTCTACCCTAGTTATATACCCCCTGTAATTCCGAGTGTTATTATAACTGTTGGTATTTTAGCCGGCTGTAACAGCGTGACACGTAGTGATGGTTGTGGATTACATTTGGCCTGTTAATGAAGGTGTCACTTGGGATAAGTTCTGAAGTGTTAACAAACAAATAAGGGGTGAAAATAACAATCGTTGTTATGACAGTTAGTGGATCTAGAATTGGGCTCCTAGAATTAGCGCTTGACCTGTTATCTTAATATTGTTTATGTAATACATGAAAAGAAACTTGAATGGGCGTGTGTAACACCATCAGCTATGACTGTCAATTTCATCCTCACGAGTAAGGAAAAAGAACTCAAGCGTGGGCGGGGCTTAGTGTCGGAGAGTGGATCGGTCTATTATTCCATTACTCCAATACGTCTTCTTCCAGCTATGTCGGGCCAATAATAACGCCAGCTCCACAATCCTGTGCCTCACCCCCGACATGACGTCAGGCATCCCCGAGTACATCAGGCTGGCGGCAGAGGGCGCGTCCAACGACACCGTGGACTACAGCACAGACAACGCGACGGTCAACTTCTTCATAGGCTTCAAGATGGACGGCCTCCCCGACTTCAAGAACATCAGCGACAATCCTAACCCCGCTCTGGCGTCCAAGGGTCAGCTGATCATCGTCAATACACCGGAAATAACACGCAACCCGGAAGTCATTGAGTATCAGCCTGGTGTCCTTTATATCCTTCGTGTAAGTGTGCCGTGCGCGATATGGGATCAAATACAAACATATTTATGTATTTCTGCCATCAATGCATTTTATTTTACGCTTATTCACGCTCGTAGTGCACATAATGTGAACATATTACACCTATTAGCCGATCAACTAACGGCCGAATTAATCTAACCCCATATATTTAATGGCTTCCGTACTTTTCTAAATGGGGTCGGTACTTTTATTAAAAAAATAAAAATAAAGCCAAATTTCTCTGATAATGTACTTTTATAAAAAAAAAATCTCGGATAATGTCTATTCGTCACAAATGCATTAACTGGAACAGTAACTTCGCACCTTCGCTCAGTTGATCGGCAGGCTGAGCTACAGATCAACAAATCGTGGGTAAGGTTCATCCAGCCCCATTTCATTGTTCCTGGAGGTTTTGACCTACATTTAGAGGGATTCATTTGCACAACAACTGCCTGAAACACACACATTTCATTTCATTTTCTACTACTTTTATGTCGCAGGGATCGCACATGAAGAGCATTGAACAGTCGGATTACCGCATTGAAGTTGGTCGCGGGAACTGCACCATCACTGACCTGACGGATACCTCGGTCACGTGCCAGCTGCCCCCTCCAACTCCCGCGAGAAGAGAGAACAGCGACCTACCCAGCGCGGAGCGGGAAATATGGGCATGGGAGCAGTCTTCGCGACTTATCTTGTAGGACATGTGATCACAGTTGATTATAGTTCTTTCGGTGCTTATAAATGGCTAACTAAGCTCATTTCATGAATAAACCGCCTAAAGAAACAGTTCATTTACCCTACCACCTAGGGCAATGATGGATCCGCAGGAAACATGGTCATGGCCTCAGTTCCTCTTTTATTAGAGAACTGCAAGTGCCATCCACCACCGGTCGCCACATTATGTCGTCACCTGTCGCCACGTTATGTCAACACCTGTCACCACGTTATGTCGCCACCTGTCGCCACATTGTGTCGCCACCTGTCGCCACGTTATGTCGCCACATTGTGTCGCCACATTGTGTCGCCACATTGTGTCGCCACCTGTCGCCCCATTGTGTCGCCACCTGGCGCCACATTGTGTCGCCACCTGTCGCCCCATTGTGTCGCCACCTGGCGCCACATTATGTCGCCACCTGTCGCCACGTTATGTCGCCACCTGTCGCCACATTGTGTCGCCACATTGTGTCGCCACTTGCCGCCACATTGTGTCGCCACTTGCCGCCACATTGTGCCGCCACATTGTGTCAACACCTGTCCCCACGTTATGTCGCCACCTGTCGCCACATTGTGTCAATACCTGTCTCCACATTATGACGCCACCTGTCGCCACATTGTGTCAACACCTTCCCCCACGTTATGTCGCCACCTGGCGCCACATTGTGCCGCCGCATTGTGTCGCCACCTGTCGCCACATTGTGTCACCTGATGCTCGGCCGGCATTATTTGGTTCCCCACACCCCATGTAAAAAAAATCTATGGAATTCTATAGTATTTTTACTATAGTAATGTTCTATAGTATTTTCGTGAAGTAAAGTACTATACCTAATTCTATAGAATTTCTATAGAATTCCATAGAAACTTTCTATAGAATTCCATAGAAACTTTCTGTAGAATTTTACACAAAGTTCTATGGAATTCTATATCATTTTTACCATAGTAAATGTTCTGTAGAATTTTTACTATAGTAAATGTTCTATAGAATTTTTACTATAGTAAATGTTCTTTAGTATTTTCGTGAAGTAAAGTACTATACATAATTCTATAGAACTTTCCATAGAATTCCAGAGAAACTTTCTATAGAAGTTTATAGAAAGTCCTATAGAATACTATAGAAAGTCATATAGATTTCTATGGAAAGTTCCATAGAATTCAATAGAAAGCTCTATAGAATTCTATAGAAAGTCTATAGAATTCCATAGAAAATCCTATAGATTTTCATTGAAAACTCTAGAGGATTATAGCGACGATTTCCTGATGTGTTCCAGACATTTGTGGCACGTGTTATCAATGTCTGTAAAACGACGGGTGTATGACCAGTTGCTGATGTCCGTAAATCGATGGGTGTATGACCAGTTTTGCTGTTATACCACTGTGCAGACAAGAGTTACAATAAAACACAAGAATAAGGAATCCAATATTGATTATCCACATCTCCAAATATGTATCATACAAATTACAAATTACAAAAGCAAAAAGTTACAGGTAATATAATAGTACAACATTCTAGGAATATTGAACTACCTAACAGTAAATATTCAGCATGTTTAGTGCACTACAAGTCTAAGTACATTTTCATCCCAGAAAGAAAATCCAGTAAAAGTGTCTATCCTCAATGCTGAGCCATGAGGAAAATTATGTTTAATCTATAGAACTTTGCATCTCCCAGCGGCAAATGTTATGATCAGATATGTTAGAGTTGCACTTTCATAAAACAATTTTCTTCTGGCATATATACATATTTATTTATATAGGTACCCAAAACATCTAACCAACAGAGCTTAATTATTCTATTCAATGCAATGCATGTCAATTAAAAACGAGGTAAATGATCACAGTAAATACAAATCCATGAAAATTCATGACATTCTGTATCTTACATTGGGAGTCAATACTACAAATGTATATAAACTAGTACAGTAATATAGTCCCCAACTGCATATTCAGGTGGCCGCAAGGCTCTATCATGAATCTTCACTTAACTTATTTATATTACTCTCACAATCTTCAGCAACTTACAACATATACACATATTAATCAGTCACAAAAGATTAAGATCATCTATAATACAGCCTCAGTTTCCTTCTGTTGGATCATTCTCTAATAAGCGCAGCCACTTCTGACGGTCTCCTTATTGTAGGTTCTTATTTCTTCCTTGATTACATGATTTAACGATAGCATATAATATGTATAACATATTGTTATTTCGAAATAGACATGAAATCAGGAGGTTGCTAGCTGAACGCCAACTGGGAATTAACCGAACCAACTCCGGCTGATGCAGTATTTTCTACAAAGCGTGAAACCAATGATATTTTCCAGATATTGTGAACACTTTTACATTTCAGATCTTAAAAAGCATCATGATTTCCAGCTGGCAAGTGGTATAACAGCGAAACTGGTCATACACCCATCGATTTACGGACACCAGCAACTGGTCATACACCCGTCGTTTTACAGACATTGATAACACGTGCCACACATGTCTGGAACACATCAGGAAACCGTCGCTATAATCCTCTACAGTTTTCAATGAAAATCTATAGGATTTTCTATAGAATTCTATGGACTTTCTATAGAATTCTACAGAGCTTTCTATTGAATTCCATGGAACTCTCTATAGAAATCTATATTACTTTCTATAGTATTCTATAGGACTTTCTATAAACTTCTATAGAAAGTTTCTCTGGAATTCTCTGGAAAGTTCTATATAATTATGTATAGTAGTTTACTTCACGAAAATACTATAGAACATTTACTATAGTAAAAATTCTATAGAACATTTACTATGGTAAAAATTCTACAGAACATTTACTATAGTAAAACATACTATAGAATTCTATAGAAACTTTGTATAAAATTTTATAGAAAGTTTCTATAGAATTCTATAGAAATTCTATAGAATTATGTACAGTACTTTACTTCACGAAAATACTATAGAACATTACTATAGTAAAAATACTATAGAATTCTATAGAATTTATTTACATGGGGTGTGGGGAACCAAATAATGCCGGCCGGGCATCAGGTGACACAATGTGGCGACAGGTCGCGACACAATGCGGCGGCACAATGTGGCGCCAGGTGGCGTCATAATGTGGGGACAGGTATTAACTCCATGTGGCGACAGGTGGCGACATAACGTGGGGACAGGTGTTGACACAATGTGGCGACAGGTGGCGTCATAATGTGGGGACAGGTATTGACACCATGTGGCGACAGGTGGCGACATAACGTGAGGACAGGTGTTGACACAATGTGGCAACAGGTGGCGACATAATGTGGCGACAGGTGGCGACATAACATGGCGACAGGTGGCGACACAATGGGGCGACAGGTGACGACACAATGTGGCGACAGGTGGCGACAATACGTGGGGACATGTGTTGACATAACGTGGCGACAGGTGGCGATACAATGTGGCGATAGGGTGGCGGCACAATGTGGCGGCACCCATGTGGCGGCAGGTTGCGACACAATGTGGCGGCAGGTTGCGACACAATGTGGCGACCGGTGGTGGAAGGCACTTGCAGTTCTCTAATAAAAGGGAAACTGAGGGCCATGACCATGTTTCCTGCGGATCCATCATTGCCCTAGATGGTAGGCTAAATGAACTGTTTCTTTAGGCGGTTTATTAATGAAATGAGCTTAGTTAGCCATTTATAAGCACCGAAAGAACTATAATTAACTGTGATCACACGTCCTACAAGATAAGTTGCAAAGACTGCTCCCATACCCATATTTCCCGCTCCGCGCTGGGTAGGTCGCTGTTCTCTCTTCTCGCGGGAGTTGGAGGGGGCAGCTGGCACGTGACCGAGGTATCCGTCAGGTCAGTGATGGTGCAGTTCCCGCGACCAACTTCAATGCGGTAAGGTGTACACATTCCAAAATGTTGGTGGATATACATGGAGTAATCTCAGTACGACAATCTACTTCACTGATTTCATACACACTAAGCTTTGTGCGTTCGTATTGGGAGCACCATCTCAACTTGTTTCCCAATTACTACAAGAATATATCTTACGGTTTGTTTCGGAACACTTCGGTCCCTTACTCAGAATTATTAGACAAATGGCATATCATCAGTAATTTAATCACAATTTCAATACTTTTATATGTATATGTCCTCGTTTGTTCGCTTCAGTTGATGCTTTTGGGTTGTAAATAGACTTGAGTGACCTCTTTGTCTACTCCTCACTGTGATGAAAAATAAGGATCAAATCAAAGTCATTTAAAACATTATAGGGTTAACGTATCATAGGTTTCACGCATCATAGGTTTAACGTATCATAGGTTGAACGTACCGTAGGTTAACCGTATCATAGGGTTAACGTATCATAGGTTTAACGTAACGTAGGTTTAACGTAACAGTTTTAACGTATCATATGTTTAACGTATTATATGATTAACCTATCATAGGTTTAACGTATCACAGGTTGAACGTATCATGGGTTTAACGCATCATATGTTTAACGTATCATGGTTTTAACGTATCATTGGTTGAACGTATCATAGGTTCAACGTATCATAGATTCAACGTATCATAGATCTAACATATCGTGAATTTAGCTTAGTAAGACTAAGATACGCATTTAACGTTTAGGTTCCACCTTTAAGATTTAGTATGTGAGAGGTTTAACCTATATAATATGTTTAACGAATCATAGCGCTTCAAAATTAGTTCGTCATTTCCCCGCCCCCCCGCCCCCCCCCTCCCCCCTCCGCCCCTTCCTCCCCCACCGCCCCACTACCACACCATATAAAACTTATGGCGCCCTTGGGAGCGACAGGGCGGGCGAGGTGTAGGGTAGTTATTATCCGGTGGTGGTTGTATTTGAGATGTAAGGTGAGATGCGGGGTGTCACCATCAGTTTGAGTTACCGCTGGGGCGGTATAACTCCAGTGGCTGATGATGTAGGACGCTTGTTAGCAATGCCGTCTTGTAAAGGCTTGGCTCTTCATTAAGCCTTTAATTATTTTAATTAAGCCTTTCCTTTAGTAGTAATTCGGCTTGCCTTCATGGAAGCCTTTAATTTGTTTGTGCTATTTGGCTTTGCCTATAATCAACATGTAACCACACTTATACTTGATATACGCTGAAGTGCCTGAGGCAACTGGCCAAGATCCCGCCGCGCCGCTGGCCTTGCAGCTGTCCCGAATGGCAAACAACGTATAGGAGGAAGAGGTATAGGTCCGAGAGATAAGACCCAGAGGTCGGATCGGGCCATGGAAGTAAGACACTTTCCATGGGAGGTTACGTTGATTGGCCGACAGCTGTGTGTAAGAAGGTTCCAAGGTCGCTTGTCCAGCGAAAGAGTGGTTTATTTATCACTCACAGGGTTTTACTTCTCACTCCTAATGGTTTATTTCTCACTCAGCATGAGTAATGGTTCTCCAACAGTAAACAGGTTCTCTCCAGAAAGGTCACGGTAACCTTGTTTATTTTTGCTAAGACGAAAATAGATCGGGATAAACTCTTTAAAGAGCCCTGGAGGAATGCTAACTTTTGAGCGTAACCAGCAACGCCCACCCCGTCTCAGGAGACGTGGTATTCGCCGTATTTTCGGCTGATATTGCTGATATGAGTGAGTCAGAGACCGTGGGCGTGCGGGCCCTATAAAAGGGATAAGCCAGAGAGACTCGAGGCCACTCGGAAGAAGACACCAATCCAGTCGGTCGGTCGTAATGCCATAGCCGCCACATGCGAGTGTGCGCGCTTTTATACCATGGCGATTATATTGTATTGCATTTATTTATAAGAAGAAAACTACGGACGGAAGAATAAACATCATGAAGCTCTATACATTGTTGTTCCTCAAAGCCCAGACGCCGGTACACGCCCTGGCACGGATCTCAAAATGTCTCATACACAGCGAGAAGTACAACAAGATGAATGAATAATAGAACGTAGGGGCCAACTTTACAGTCTCTTGCGTCCATTTTGTTGCGCCAGTGTGTCCTAGTTATGCACCTTTTGTGTCTGCATGATCTACTTCGGTAGCAGTTGTAAAAAAGTCATTGCTTTGGTGTTTACTATGCATACCATACATATATTTAATTATCGGTAACATCATGCCTTGCAAACATTCTACGTTGCTAAGTTCATGGAAAACTTGTAGCCCTGATACCTGGCTCCCATTGTCGCTGGTACACGACCACTCGATAGGGCCATGAAGTACAACCCAAGGGAGATTAGGAGTTGGTGGGGGTGTCCGCACATCGCGTAATGGCGTGTGAAAACTCCACAAATAGGGTTGAACTTTTCTTTCGTTGCCTCATATTAGCTGTTCGCCTTTTTGAAAAAAAGATCATCTGCAATAAAGAAAACCAATTTGTCTCGTCACTCGCACCGCCACTTCAGTTTATCTTTCGTCACGGGAGTCTCAAAATGGCGGAGCGAGTTTGGGTAAATTTCATGTTATTTATTGCATATAGTAGATTTTGCCTAGATGATTTTCCCTTCAATGCAATTTTAGCATTGAAGTCACTTCCGCACATGGCGACCGCGTGTTAATTGTAGACCCATACGGCATGGATACTTGTCTCCATAACGCCAATTGAGCGCTTATAAATCTCATACTTCTAGCGGGGCCCGAATCTGGGCGTGGCGCCATTTTATAAGCACCGCAACCTCCTTCACTACTCTTCATGTGTCATGTTCATATAGACAAATGACAGTATAATGCCTGTATGCATGTCCATGGCTGCTGAAAGATTCCGCCTCCACCCCGCCCCCCCCCCCCCCTTGTCCTCACCCACCATCCACCATCAATACCACCCAGCACCCAGCACTCCACCCCCCACCCCTCCCCTTGCCCTCACCCTTTTCTTCACTCCTCCCCTTGCTCTCACCCCTTCCCCTTGCCCCCACCGGGGCCGGCGCGACAGCTCAGTGGGCTAGAGCGCTCGCATTGAGTGCATTGAATCACCTAAGCCTAACGGCACGTGGGTCGGTGGTTCGAGCACTGCTGTGGCCATGTCTGTGTGGTCGCAGGATAAAGATCCCATGTCTTTCATCGTAAAGAGTAGGGGGTTACCCCCGGGGACATGGCTCTACTCTCACTTCTTTCTCCCATTGACGCGATATGACCAAAAGTAGTTAAAGTGTCCTGAATAACCAACCAACCAACCCTTGCCACACCCCCCTTCCCTTGCCCTCACCCTTGGCCTCACCCCTTTCCTTGCCCTCGCCCCCCTTCCCTTGTCTTCATCCACCCCACCATCACCACCCAGCATCACAAACGTCGATATATGTGGAGCCCAGCCAACTGAAACACCTTTTCTTTCCATACAGGGCGCGAGTAACAGCTTTGTTCGTTCATTGTGGTGGCGACTGCCGGGTGGCCAGGCATGCGGCACCCCTCGAGACGGTCCGGCATACAGGTAAAAAGCAAGGCCACATGACCGACAAATTGAATTCCATTAAACATCCCTGTCTGCGGGTATGTTCATGTGTCGTACAATTCGGTCAGCTATTGGCTCATAGTCGATGAGTCACCCCTTTTTTCAAATTCCTGGATCCACCCCTGCACATTTGACGGTGCGTAAGTCTATGTACATTTATGATTATTCTGATCGATGCATTAGTCTTGTCGCATGGAGGGGGGAAGGGGCGGACCCCTCCCATTTTGATGAAGAATGCCGTTTTTTAATGCAAAATTTAGGCCAAATCAGGCGTGAACGCCCCCCCCCCCCCTTGTCTATTTTTGAGAAAGCACGCTTTCTGAGCAGTGAACTCCCCCCCCCCCGCACCCCCAAGTGGTTTTCAGTGCCCTGCCCCCGCCCCTCGGTCGTCAAACAATTGGCGGATCCCTATGTCGACATTTCGTTTAGAGCCGGCCCGCCCAAGTCTTCACTGCACCCCCTCTCTTGAAGGAGGAACGCTATCTGAGGCGTGGACCTCCCCCCCCCCCGGTCGAAAGTTTCAGTGGACCCCCCTTTTTTCGAATTCCTGGATCCGCCCCAGACCTGTTGTCTTGAAATTGAGTGAGATAACAAGGGATTGCATTTCTCACCACGGGGCTTTAGGGGCCGGCTCGGTAGCTCAGTGGTTTAGAGCGCTCGTCTTGAGTGCTCTGGCCACATGAGAGCCTAACCTATGTCGTTAAAGCGTCCTGAATATACAACCCATCCCCATAGGTTCGGAAAACTTCGCAAGAAACTGGTCATCCTTCTGTGTACATGCTTAACGTCGTAAATGTCTCTGATATCCTTGGGACGGTCTGGGGTGTAAAGGAACTCACACAGTAATCAAATAGGACCTTGCTGGCATTGCGTCCAGGTCATTCTAACAGAAGGTACGGGCATCAACACAATAAAGCTCTTCCACTGAACGACAGGATTGGGACGAAATGGACTAGAGGCAAACGCTCAAAGTTACTTCAAGTTCACGTTCAAATATTTTTTATTACAGTGACATGCCAACATATATACATGATATGCAAACAATATCAGGTTGGATATATCAGGAAATATCAGGAAATATCAGGTTGGCCCAGCCCTACGGGCTTACAAGTCACTCTAGCTTAAGAAAATCTATTAGCTTTCACGAATTTAGTTATTTAGATATTGTGCGAACTTCCTCTCATCTAAACAGTGTAGGTGTAGTTTGATAATTGACGCGAACAATGGTTAACTTGTCAATTATTTGTTGATCTCTAGTGAAACTACTGAAGGTAGGGCATCGACTGACGTAACCAGCATGAATATCACAATCTTCCCGACAACTTCTCATTTGCCATATATTCTTAACTACCTCAGACACAGGGTTTGGCGCTCCTTAGCCCTCTTACCTAAACGAACAGCTTTAGTTTTGTCAACATTTACTTTCAAACCCGAACAAAATTTAAACATTTCCAGAACCCTTAGCGCATTTCTAATAGACTCTTCGCTTCCATCAAGCAACATAAAAGTATCATCTGCGTATTGTCCTATTTTAAACTCTTTTAAATAGATAGATATTTAGATAGTATTTTATAATCCGTGTTTAACAGAGAAATCGGGCGCCAGTTTTTCGTTAATTCTCTAGGCTTATCCCCCTTCGGCAGGCAGGTTATTACCCCTTGCTTTTGTGTTATCGAGAGACCGTTTACTTTATACGCGTGTTGGATGCCCCTTAACAAATACGGGCTCATCTCCTTCCAGAAAAAATTGTAAAATTCGATTGGAACACCGTCGCTACCAGGGGACTTACCATTTTTCATGTTCTTAACTACCTCAGCCATTTCACACATTGTAATTTCATCTTCGCATGTTTCTCTCTGCTCTGTACTAAGTTTCGTAATTTTTGAGTTCAGAAACGCCGTCATGTAGTACGTCGCGTCAGGATGGTTATTATTCGTATACAATGTTTCGTAGTACTTTTGTTGTTCGCAGAGTATTTCTTTCTTGTCCACCACTTCTTTTCCTTCAACATTCAATCTATGTATAAGCTTATTTAAAAAGTTTCGTTTCTCTAGATTACAAAAATATTGACTTGGCTTTTCTCCTTCCTCGTAGTACTGTGCTTTTGATCTAATAAAAACTCCTTTCATTCGCGGGATCCTGTCATAAACTTGGTTACCAGTTTACTCCATTTGTAATGTCAGTTTCTTAAACTCAGCAGTGACTGTTGAGTTGCTCAAATCGGTCGATGGTGAAAGTTTACTCCATTTGTAATGTCAGTTTCTTAAACTCAGCAGTGACTGTTGAGTTGCTCAAATCGGTCGATGGTGAAATCGTTTGGGGAGTGGCCATATGCTCAGCGGCCGCTAATGATTAGCTCAGTGCGGTCGATGGTGCGTTTATAATGGGAGTGGCCGTCGGTATAAGTACTGCATCCACATCGGAGTGGACAGACTACCTCAGGACAGGCGCCGACAGAACATCCGATGTCGTCAAGACGATCCCTACGAGCGCTTCGGAGTTTAGGGTGCTTGGCTGCTACGTCTTTGTAGCTTCTGGACTCTGCCGTTTCCTGTGGGCATTCCAGATCGCATAAACACCGTCTACGTCAGCTGAAGTCCCATGCAGTGTTCCGCAGTCGTCATCTGCTGAAGACGAGATAGGCGTCAGCAGGTGCATACTGTGCGGGATGGTAGCGCTATCACCAGTGGACTCTATCACCGCTCCGCCTGGAGACGCCCCTTTGTAGTAGGGTGGTATCTCCGTTCGTCGATGATGACAGTGCCGCGACAGTCCATCAAAAGCCATCTAGAAGGTCGACAGCAGTTTCCCTGTTTCCGGTCGGCGTCGTCATAACTGGAGTCGGTGATCCACCCGGACACATCACTGCAGCCCAGAAGCAGTCAGGAGAGTGACTATGACTTTGCCCCAAACCATGCTAAACCGTGCAAATATAACACCCCATTGTATCTAAGGTATACATTGCCAATATTATGTCGTATTAAATATTGTTATTATTAATGAGCATTGAGACCTTTTTTGTTCACGTCGTGACAGATCCTAAGTTGCTCCAGTTCCGTTTTTAACTTTTCTAATCTGTTCTGAAGCGATGCACTTTTTTCGTTAGATTCTTCTAGCTCATTTATACTCTGCTCAATTTTACGTTCCTGCGTCCTGTTAGCTTTAATCTTGTAGCTACGGTAACTTATGGATTTCCCCCTTATTTCTAACTTAAGCATCTCAAAGAACATTTGGTCATCAATAGCAAGTGTTTCCCCTCCCTGCTCCCCTGGATTGCTAGTGCACATCTCTAAAACTCGCGCGATACAATCTACAACAACGTCACGATATTCTGCATCCCTTAATAAAGACCTATTCATGTTCCAAAAACCTTTTTCCCTGTCTGCCAGATAAAAGTCAATTTTAATACGTATCAAGGAGTGATCCGTTCTATAGCTCGATTTTATATGTACACTGTTAATAGCGGCGTGAACGTCTGCCGAAACCAAGAAAAAGTCAAGCCTGGCTCTTTGTGACTTTCTCTGCTGGTTTGTCCACGTGAAGCGCTTTGATTCCGGGTTGCTCACTCTCCAACAGTCAATCAACTCCAATCTCTCGATCATTGATGTTACTTCCCGTTTTGCTTTTACATTATTCTCACGCCTATAACCGATCGTATCTTTACCAAAATCTAACACAAGATTCCAATCCCCACATAAAATCACGCTGACATTATCGAGGTGTTCTATCCTATGCAGTACATCTGTATAAAACTCTGGCTCGTTTTTGTTAGGACCATAGACGTTAATAAGGGTCAACCTATTTCCGCAAACAGTAATTAAAATTAAAAGGTTCCCCACTTCGTCCTTCTCCACAGAGTGTACTGTGAATTCAAAATTATTTTTTAATAAAATGCTAATTCCTCTGGCCTGAGAAGACGGCGAGTTAACATAACATTTGCCTGTAAATTCTCTCTCCACTTTCAGTGAAATGTACATCTTGTAGACACAGAATTGAGGCGTTCTTGCTACTTCGCCAGTTTAGAACATCTGTCCTCTTAATTTGGGAGCCAAGCCCCCTTACGTTTAAACTACATACAGTAATATGACTCATTGTGACACGATTTACCAACTTTCCATGGCCTTCCCTCCAGAACCAATGTGTGCAGCATTGTTACGGTGTTTAAAGTTATTAACGCGTTGACAGGAAACAGCATGCGCAGATATATATTACGCAAATGGGTATATGACTACAAAAAAAAAGAGATATATGACTATATATATATATATATATATATCACAATATGTGCGGCTGGAGTAAAAAAACAAACAGGCAGTCCTCGAGTTCAGCCACATGGCGACTCCTGTACATATAATTTTTTCCCGCCTTGTAGGCCCGAGTAACTAGCATGCCCAGAGATAAACCAATAACATGGTGCTAGTGCTCGCCGACAGTGGCTCAGCCGAGAACGCGAGACACAAGTAACCAGCCCACATCCACTCCGGCACCGTAATCGTACTGGCATCAGCATTACTAACTCAATGACCCTTGCACGTGGGTCATAAATAGTGCGTAGTAGCGGGTAAAGTTAAACATCATTGAAGATCTCTTACACGGTTTATGTAAGTGACCTCACTTCAAGCGATATGCATGAATGGGTGGCAAGCCGCTAAAGATATAGATTTCTGCCCCCACCGCTAGACTAAACGAGACAGGATCAAGCGTAGCTTGAGAAGGAAGACGAACATCGTGCTTATGGGATTGCCCGTTGTATGCCATGTTTAGCGCTGACACCAGTCATTCAGATATGCCTTCATGAAACCACCAACAAATTGCTATACTTCACCATTATTGAAAGTTGCTTTTCGAAGAGAAATAGAAAGATCTACGTTAAACATGTTTAGACCGATCGGGATGGTGTACATGCAATGTCGACCAAGTTATAGGCCAAAACGTCACCGCGCTGTCAGCCAGTTTGCGTCTTCACCTCACTCACATACTTCAGCGAACTCGACCATATGACCCATTGCCACTCTCTGCGAGTTGCAGGATTGCCATTTCAAGTGAATACTTTCAAATCCCGACTTTCTACGTGTGCTTGGGCACGCCCTAATCCTTGTTCTCAGACTCTTCATTACTGAATTAGACAATTAGTATCGTGGTTGAACAATCCTTCCTTTGGTACTACGGCACTGAGACAGCAATATATCACTCGTACATGTGCAATTTCATTACAACAGCTGCCACAGTACGCAATTTAAGCAGTATTTTACTAATTTATTGAATATCTATGCCAGTAGTGTCCATAAGTCATCAATAGATAGATGTTTTACATAAAAAGGGTTTCCACCGATGGCGCAGTATTGTCATTATAAGCAAGTTTTAGCATCAATCCCATAAGATATTGTAGTCATGGCCTTTGGGGATATTGAATACAATGATCAGCTATAAACAACAATTTTGTGTATTAAATTAACAGAATTGTTCAATGACCCCGTCTTCATGTAAGTCATAAACTAATAATTTGATGTAAATAAGTCTTACTTGCTTAAAATGTCACTGTTAGGGGAGCGTGAAAGTGTGTGCTAAAAGGCTGTTTTGCGCGCCAAATCTGGCAACGGTAGTTCTTTGACTTTAATAAATGAATTTGGACCGATGTGGAACCGTCTCCTGTGCGGAAACCGTCCCCCTGCGAACGACACGGAGTCAGTGTGATGACACACATGACACATTCCAACCGGGAAAACCCGAGCAAGCAAGGACGTACGTGCGATCGCCTAAATTGTGGTTGGTGCAACCGACGTTAGCTCACGGGCGTAGAGAGGGCAGTCCGGCGTCCGGCGTTTGTTCGTCCGGCGTTTCAGATTTGCGACCACCGTTTGCGACCGCTTGGTGCAACCGGCCCCAGGACGGACCCACGACTATAGGTCTCGCAATCTACAACTGTGGGTCCCGCTTGCTGTAGCCTGCGCGACCCCCCCCCCCCCCCCGCCCCGCACGCCACTGATCCAGATCTACCTCATTCCTAAATTATCACCATTTGCACTGGACAAAGCCATCCAAAGTCTTGCCGGAGAACCGAAAGTTGTCAAGCGACTCCGCTCCGGTGACCTCCTCATCGAGGTCACGCGGAAGAGTCATGCTGACAACCTCCTCTGCGCCACGAAAGATAAACTCCTCACCGTACCCTCAACAACAGCCGAGGTGTCATCCGATGCCGTGACCTTCAGATGTGCTCTGACACAGAAATAGTTTCCCAGTTGGCCTCACAGAATGTTATGGAGGCCAAACGGATATCAATCACCAAAAATGGAGAAAGAATTCCAACAAATTCCATAATACTTACATTTGCATCTCACATCTCTCCTGCAACAATAAAAGCAGTATACCTTCGTATACCAGTCAATATTTATATACCCAACCCTCTACGCTGTTTCCAGTGCCAAAGCTGCTGCCACGGCAAGACCAACTGCAGGAGTCTGTTTTGTCTCCAAGACACTTTCATCAAAAACCAAGGAGATATAACAATTAGTGGATATACATCATATGATAATTCAAGACTTAATAAGGGAGATAAAATCACAGGCCGAGTTAGTGTCCATATAAAGGAGAAAACTCCACACAGCCAAACACCCTTACAGACCAACCTACAAGCTATAGCCATACGAATAACATTACACAAAACCATAACCCTGTGCTCTATCTATATTCCACCTAATTTACGTCCAACACGACTAGAACTAGAAAATCTAGCGAAACAACTTCCAGCGCCGTATACACTTCTTGGCGATTTCAATGCCCATCATACGCTATGGAGTTGTAAAGACATACAACCCAAAGGCCGCCTGCTAGAGGACTTTATCTTTAAAAAACAATACAGTTCTGCTTAACGATGGCTGAATAACTTATATACACCCCGGGAATGGTGCCACAACGGTTATAGACCTTAAAAAAGGCCATCCCAGTCTATGCCTTGATTTCAACTGGAAAGTGGAAGATGATCTTAACGTCAGTGACCACTTCCCTGTCCTTCTTACCAGCAAATTTCCCGCTCCAGATGAAAATGTTGCTCACTGAAAGCTCAATAAGGCTGACGGGACTACTTTAAAAAAAATGTGCTTTGAAAAACAGCCAACTTCCAAGGTATATCAAACCCATCGAAACACTTCATAAAATAGCTGAAAACAGCATTCCCAAAACCTCGACCAATCTCAAGCTACAAAAGAAGCCATGGTTTAACGATGAATGCCGTGAGGCCGTACAACGAAACGAAAACAACGAAAACAGGCTCAGCGAGAACTCCAATTACGTCGTACTCCAGGAAATATCCTAAAATATAAACAAGTGCGAGCACAGACCCGCCGCACAATACGAACAACAAAAAGGGAATCCTGGAGAAACAATATCTCCAAACTTGAAAATAAAACAACAACTAAGAAAACGTGGCGAGCCATACAGAAGATCAGTGGGAAAAAAGCAAACAACGGCATAAACCACATGATCCATGAAAACACAACCCTCACCGAACCAGTTGTAAATAGCCAATACCTTGTCGAAAGCCTTTGCCACAAATTCTTCCTCGAATAATTACACAGCTAAATTCCAAAGATACAAGACGGTTAGTGAGAGGAAAAAACTTCATTTAAAATTTAAAAAATTATGAATATTATAATAGCCTCTTCTCCATGGAGGAACTCCAGACTGCCCTGAGGAAAACTAACAACACCTCAACACGGCCTCTCGACATATTCAACTTCATTTGGCGAACCGGGCAAATACCCCCATCGTGGAAAAAGGCGATAGTCATTCCTATCCCTAAGCCTGGGAAGGATCACACCAATCCATCTTCCTACCCTACCAATAGATGTTACAAGTTGCATATGCAAAACACTAGAAAAGATGATAAATAACCTCTTTACATATTGTCTAGAAACAAATAATATCATCACTAAATTCCGGAGTGGATTTCGATATAACAAAAATACAACCGATAACTTAATCCAATTGGGGACTTATATACGCGGGGCATTCATCAGAAAAGAACACGTGGTGGCAGTATTCTTTGACCTTGAAAAGGCATATGACACCTCATGGAAATATGGTAATTTAAAAGACCTCCATGATATGGGCCTCAGAGGTCGTATGCCAAATTTTATTCAAGAATTCCTAAACAGTCGTCTATTTCAGGCAAGGGTTGGAACTACCATCTCCGAAGTATCGATCAGGATATGGGCTTCCCCAAGGCAGCATCTTATCTGTAACCCTCGTTAGTATTAAAATTAACAGCATCATAAAATGGCTCACTAATAACACAAATCCTTCTCTATTTGTTGATGACTTTTTGACCTCTTTCAGGTCTAAACATATGCACACAATAGAAAGACAACTACAAATGAACCCCAATAAGTTACATATCATAATTAAAGTGCTATCTAATACAGAATGGGGAACAGAAAGAGAGACATTATTAAATATCTACAGAGCCCTGATTCCGTCACGGCTGGATTATGGGTCGATGATTTTTACGGGTTAGCACGCAAAGCATATTTGCAGATGCTGGACCCAGTGCACAACCAAGCACTTCGTCTATGTCTGGGAGCTTTCCGCACATCTCATGCGGAAAGTCTGTACGTGGAGTCCGCTGAGCGATCTCTATACTATCGTAGAGATAAATTGGCACTACAATACTCACTTAAGCTCAAGACAAGTCTCAATAGTCCTACCTTTGAAGACGTATTCCATCCAATGTTTACAACACTATTTGAAAACAAACCAAACACAATACCCACCTTTGGAATTCGAGTCGATAACCTTTTGACAAGGTACAATATCAATTTCAACGATATACGAATCTGGCACGTCCCAGATATCCCACCATGGAAAATGGAATCTCCGAAGGTGCTGTTAGAACTAGCAACTCACAACAAATCTGACACAGATCCATCACAATTTATAGAACTTAAACATGCTATCCACAATCAACACCCCAACCATTTCCCTCTATATACCGATGGCCCAAAGAATCCCACAGGATGGCCGCTGCAGCTGTGGCCGGTGAGCACCAATGCAGCAACCGCCTCCCAGACCAATGTTCTATATACACCGCAGAAGTAGTAGCTCTAATGATGGCCCTTGAATATATTGAAAACTCAATGTATGACCAAATTATTATATACTCAGATTCCCTATCATGTATAAAAGCCATAGAACATAAAAAATATGAACATCCCATGATACACATTATACTGATAAAATGTCATTATTTAATATGCTTTGAAAAGGCGGCACTAACTCCGCGTTACAATATTAAGCGATTTAGGCCGCAAAATCTGTTTTAGACGTCACTGTGACGTTGATGTCCGACCGATTTCACCCGGCAACGAACTTGACCTGAGATTTTACTTCTGGCATCTGTTGGCGAAGTTCGACAACGATAACTGCAAGTGTTCGACATGATTATGCCATACAGTTACTGATCACCATACTGGCCTTCTCTCACGGGAGCCCGATTTTACTCGTCTACAGATACATACAATTATTCTGTTACACAAACTTTGAAATGACTCAAGGTTGGTATTCAGGCCTCGTTTTTGCACATGAAGGGTAAATTGGTAAATCGGACTAATTCGATGCCCGCTTTCTTTAGTTTTAAAAGGTACAAGGGGGGGGGGGTGCGGTCCAGACAGTCCGGACCCCCCCCCCCCCCAACCCGGTTTTCGAAGAACTTTCTGAGGCGGCGGTCGCAACTTTTCAGTGTATCCCCCCGCCCCGGATAGTCAAATAATTGGTGGACCCCCCGGTCGCAATTTTGTTCAGAGCCGCCCCAAGCCCCCAGAAGTTTGGACCCCCCTTTTCAAATTCCTGGATCCGCCCAAAAGAGTACATTGTAAATGTATTTGTAATTGTTCTCATGTACTTGCAGATGTACTTGTACTTCTAGCCTGGCCCGAGTCTGGGCGTGGTGTCATTTTATAAGCACCAGACCTAACTCACGCAACCTCCTTCACTACTCCTAATGTGTTATGTTCATACAGATTAGAAAAATGAATGTATAATGCCTATATGCATGTCCATGGATGCTAAAGGATTCCGCCTCCACCCCCACCCCCACCCACCGCCCATGTCCTCACCTCCATTCACTATCAATACCACCCAGCACCCATCATCCTACCCCTCCTCTTGCCCTCACCCTCGCACTCACCCCTTCCCCTTGCCGACACCTCCTTTCCTTGCCCTCACCCCCCATCACCACCACCCAGCACCACCACCCAGCAACTAGCCCACGATCCCACCCACCATTCAGTTACATCCAACAGGCGCGATCGAGCAGCTAGCCCTGCCGACCCCACCCACCATTCAGTTATACCCAACAGGCTCCATCGAGGGCCAAAACGCGGTCTTTACTCACACGAAGCCCATTATGTAACAACAGCGGGCCCCGCCAGAGCCCGACCCCCTTTCACAGCAGAAAACCGCCCGAGCCTCGCATGAATTAAGGCGGAAGTCTGCAGGGATATAAAGCCGGCCACCAACTTCTGCTCCGGTGAATAAATTTGATTCTTGCCGGATGGCCCACAGGCTTTCGGGATTTAAATTCAAGACACAATATATTTATTTGACATTGAGGAGAGATTAGTAATATGAAAATTACAGAACATATTGCTTTAAGTCACAAAATTGCAGGATTGTCAGTCGGAGGTCCCGGTGGGGGGTACTACATATAATTAGATATATCCATATGTGACGCCCAAATGACCCCTTTTCGCATTTTTTCTCTCAACCTGCGGAGCAGAAACCTGCAAATTTTCTCGATATGCTCATCGAAGATTGAAGTTTTATCAACATTGCAGCTCTTGGCCATATATTCCAGTTGATATTGCAAGTGTAGATAATTAGCCTCCATATACATTGCCATGACTGTCAGTGTCTATTTTGGACGCCTTTTTTCTCTCTCAATTGCCACAAAATCTTGCACTTTACTCTCGCTTTCCATGGGCGTGTCCCGGGGTGGGGGGGGGGGGGGGAGGGCACAGGGAACACGTTCCCCACTTTTAAACCCTAAAGTGTATCTGTGCCCATTCCCCGATCGCAATTGGGACCCCTTGGTCGCAATATTGTTCAGCATCTCCGCCCTCCCGGTCGCAAGATTTCAGTCTGCCAGCCCCCCGCCCGGTCGCAAATATTCAGTATGCCCCCTGCCCGGTCGTCAAATTTTGTTTTCAGTGCTTTCCCTTTGAAGGACTCCTGCACACGCCCATGCTTTCCATATGCCCTCTATGGCCTGGGCGGCTCACCAACACCACGTTACTAATGTAGTGTAGATGGCAAAATTGATATTAAAATAAAAGCAGAAGGGGAGGAGAGGTGGGGGGGGGGGGGCAGTTCTATCATGTTTGACTTTGACCTTATGTCAGTCAGTCACGGTCTGGTGGATATAATACTGGGTTGTGGCCTTAGATTTCATACATTGGTATCGTGCCAGCGATATGTGAGAAAGGTAAGCTGAAACCCAGGCCACAAAGACTATGGTCTGTTTTAGGGTTTAGGCTCAACAAAGACTATGGTATGTTTGAGGGTTTAGGCTCTACGAACAAAATCGTAGGCCTAGTTCTTAACCACAGCCCGATCCTCCAAGCATATTACCTACCGTCCCCTCCCCATTGATGCCCCCACACATCCACACCGCCCCGCCCTTGCCCAGCCAATATCCGTATTGCTTTCTTTGCTGCGTGGGATGGTGGGGGTTAATGATGGTGGGGGGGGGGGGGAGTGGCGGGGGTGGATGAAGGGGGTAGCCAAAGGGAACCATGGAGGACATGTCTCCGTCCATCGTTGACGTTATTATAATCCGGGCTCCAAATTATGTGAAAAGTGCATAATATGCGGCAATGAAAACTTAACATTCATATTTATCACAGCTGTAACAAAATTTGCTTCAAATTACATGGTTAATATGACAGCTTTATTTTTCGTAACAGTTGTTCCTTAGACGGTTAGTGACAAAAATAGATCATTCGTGCACTATTCGGACTATTTCCCCGACGTATCTCTGCTGTGTTAAGCGGAATGCACTCGGCATGTCGACTGGAGACAGGCACCAGACACGGGCGTAAGAGCGATTCCCCGGCAGAGGGCGTTACGCTTACGTCCCCTGCCACACATCAAATTTAACCATCAGAATTATCCTTCATACGCGAAAATTGAAATGAATCTAATCGAACATAGATGAGCAGTTAACCATCAACTACTCCACTGTTTAGCATTTACTGTGCTGTTGGTACCGGACGAGACGAATTTATTCGATTTTGATTAATTATAAGCCATGTTACTTTCGAACTATATTTTTGAGAGTTTGATTGAGGTCAAATGTGTCAAGCGTTTTAAACTCTGACCCCGTCTCATTTTGAAATATGTTTCTATTGAGAACATTCGACAACGGAATGTTTAATTTTTTTCGAATTCTGCATAGAAAGAAATCGATAAAAACAACCCTCTAAAACCATTCGTGACCCCATCACCGTTGAGGTCAACCGCGACTTGGGCGGTGACGTGGGGCTGCTGGCTGTACGTTTATCCGTCTGGAAAGTGAGCTAGGAAACAACGACCTTCAACTTTTGTGGCTGTGTGAGAACCTTTAAAAGATGGCGGTGTTTCTCGGCATATCGGCATATTTTCATTCCTTTCCCAATAACGGTTTGAAATAATAAATCCTGTCAGACGTAACATTTTGAACGACTGCATCGGAAAACATATCTTCTGAAGCTTAATAAGTTTAATCAAAGGCTAACAGCTATATTGCTGCTTT
Organism: Arenicola marina; assembly: GCA_964019135.1. Taxonomy (NCBI): domain Eukaryota; kingdom Metazoa; phylum Annelida; class Polychaeta; family Arenicolidae; genus Arenicola; species Arenicola marina. The sequence goes on from OZ025263.1 coordinate 31,369,082, forward strand.
GATGTCCCCTTCACAGCCATGGCTCACCGATTGGGCATGACCGGGGCTGGCCTACTCTCCGGAGAATGTGCTCACTCTCCTTGGAGTGAGCCAGGCCTGGGCCCGTAAGTTCGAAACCGCGAAAAATCTTGCCCCCGCGTGACGTTTTGCGGTAAGTTCGAAAAACTCTCCCTGAAATTAGCCCCGAATTTGCCTCTACTTTGCCCCAAATGAAGGACAGCTTCTGAGCCGGCCTTGATCGGGGGCTAAACGCGGGGCAAGTTCTGTATGCATTGGCGAGTGTTCTTGCGGACAACTTAGACGATTTGATTTCATTTCCAAGTACTAATGAAGAGCTACGCAAGAGTTTTTTTTATGAAATTACAGGTAATGATTCGCGTTATCTGCATAAATTATAAGTTTGCACTAAAGAAAAAACGTGTTACCACTTTTTGTACATGACGGATAATATATGTATATATATATATATAACATAGGCCTACTCACGTAATGTGTTATAAGTGGATATCCATTGTTCATACACTGAAATTGTGTTACTTGTTCTTGATTATCTTCTAGTTGTCTAACGCTATATGCTTGTTATCGCTATGTATGGTGCTAACTTATTGTACCATTGTATTATCAAGGCTTTCCGGGTACAACTGGTGCAATTTATTGCACTCACGTCCTCATAAAGCTGTTGTTTCACATTAATATTATATTCGCAAACTGTTTCCGTTACAGAACTGTAGTGATCGTCAATGCCATCATGGCCCTAGAAATGGAAGACAAAAGGGACGATGTCTCGAGTGCGGGGCTATGTTTTTTGGGTAGAGGCAAATACATTTTCTTGGGGTGCGACGAGGGGTGCATTTTTGTTTTGGGCCATGGGGAGGTTAAACTTTTTTACTCAGGCATTATGTGTTTCTTAGGCAATAGAGGATTTTTTTTTTGGTAAAGGGCAAAGTACGATTGTTTTTTAAAACTAACTACGGAGCCAAAGTGTTTTTACGAAACAACCATTGGTCATTAGTCCCTGAGGGTAAGATACTTTGCAAATGTGACGGCTTTAGTCACAATAACTGAGAAAAATATGAACATAGGTAATTGCTTTATTATCGTCTGTTTAAATTCCTCGAATGTTTTTACCGTTACTACTTAAAAATTCTTATGAGACATCAAAATACATTTTGCTACTGGTTGTTGATGACAGATATAGGTCAATAAACTGCAATGCGAGGCGAAGGGGACAGCAGTGGCGGAACTAGGTGGGGGGTTAGGGGGTTGCAACCCCCCCCCCCCCCCCTTGGGAACCAGAACATAGAACATACATGTTAACATACAAGTTAAAGTCCCAAGTCTTCGGAGAGCAACCCCCCCTCTTTGGGAAACTGAACATACACTGGTAAAGTCGGGTTCTCCAAGTCCAAGCCCCCCCCCCCCGGTCACAAAAGTCTTCAGAGCAGCCCCCCCGCCCCCCACTCCGTCGCAAGTTTTCAGAGAGAGAGAGAGCAACAGCCTCCTTGGGAACCTGGACATACACTGTTAAAGTCGAGCACGCCCTAACCCCCCTCCCCCCACCCCTCCCGGTCGGAAGTTTTTCAGAGAGCACACCCCTCGGTCGAAAGTTTTTCAGAGAGCAACCCTCCCCTTGGCGAATTCCTAGATCCGCCCTTGCCGGGACAGCAAGCACAGGTGAAGTTGCGAACCAATACTCTCGAGCTTGGCCACGTATACATAACTTATGACTTATCGCTACCCCACCCCCTACCCCCGCCCACCACCCGCCTGAACTATGAATAATAAGACGCACGCATCTTATAATCTATCGTTTATTCAACTTTATTCAAGTACAGCACAAAGGCGTTGCTAGCCGAGCACGACAGCTAAGGGTCACCGGACTCTAATCTGGGAAGTGTAGCTTCCACATAGAGTGTTTTGGTATCGGCCAGTCTCTGCTGGGCAGCACAAGTGGCCGTCATCTGTCGGTACAATTGCACCTGGGTATCTGCCACGACGTGCCTAGTCTTGCGCTTGAACTCCCGGTCCGGCATTCGTGTAGCTGATGCCACTGTATACACGTGCGAAATAAAACATTGATTTACTTACAACTCATTTTGGGCGTTAAGATCTCTGTCGTCCAGCTGTTTTCCCAATAACAGATGATTGGTTTAAAGAGTAACTACAAATATGTAATTAGTGCATTATTGCATTAACAGCAAGCCCAGTTACCAGCTGTGTTAGAAAACTTGAGAATGTGTGATTAATTATCATTATTGGAGTTAATAAATATTACCTTAGTTGAGATCAACAAATAATCCACCTTTATCATGCAAGCCCCAAAAGACCTTACCTATGACAATAGCAGAATTAATAAACAAAAAATCCAGTATGTGTGTGAACTTGCTGGTATCATTCACCAAGGCTCAGTTGAGTGACACTGCACACCATTGATCACATTCTCTGAAACAAAGCTTCATATATTAATCAACAATGAATATGTGTAGGAGGTTTACGCCTTTTTTTCTTAGCTGGCATGTTGAAGTACTACATAAGCTGTCATAACATGCTTAAATCATAGAAATGTGCCACATATCATATATTTTGGAGACCAATCAAATATTTCCTGTCTATGCACATGATTTAATTTATAACTCATTAACTGTTTAATACCATACTATTATTACAATGCTGATGTAAAAGAAAATTTGAGGAAATAACATTAAAAATATTAAAAGGCATTGTCAGAATGATCCATCGCATACTCAGGATAGAATTTACAAAAAGTGGCTTCATTAAGTAAGTAATGAATTTCAATCAAAACTCATCAAAAACATGGCCACAGGATATGTAAACATGTAATTGTAACTGATCCAATAAAAAAGAGACTTATAACTGTCATATAGTAATCAGACCAGTGACTTGCATGTAACAGAGATTGCGCACTAAGGCAAAACGGTAAAACTGGTTTAAAGATCACTTAGAATATGTTATAAAATAGACATGAAGACATCTGTCTGGTAGTATCATTTGGACTTAAATTTATATGAATAAAATAATAACAGTGCATTTTTCCAAGTCAAGTAACTAATTACTGGTTCACCTGCTATAAGCTTATGTATACCATATTTTTATTCTGGATTATCAACAACTGTCTACTTTAATATTATAGATCCATTACATATCTATTATGTCAAGAATCTATAGCCGCAATTGAGTCTATCAATTCGAAAATGAGCATCCACTCCTATTATATATGGGTTGGACATTGTCAGTGACACTACACCACAGCCACGAGTGCTCACTTACCTCTGTCAATCACAATTAGGCCTAGTATATATCTTCCAGACACCAGCCCCCTATGTATAATATTAATACAGTATCCATCATGCACCAGCCCCAAGGGCATCGGGGTGGGGGGGGTGATGTGCGATAGATACAGTACTAATTATGATCAACAGAGGTGAACGGTTGTGATTACAGCAGCCTGAATGGTAGGTAAATGTAGCGGTTCGAGGAGGGGGCAGCTGTTAAACATGAAAGTCAAATATGTCATATAAAAAAGGTTTGTTGCCATGTACCCCCTTGTTCCCACATACCACCCACCTGCCCTCGATCCTACACGCCCCCCCCCCCCCCAACTCCCCGAGATGTAAACACTGTCACGGCAAATTTCCGCGCAAGCACATAACTTACCTGCTAATCAAGCTTGTAATGTAAGTCCATGCCATGCCTCTTCGCGTTTGCCCTTCGTTATAGAGCAGCCTTAAAAGGGCCCGATATACATGGCCCGGATACATGGGTTTATTGTCATTGGCTCCTCTTAACAACATTCTGCCTTCACTCGTCTGGCTTTTCGGGGCCAAAAGCGAAATGCGTACGAACTTACGGATCGGGGCCTTTTTTCGGAAAACGCTCCGCCTAAAGCTTGCCCTGAGGCAAGGCACAATTCCCCGCCCCCGTTTTGCCCGCAATTTGCCCTATCGAACTTACTGGCCCTGATCACCACAGGCACAACCGACACGGCCACACTACTCACAAAGGCCACGATGAACGGAAATACGCCGACCCCCCCCCCCCCCACTCCACATACACAGAAGGGTGTGTGTAGGGGGAGGGGGGGGGGGATCTGCACCACCCACAACTAAAATCTGTTGATGGGAGGTATTTCTGGATGATTTTGGACATCATATTATTTTAAATGCATTTTGCGCTATAAATTGTATATTTTGTTCACAGATCACGACATGGCCCAACATCTGCAAGAATCTGACAGCTGGTGAGTCAAGAGATCCCTGCGTCAATACAGTATTTTACCAAAAATCATTTCCACTCGATGTCCGTATACTGTAGAAACGATACGAGGAAAAACAACCATAACAACATAGCAGAATTGACAGTATAAATGGTGATGAAACATAAACATGATAGTATGAACCAAATGGTAACAAAATTCAACTCACTCTTGCAATCTTATTTATGTATTATGTTACTCAGTCTGCATATACAAGAGCTGCATTCGCGTATTGCTACATAACATGCTACCGTAGTTTAAAGAAATATACCGGTATATTCCGTATTTTTTTTGTATTACCAACCTCTTCTGCATGTCAAATAAGTACATTCTGTCTTGAATTTAAATCCTGAAAGCCTATGGGCTATCCGGCGAGAAGCAATATGGTCACCGGGGCAGAAGTTGGTGGCCGGCTTTATATTCCTGCGCGCCTGTTCGCCGTTTGGTATTTTGTGTCTGATGTCGACCGCGGCTCGCTATCACGTCCGCGCGCGATAAAAATAGACCGCGCAGTTTTATGTTGAAATGTTTGTTTTACAGACTCAGAGATATAAAACATATGCATCATAATTTTTGAGATACTTTTAGTCTTGATTCTAAAATGTAAACAATCTAAGATGGCGCATGTAAGTATATTGCTCTAACCCGTATAAAAGATTACAATAAGGGATCTTTGTTACATATGAATGAATGAGTTTATTACAGAAAACGGCCACCGGCCAAAGTGCATACATGGTGATATTCTGTTGTGTGTGCTCGTTGTGCGTAGGCTATAGGACAAATATAATATAAACACAATTCAGTTAGCTTCTCTGAATTTAAACATATTATACGCAAAAGCAGCCAGTTGACAGATTAAATTTTCGTCTCTCGTCGACATAATTCGAACAAAATAAAAGCTTAAATCGCACGCTCTAACAGTTTGAAAATTTAAAGGTGAATACTTGGAACGCAAAACTGAATAATGAGGGCATTCTAACAGGACGTGAATTTCGTTTTCTACAACCCCTAAATTACAGCGAGTACAGATCCTAGCGTCATATGGTATGCTGTTGTGCCGGCCTGTCTCAACAAGTAGCGAATGGCTAGAACAACGGAAGCGTGCAAGTGCGACTTTATGGTGTCTCATGTTAACCTGTCTTAAACTGACAGTATGCTTGAAGTTTACTGCTTGAACCTACGTCCGAGTTCCATTCCTGTAAGCAACAATCACTATTTTTTGTCGAAATAGATAAGTTATTGTCTCCTACACTTTGGTTCATCCATACGATTCAGAACCCATATTTCGTCAACAGTTCTCTCACACAACTGGCCCAGATTCTTTTCCCCCTCTCATCTAATGACTTAAGCATATTGTAACACGCCCGCGGGTATCTTTCTGACGACATAGCTATCAGTCTCAACCAGTATGTGACAAGTCGGCTGTAATACTGTACAGCTAATGGGTAGCGCCCACACTCCCCGAGAACTGCTGCTCCATTTGTAGCCTTTTTCACCCCTAATAAAGCTGTACAGAACCTCAATTGTACATGTTCTATATCATGTGAAACTTCATACCCCCATATTTCTGAGCTAAAAAGCAGAATTGGTGTAACCATTTTATCAAACAAATAACACGTAATATTGCTAGGTAAAACGCCACGTCTATACTGTAACTTATTCAATAACACAAATGCTTTGCCAGCTTGACCTGCCAGGGTCTTTTTCGCTAATGACCAGATTGTTTTTGAGTTTCACCCCTGCGAAAAACCATGACCTTTGTTTTCTCTAGATTAACAGACATGCTCCATTTATTACAAAACGATTCTAGGTCATTTATCATTCTCTGTAACCTTCCTATTGTATCAACACATTGTACCATATCATCAGCAAATAATAATATAATATTCTGAGCCTCTTCATTTACATATATACCTTGACACCGAGGACATGGCATCTACTAGCTCTCCGATATTAAGTACAAACAAAAGCGGACTGAGGATACACCCTTGTCGGGTCCCCGTGAAACAGGAATACATATCTGTTAAACCCTCCTTTGTCTTGACGCATGATTTGAGTTTACTGTACATATCTCGAAAAACATTAATAATATTACCATGCAGGCTATACCATAGCATATCATGGGGTATGGTGTCGAAAGCCTTGGAAAAGTATATAAACAGGCAGTAAAATCGACCCTTTTTCTTACATACGTATTTTTGCCCAAGTGGCTGTAGTGTAAAGATTTGATCAATTGTTGAATAGCCTTTTCTATATCCAGCCAGGGCTTCATGCTGCAAGTTGTTTGTTTGGTCCCACTGCACAAGTCTGCTGTGTATAATGTTTGTATCGAATCGAGTATTCTATTGAACAATACCGTCAGTGCTTTTCTGTTCTGTAGTGATACAATGCAACTCAAAACTTCATCCGTAGAAATACATCGATTTACCTCTTCTGGTTCATTTCTTTTACATTCAAAACAGATGTTGTCATGGTCTGTTAAATAATGTTTAATAAAGTATGTCACCCATTTTTGACTAGGTATTTTGTTTGTTACATTTTCAGAAGAACCGATTTGTTTTTTTCACCACTGACCAGAATTCAGTAGGTTGGTTAGCTGTCGTGACAAGCTGCTGTGCAACGTTGAACTCCGCTTCACATTTCTTGTTTTTACAAATATTTCGAAATTTTTTGCGACCTTCAAGAAACGATTTTCTACATTCCTCGTTGTTAGTTTAGCGATACTTAATTAAAACATATTTTCTCCTTTTGGCAGCTTCACATTCTCTGTCATACCACTCCGGCTGTACGCGTAACTCAGACCTGTTTATCTTACTTCCACGCACACGAATACAGTCGGCTGCTTGACAATATAGTTGCAATATTTCATCAGTGGTCGCATCAACCCTTTCATTATTAGACATTGTAACGTTGGAGATCGTACAAAGGTCAAAATATTCTGTGAAGTTCTCTTCGAATCTTCGTTCATTACTCGAGTTCCATTTAAATTTGATAGCGTTAATCATTGGAGCCTGCGCAGTTCCCACAATGTCGGTATCATTTTGCTTTAACCTTATTTGACACCGCAGAGGAGACTGCTTTGATGCGACAAAGTCATTATTTCAAAATCTATAACAGCCTCGAATAAAGACGTGGCACCTATCATGTAATCTACCACACTACTACCGTTACATGTACAACAGGTGAATTCGCCATTTAAATCCTTAAATAACCTGCCGTTAAAGAGGTGAATATCAAATGTCACACAAAGGTTCACAAGTTCTTTTCCGAAGCTATTTACATCGTGATCCTTAGATTTCCGCGACTTGTTGAAGTTATCAACGTTATACCAGTTTGCGCCAGTAATGTGTGAAATGTCATCATCCATTAAAAAATTGTGTGATGTCACGCCTTTGTCCTAAGTGTTCATTATCTTGAAGAATGGATCGAAAAACAGACCTAGCCGTGTTGTATTAACGTAAGTGTGCGTTATTCAAATAAAGAACGGTAAAACAGTGCTTTATTTTAATAATGAACGGAAAAACTGTGCATTATCTAGATAAAGAACAGTTGTTAATATTGACTCGTCAAGTGCCCGGTATAATCAGTCGAGCTGAGCTGAGCGGAGCCGAGTTGGCTGGTGTTGACAGAACTTGCCAATTTCAAGACAAAATGGAATGCATAAGTCAATGTTAAGCACCAAAATCTTAAAATGTATGGAAATTTCAGTTATCGATTGCATACAGTTCTCATTATATCCGTCATATCGCTTTTCACGGGGGCGATGTTTTCACGAACCTAAGAAGCAATGACTTCCAAAATGTGTACTTCATCCACGCCCCTCCCCCCTACCCTCCCCCCCCCTGGGGCTTCACAATGACGAACCGTTGTTTCCACAAGATGCCTCATGTATTCGTCGGGCAGTGCAATTGACACAATAGTCAATTCCTGTGTCCAAACGTGAGCACATGTCATGCCTTGTTATAACAATTTTATAAGTACGTTAAAGAACTTGCTGTCGTGCATTCCCCAATTAAACCACTCGACGCTATCGCGTTTCGTGCTTTATTTTGGAGAATGCACTCCAGCTCGTTCTTTAACTGGTACTTATATAATCTCTTAACTGTCCTAATCTAGTCTTGAAGTCGCCATGTATTAGAGGGAGTGTATCGTCTATGCCGTATGATTTTGTGTCTGGTCACAATTAATACAGTCAATAACATATGATGCGGTCGTGTTTATATGCATAAACCTCAATATTTGAGAAAAAAAATTCAAGTATTACTGTTTTTAAAATATGGACCGTGACACAATCTGGCCAGTGGTCCCTATTGTTCCCAATACAAAGGTGCGCCATTTTCGCCATTCTTAATTTCCGTTCACAAAAGATAGGTGGGATACTCACATGAACCATGTGGACCTCACAATTACTCACATACACGCACAATATCAATTATATAATTTCCTCATATCCTGCAAATGCCACATACAGGCTCTACAATTATTCCCAGTACGCAGTATACAAGTGTCCCATTTCCCCATCGTGTCAATACCAAAAGAATGTTTGTAATGCTCATTATACACATGTATATGAATGCATGCATGTGTTGACCGTATCACATATAAATATGTAAATGTCACAAAGGAATTGCGATTACTGATATAATGCAATAACATATATGCAGTACTACTGCGTTTTCCTGTTACAAGGTTCATTAGACATGCTACTATGGTAGAGTTTGCTTTGTCAATCCGTAGGATACAGCGATAAAACATCCTTTTTCCGCCGTTTACCGGCTCGGTGATCGGGTGTGTATGGCTCACGTTGCGCGCGAAGCGGCATGTCAAAGGAAGTCTGTTCGTGTCCACGCCACGCCAAAGCTCTCGGCGACATCTCGCGAGAGGTACCCTGGGATCTGTCTGCCGATGATAAGTCGCGCCGCCTGCTGTCAGCTCTGACGTCCTCAATGGCCTCTCTGGTGCGCCAATTATTCATGTATAAGTCATTGATATCCTGAACGTGGTCCGGAGGTCCGGGCATTCCCCTCGGATCCATCGGCGGATTCAACACCCTTCCGGCGCCATTGCTACGGACGCCACCGCTACTTACCTCTCCGGATCTGCTGACGGCTTGGGCTCGGGGTGCATCGATGCTTCGGGGGCGAGCGTTCCTAGTTTGTCTCACGTCTACGTGGGATCTTTTACTAGACGACGTCCTTACGTCACGTGGGTCTCGCGTGTCAGCGTCACGTGATCGATCGCGAGAGTACGCGGTATTCATGTAGAACTCGTTGGTATCTGGATTACTTTCAAGTGGGTTGAAATGTTCGGTGTCGTTCTCTGCCGTACGGTGATTACGATTGTTGGTTTCCGGATCCACCGCTGCAGTGAACAAGTCGCTCACGCCGTACGCCGAGTCGATCGTGCCTTGAACGCTCTCATCTGTCGTCAAGTAATCGGCTTCCGGGTCCTGTGTGGGGGTCTGAGGCCTGTTCTTGTACCAGTCCTCCGGGCTGACATTCTGGCAAAAGTGAGACTGCCGCTGCCAGTACATCAACCTAGCCCCGTGGGTCGTTGAAGTTTGAGGGCTAGTCGGTGTGTCCTCCGCTGGCCATTGCGGCATCATGTCGTCCTCGTTTGTATAGCGAGGCCTGTACCCTGCAGCCTCCCGGCCTCCCTGCAGCCGGGGCCCCACGCCGAACCCTCCCTCTTTGGTGCCCATCACGCGCCGCAGTTTGTATTGCACGGAATCGCGCCTGCTCAACCCGGGGCCGGCACCGGGGCTGACCCTCTGCTCCTCGGCGGGCAGGGAGGGCAGACTGATCAGCTCGCTATCATCCCTCTCATCCAGACCTCGCCTCGAGGGGTCGTTGGCCTTCCGTCGTAACCTCCGTCGTTGCCTGACCACACACACTGCCGTTACTATGGCAATCGATGCCATGGCAACAGCGCCCAGTGACGCCCCTACCAGCGGCGGCCAGCTAGGCGGGTACTTGATGAAACCCATCTCTGTCAGCATGACGTTCTTACCAATGAAGAGCTGAAAGTGAAACTAGCGGATCAGATATATATATGGACATGTCATTGTCAAGATGTAACACAGCGATGTGTCATCGTCATAAATACGATGACGGGATGATTGCGCCATGACAACGATCTAACGGGGAAACTTTTATAATAGATCGATCTGGGACATACATTAATAAACGCAAGCTATAAAATACATTACTGGAAACTTGGACTTTATATGATCTAGTCTTGGTAGTGTTAACGCTTTAAGGAATGCATGTGGTACTGATGGGAAATTGTCTAAGAGACGAGCAGCTTTAAACTTTCCGAGTTGCATGATTGGCTTAAAGTAGGACACTTTAACCTCTGGATGATTACCCAATGTCTGCTACCAGGACACGCGGTCAGAGGCGTGCGCAGAAATTCTTGAAAGGGGGGGAGGGGGCACAATAACTAGTTCCTAAAACAAACGTAGGTTATCGTGGGGCAGAGAAACAGGAGGTGGTGGGGGTTAAGGTATATCATATAGGGTCTGAAAGGGAAGGGGGACACTCGCTTTCTGTGCCCCCCACCGATGACCAAGGGGCACAGAATTTGAAAGGGGGGGGGAGCAGAGGGGCACATATATATCTTTGGGTTTGAACGAGGCGACAAGTGCCCCCTGTACCGCGCCCCCCCCCCCCCCCCCTGCCCTGGACAGGCCCATCGGGGTTACACGTTATGCCGGAAAGAATACTATCTCACTTACCCATACTTCCCGCACGTCTCCCTCATCGCCGCTGTCGGGGCGTCGACCAGGCGTGGGTGGGGGTAGGTTACATGTTAAAGAGGACTGCGCCAAGTCCGTAATGCTGCATGTGCCATCGCCGACTTCCACGCGATAGTCCGCTACGTCGACTCCCGATAAACTGTCGCCCTGCGATGATATCAGAAACATCAAAACACGTGCTAAGACCGAGGCAAGCAAAACTGAAAACATATTGTAACGGGAAAATATAATATTAGTGGGGTTTTTCATGCACATGAAGGCTAAACTGGAGCAAGAAACCCCCCGAGACAATGGCACGATGTTGCAAGAAACGTGCTTACTATACAATTGCACTCGTCTTAATGAACCCAAATAAATGGCCCCGCGCTGCGACAAAAAAATGTAAGTACAACCACCGCCCCATCCCCCCACACTCTCCCATCCATAAGAATCGGGGCATGTTTTCAACGTGTTGTTGTCAGTAAGAAAGTTATGACACCCGAGGCGAGACTTACGTAGAGTATATAGGGGACCTCGGGGTCGTAATCAACTGGGGTTTCTGGGTTTCGTATCACTACTGGAAGGGGGGTGATTTTCAACAAGCCCTTGGCGGCCAACGCCGGGTTAGAACTGTTGCTGATATTCTTGAAGTCCGCGACGCCGTCCAATTTGAAACCAATAAAAAAACCGACTTCTACGTCGTCGGTGCTGTAATCCACTGTGCCATTGGGGTTGCTTTCCGTGGCATTCCTGATGTCTACGGGAACCCCGGTGGTCATATCGGGTGTCAGACACATGATGTTCGCGCTGGCGTTAGCACCACCCACACACCGCTGGAAGAGGAAATACTAATGTGACATGCAGCATTTATCTGTTTTTATCATAACCAATAATCATTCTTTCGTTCCATGTGTATGTGTGTATGAGGCCAAGTGCGAGAAAGCCAAGCGCGAGAATGAAATTGTGCCATATCAGTATTTATGACGACCACGTGTTCATGGCGACCATTTGCATATGGCGACCACGTGTTCATGACGACCACGTGTTCATGGCAACCACGTGTTTATGGCGACCACGAGTTCATGGCGACCATGTGCATATGGCGACCACATGTTTATGGCGACCACGTATTCATGACCACCACGTATTCATGGCGATCACATGTTTATTACGACCATGTACATATGGCGACTACGTGGATATGGCTTGTTTGTTTTTGGTCATAATGCCCTGTTCACACGATGCAATACGTTGTAAAGTTCATTGCAACAAAGTCAACTTTTAGACCAACTGTGAAATTGAAGGGCCGGTTTTTTCACGCATTGTAAACTTATTGCATGTTTTAACGTTTCGATCAACTTCAAGATTTGGGAATTGTCGACCAATCAGCGTCGAGCACTTTAGCCAATCAGCGTTGAGATGATCACGTTGATATTGTTTGCATTATGACAGTTATTAATGTATGCGTGGCTTGAATGCGATGACGTTATGAATGATGCTCGATTGGTATGTTCGCTAGATGGCGATACGAGATAATTGTTAAGTCGGTTGGTACGCGGTTTGATCGTGCTAATTGTTGACCAGCCGATGCTTCCACCGTTGTTGCGACTGTTGAAGGAATGATCGTACCGTGTAAACCCAACATCACCTAATTACGTCAAGTAATTATAACGCCAACCAAATTCTCAACAATATGTGTTTGTGGCAACCTCATTATTTGTGGCCATCTACTAATAATAACGATGATAAATGACGGATAAATACATTAAAACATAAGTACCCCTTGAAAACGTGTTTCAGTGATGTTGTACTGTATTCTGTGAGCGTTGATGATCCACTTGCGACTAATTTTCACGGTGACTTCTAGTATGGGATTGGCGACTGCATCCAGTGAGTCACCCGTCACCGTTACGGTTGTTCCGCCCCTGAATAATAGAAACAACACGGTGGAGGTACTACGTAATACTCGAATAAATGGGCTGGGTGGTAACCTGCGGACAACGTGTCATCGCTTTTTGCTTGATTGAAAATACTTTAGAACAGATGAAATATTCTGAAATTTCCCCCACGCTTCCCCAGGTACGTGCTTCAAACATGACGTCTTTAATTGGTAACTATATGGGCAGACAGTTAACAGGGGCCGATCTATGAATTTGCTAAGGGGGGTGCGGGTGCTCTCTGAAAACTTGCGACCGGGGGCTTGGGGGCGGGAGGGGGGAGGAGAACCGGTCTTTCACCGGGCAGGTTCGAGTTCCCAAGATCCGCCCCATGAGTTTAGCATAAAACAACACCACGTGGTTGCATGCTATGCCTAGTCAGTACGCGACCCAGCAAGGACGATACCCTGAACTTTTTACAGGCTTAAAGTATATGCCATATTACACAAATCCCAAATATGTTCCTTATATCTACAAACTTTTACTGTCACTAAAGAGAACTAGAATTTTGTGGGCAGGGGCTACCCACGCTTTGCGGTTTTCAGCGTTCATTATTGATGCCATGGTCATGTTTGGTCAAATTTCGTAACTAAAACGTGCCAACCGTATGGTCATTGAGAGCATTTTTGGTTTTAAAAAGGCATCTCAAACGGACACTGACAAAAATGTGTAGTTAAAAAAGGCACCCAAAATAGACACTGACAAAAATGTGTGGTTAAAAAGGCATCAAAAATGTCAACTGGACTGCATAGTCGAGAACTGCAATTTTGAAGAAAAAAAACAATGGGCAAATCGAGAGCAATTGTAGATTTCTGCTTCGGAGACGGTGAAAAAAAGGGCAATTTGGGCGGTACATATGAATATACCTAACTATAGGTAGTGCCCCCCCCCCCCGGGCTTCACGCCTCTCCCCCAACCCTACCCAAACCCAAACCCGCACCACAGCAAGCAACTTCCTGGATCTCGCGCAATAAAACTCACTCAAGGAGGGTCGACTGGGGTTCAAAATCTGTGATGTTAGGGTTTCCCTTGTACTGGAACGTGTAGTCAGTCTTGACCCGCAGACCGCCGAGGAAAACGACCAAAATGGGGAGCAAAACGTCCTCGTCCGTACTGTTGCCGCTAGGTGTCAGGAACGTGTGCTTGCTATAGACAGGAGAGGAAAAAAGATTGAATTACTTCAATGAATGATGCTTCATGGTGTGTGCCTCAATTCGCCCCACCCACCCACCACCCACCCACCCACCACCCACCCCCCCACTACTCACCCACCCACCCACCCACACACACACACACTCAGCACACACTCACCCACCCACACACACACACCCACCACACACTCACCCACCCACACACACACACTCACCACACACTCACACTCACACACACAATCACCGAGCGAACCCATTTGCCCTGAGTTAGGTACAATGGACAGCTTACTCTGCATTTCCGATGTAGTCACAGCGATAACGATTGTCCATTTCCAGTCTGACTGGAGGGAACAGGTCGAGATTGTATCCAGTAATGTTGATTTCTGTACCCCCCGAGAGGGGGCCGAAAGAGGGTGTTACCATGGTGACCACAGGCCGGCTTGTGACTTCTACGCGATGGGAACAAATAAAGCGTAATGCAGTAATGGAACAACAATTAAAGAGTAAAATAAGCAGCAAAAATTTTGGACGACCTTGGGAAAGCCAGGCGTAGCATTAAATGTGCAAAAATAGAAATTACATAATTAATTAGCCGATTTGTAATTAGTCTATCATTAATTAGTCAATCAGTCCATAATAAATGAGTAAATCTTCCGTGTATACCAAGCTGTCGATATTAAGTTTTAAGCTTTACTCAGAGATTGACCCTATTAAGAAACATACCAACATATATACACTGTGCTTCACTATTTGATTGTTTTTGATCCGATAGTTCCTGCAGTTTACTGCCAATACGATGAAAATACAGTTTGCACATTTGGTCAACATATACGAAAACGCGCTTGGACTAATTACACACTTACTTTGTTCGCAATGTCGTCCAGCATAGGTTATGCCATACACTTCCACGCAGTTACACTCATAGCTGCCGAACAGGTTGTCACATCTCCCATTGTTGCTACATTGCGAAGTGAGACACTCGTTGATATCTGTTCGCAAATGATAAATGTTCACGAATTGTATTCTAAAACACTGTGATGCGACCTGTCGAAGTCAGTGGCGGATCCAGGGAGCGGGGGGGGGGGGGCACAGGGGGCACTTTCCCTCGCCCCCTTTGGTTAGCAAATAGGCGAAAAAAAGGCACTTGCCCCCTTCTCTGAAGAAGGGAGCATAGGAGGCATAGTCAGTATTTTTTCCTTCCTTTCCTTTCCTAGATAGTAAATATTACCTCACTAGCACCCCCCCCCCCCCCACCACCCCAGTGCGCAATGTTCTTACTGCATAGCAATAGTGTCTTAGTCCCCTTTCGTAAATTCCTGGATTCGCCACTGAAAGTGGGAAGTTAATTTTGCCGATACAATTTGCGAAATCGAATGAGACATTGTTTTTTGGATAACATACACACAGACGTTATCAATTAAATAAAATATTAAATTTCCGTTAAAGGTTCATTGATTAAATCAAAAGTTCAAGCTTGTTTGCTTAAGATATATGTGTTATTTTCCAGCTCAAATGCACAAAAGACGAACAGTGATGCCAAGTTATTGTTCACAACATCAACACCAAATACGCGCATTTTATAGGCTGTGACATTGATGACCTCTCAGTAATAATATATGATCTGCTCATACCCCTAACATGTCAAAAATTGTATATACTATGTTCATGCTTCTATCCTATTCACGCCACTACCCTGTCAATGTTATCTCCACTTATTCATATCACAAGCCAGTCATTATCAATGTCTACCCTATTCACACCACTGCTCTGTCAATATTAATATACACCTATTCATTTCACTGCCCCGTGAATATTAATGTTATCCTATTCACATCACTGGCCTGTCAAAATTATTTTGTCGTCAGGTCACATTACTGGTTCATTTAAATTAATGTCTGCTCTATTCACATCACTGGCCTGTCAACATTAATTCCCATAGATGCACATCATTGGCTAATCTATATTAATGTCTACCACACTGCTGACCTTCCAAAATTAATGTCCTACCAGTTCATATCGTTAGCCTGTCAGTGTTAACGGCCACCTTCTTCACATGGTTGGCCTGTCAGTGTTAACGCCCAACTTCTTCACATGGTAAGCCTATCAGTGCTAACGCCCAACTTCGTCCCATGGTTAGCCTGTTAGTGATAACCCCACCTTTTTCACATCGTTAGCCTGTCACTGTTAACGCCCGCCTTCGTCACATGGTTAGCCTGTAAGTGTTAACGCCCACCTTTTTCACATCGTTAGCCTGTCACTGTTAACGCCCACCTTCGTCACATGGTTAGCCTGTCAGTGTTAACGCCCACCTTCTTCCATCGTTAGCCTGTCAGTGTTAACGCCCTCTTTTTTCAAATGGTTAGCCTGTCAGTGTTAACGCCCACCTTCTTCACATGGCTTCACTTGGCTAGCCTGACAGTCTTAACGTCCACTTTCTTCACACGATTAGCCTGTCAGCGTTAACGCCCACCTTCTTCACATGGTTAGCCTCTTAGTGTTAACGCCAAACTTCTTCACTTGCTGAGCCTGACAGGGTTGCCGCCCGCTTTCTTCACATGGTTAGCCTGTCAGTGCTAACGCCCACCTTCTCCACATGGCCAGCCTGACAGTGTTAACGCCCACCTTCTTAACATGGTTAGCCTGTCAGTGTTAACGCCCACCTTCTTCACATGGTTAGCCTGACAGGGTTAACGCCCACCTGCTTCACATGGTTAGCCAGTCAGGGTTAACGCCCACCTTCTTCACATGCTTAGCCTGTCAGTATTAACACCCACGTTGTTCACATGGTTTTCCTGTCAGTGTTAACACCCACCTTCTTCACATGGTTAGCCTGTCAGTGTTAACGCCCACTTTCTTCACATGGTTAGCCTGTCAGTGTCAACGCCCCCTTTTTTCAAATGGTTAGCCTGTCAGTGTTAATGCCCTGCGTCTTTGCATGGCTTCACATGGCTAGCCTGACAGGGTTAACGCCCACCTTCTTCACATGATTAGCCTGTCAGCGTTAACGCCCACCTTCTTCACATGGTTAGCTTCTCAGGGTTAACGCCCGCCTTCTTCACATTGTTAGCCTGTCAGTGTTAACGCTCACCTTCTTCACATGGTTAGCCTAACAGTGTTAACGCCCACCTTCTTCACATGGTTAGCCTGTCTGTGTTAACGCTCACCTTCTTTACGTGGTTAGCCTGACAGGGTTAACGCCCACCTTCTTCACATGGTTAGCCTCTCAGTGTTAATACCCACCTTCTTCACATGGTTAGCCAGTCAGGGTTAACGCCCACCTTCTTCACATGGTTAGCCTGTCAGTGTTAACACCCACCTTCTTCACATGGTTAGCCAGTCAGTGTTAACGCCCACCTTCTTCACATGGTGAGCCTGTCAGTGTTAAATCCCACCTTCTTCACATGTTTAGCCTGTCAGTGTTAACGCCCACCTTCTTCACATCGTTAGCCTGCCAGTGTTAACGCCCGCCTTCTTCACATCGTTAGCCTGTCAGTGTTAACGCCCACCTTCATGGTTAGCCTGTCAGTGTTAACGCCCGCTTTATTCACATGGTTAGCCTGTCTATATTAATTGACGCCTACCTTCTTCACATCGCTGGCCTGTCAGTCCCGATGGGCACTCGCATTCAGGCCCCATCGAGGTATCGTACCGTCCAGTACATTTGCCGCTATTCAAGCATGCGCCGAACGAAATATCACATGGAGCTGAAGATATATAATACTGTATATTAAACGAAATATAGTAGAACCACAAGTCTGATATAGGGGGGGGGGGGGTACGCCCTGCGAATCGCAAATCCCCAAGAACATTAGGGAGAGTAAAGCGAAAGAACACCTTAACGGGGATATCGCGAATATCGAGGAATTCACCGACTGCTATAACGGATCGCTGTAAATAGGGAAAGGGTCCTCGCGTTAAACCAGAAATTGTACTGAGAGCGATCACCAAACTCTGCCAACAGCTAATCGCGAATCTCCAAGAAATTCTGGATGTCAATCGCGGAGATCGGCAAAGGTATTCCCTCCCCTCTATATATTACGACGCAAAATTGACCATCGTGCGTAAGTTCGAAACGGCCGAAGCCGACATATTTTATCGCCAGATATATATTCTCATGTTGTACTGATGCGGATGTTTCCTTCCGAACCACACAATATAATGACACTAACCGATCATCCGTATTAGACTATTTGATATTATTATTATACAAATATATATGGGTGGCTCTGGTGTCAGCTACCATCAGGTTTTACTAGAGTCTCCCAACCCTATGAATGAATCAATTGTTCCTTGTTCGTTTTATGCCACTTGTTGTTTCTTGTGTATTTATATGGTTAAATAAACGATTATTGACTGGAATTTACTTGAATATATTAGATTATATACAGCGGTATTTCCAATCTTGACAACTTGGCAAGGGCCTCCTGCAATTAAACTTAAACATCCTTAGTACGGAAACAACTCAATGCAATCACTGTATGAACGCATTGCGTTAACATGGTAACATGACGGTACTCACTTCGGCACTGGGGGACGCTCGTGGAGTTGGTATCCGTCGTGTTGAGTCCTTCTAAACACACATCGCAGTTCGGTTGCCCAGTGTACTCCTGGTACTGGCCATGGGGACAGGAGTGGAAGGTCAGCGCGCCGGGGTCGGGCTGATAGAAGCCAGCAGGGGCTAACAGACAGTCGGCCATGCCCTCCTCCGGTTGATACTCTCCAGGGGGACACACTGTGCAATTGGAGCTTCCATTCGCCGGTTGGAAGTGACCTGGGAGGCACAGCGAGCAGTTTACCCGTCCCGTGAAGCCCTGAAACTCTCCCGGCACGCAGAGGGAACACTCGCTCTGTCCGGTGTCCTTTTGGAAGCTGCCTGCCGGACAATCCTGGCAGACGCTTTGACCTTGATATGGCTGGAAGGTGCCGGACTCGCACGGGAAGCAACTCGAGCGTCCCGACAGCGGCTGGTACATGCCAGCAACGCACGGGTTGCATGACGTCATACCTTCGGCGGCTTGGTAGGTGCCAGCAGCGCACCGGTCACATGACGTCTGGTTGGACTGGGACTGGTAATGACCGGGTGGACATTTCAAACACTCAATCTGTCCTGATCTGTTTTGGTGTTGGCCTGGCGGGCACGGCTGGCATGCGTGTCCCAGGAGGTAACTACCCGGCAAACAGAGCACAGGAGCTTCAGACCGCACCGGCAAAGATATACAACATTATACGAAATGCAAACTGTAGGTCGTGACCCTTATCAGCTCAAACAATTAGCATCTCTTAGTGTGTATTGCGATAACAATATATGAAAAAGAATATCAGTATCAAAGTTTAATAATTCGTGTGAATTTTAGACGAGAAAGACATGTTTGAGATTACCTTCTCTGAGCGTTAGCATGGGGACCGGGGAGGGGAGGGAGATGGGGTGCATTATAGCTGAAGGTAGGTACAAGTTAGAAGTACTCATCTGAACTGAAAGTGACACGTTGCTTTGTTTGCCCGACTTGTTTGTCCGATATAACGCACGTGGAAAACCTCTTTTCGCCACATGATTGGATAAAAGCAACAGCGACGTCAGGGAATAATTGGCAGCCTGGATCGGTCTATTGGCTGGCCGGTTTTTCACGCATTGTAAGAGGGCGATCGATTCGCCTCTTCCAAACTCTACCTCTTCTAGAAGAGCACTTGCCATGCAATCGTTTCACCTATTCTCTCCTTGGAAGACACCTTCTGCTCTTCCGCCCAGGCAGGTGGAAGAGAGAAGAGGTAGAGGCTATTCCAAGATGGCGGAAGATAACTATGCAACATTCACTCAGTATTATCAGAGAGAGTTTGGAAGAGGCGAATGCATCACGCTCTTAGCTTAGCGCAAGTTTCGATTAATTTCACGATTTGGGAATTGTCAACCAATCAGCGTCGACAATTTTAGCCAATGAACTTTGAGATGATCACGTTGATATTGTTTTGCATTATGACAATTATAAACTAATGGGTGGCTTGCATGTATGCCGTTATGAATGATGCTCTAAAGATATGTTCGCTAGGTGGCGATAATGATAGTTGTTGAGTCGGTTGGTATAAATGGTTATACCGCGTGAACTGTTGACCAGCCGATGCTTCGACCGTTGTTACGACTGTTGAAGAATGATCGAAACCTGTAACCTATATAGACCCTTTGGAATGCGTCCATCTTGCACACGACGAACATGACCAAGCCAACGGATGCATCAGTTTTGCACAGTCAAGTGTAACTCAGAATGCTTGGTAGCTTTCCCTCGCTAACCGCAGGATTGAGCAGATGCAAGTAGTAACCCATTTGAGCATTCGAAGGACAATGCGACTCTCCTACAGCTACCATCTCCTACAACGACGGCAACAGCTCTAGCAATGGCAACAACGACAACTCTAACAATGGCAACAACGATAACAATAACAATGGCGACAACGACAACTCTAACAATGGCAACAACGATAACTCTAACAATGGCAACAACAACTATAACAATGGCAACAACGACAACTCTAACAGTGGCGACAACGACAACTCTAACGATGGCAACAAGGACAATTCTAACAATGCTAACAACGACAACTCTAACAATGGCACCAATGACAACATAAAACATGACAATTTCTACTCTAGCGACTCAAAATTGAAATATTTACGACCACAGATACTCCAACAACTACGCCTGTAACGGAAACAAATCTCATTTCGTGGCATGCTTTCATAACAAACGAAGTACTGATCTTACGGCACAACACGATGTCGCATTAAAGCATGGTTGACAAAACTAGGCCTACTAGCCATTGCCTTTTGCCTTGAAGAGTAACTGTATTTGTTTTCTGGCTCCCGTCCATTGTGCAACCACATTGGGCGGGCGGGTAAAGGGCACTAGACTTCACCCATTGATAGCCAAGGGCCTCTACCACCGATTGCCGTTGCATGGTGTGTAATAATGGGTTGATCCTCATGGGCTGCCGAACGCGTCACCAACTTGAAGCCCTCATGTACACGAGCTTTTGGGCGAATCCTAGTAGACCGCCCCCCCCCCCACTCCCGCCAATCATGTGCCTACACCTGTGCCCCACCCCCCCCCCCCCCTCCGTTCACCACACCTGCCCTTCCTCTTCCCTCCATGGATGTTAAAGCAATATATTCAGTATTTTTTTGTATTACCAACCTCTTCTCCATGTCAAATAAGTACATTTTGTTTTTAATTTAAATTATGAAAGCCCGTGGGCTATCCGGAGAGAACCAATTTGGTCACCGGAGCAGAAGTTGGTGGCCGGCTTTATATCCCTGCGCGCCTGTTCGCCGTTCGGTATTTTGTGTGTGATGTCGACCGCGGCTCGCTATCACGTCCGCGCGCGATAAAGATAGACCGCGCAGTTTCATGTTGAAATGTTTGTTTTGCAGACCCAAAGAGATATAAAACATATGCATCATAATTTTTGAGATACTTTTAGTCTTGGTTCTAAAATGTGAAAATCTAAGATGGCGCATGTAAGTATATTGCTTTAATACTGTCTTAGTGGCACGGCACGATGCATCATGCATTTTACCTGGTGTCGTACTTGTCGTGGATGTGGAGATAGAGGTGGTCGTTTCCGCTTCTCCTGTGGACGTCTCGATCGTTCTAGTTGTCGTTGCTGTCGTTGTAGAAACCATCGTTGTTGGAGTTGTCGTCTCTGTCGTTGTAGGAGTTGTCGTTCGAGTCGTTGTAGTTGTCGTTTGCGTCGTTGTGTCTCTCGTTTTAGGAGTTGTCGTTGTAGGGGTTGTCGTTTGAGTCGTTGTGTCTGTCGTTGTAGAGGTTGTCGTTGTAGGGGTTGTCGTTGTGTCTGTCGTTGTAGGGGTTGTCGTTGTAGGGGTTGTCGTTCGAGTCGTTGTGTCTGTCGTTGTAGGGGTTGTCGTTCGAGTCGTTGTCTCTGTCGTTGTGGGAGTTGTCGTTCGAGTCGTTGTGTCTGTCGTTGTAGGGGTTGTCGTTGTGGGAGTTGTCGTTCGAGTCGTTGTGTCTGTCGTTGTAGGAGTTGTCGTTGTGGGAGTTGTCGTTTGAGTCGTTGTATGGGTTATCGTTCGAGTCGTTGTGTCTGTCGTTGTAGGAGTTGTCGTTGTGGGAGTTGTCGTTCGAGTCGTTGTGTCTGTCGTTGTAGGAGTTGTCGTAGGGCTTGTCGTTCGAGTCGTTGTGTCTGTCGTTGTAGGGGTTGTCGTTGTAGGAGTTGTCGTTCGGGTCGTTGTGTCTGTCGTTGTAGGAGTTGTCGTTGTGGGAGTTGTCGTTTGAGTCGTTGTCGTTCGAGTCGTTGTGTCTGTCGTTGTAAGGGTTGTCGTTGTGGGAGTTGTCATTCTAGTCGTTGTGTCTCTCGTTGTAAGGGTTGTCGTTCGAGTCGTTGTGTCTATCGTTGTAGGAGTTGTCGTTGTAGGAGTTGTCGTTTGAGTCGTAGGAGTTGTCGTTTGCATCGTGGTCGCTGTCGTTGTAGGAGTTGTCGTTTGCGTCGTTGTGTCTGTCGTTGTAGAAGTTGTTGAGGCTGTTGAGGCTGCTGAAGCCGTGGTCACCATGGCGACCATGCAGACCGATAGAAGGAATCTGGTGGCCACTGATGCTGTCATTCTGAATAGCCACGTTAAATCATTAACACTGAGAATCATCATCAACGTATCATTTAATAATATTAAATAATATGGTAGGGTAAGGTGTCTCCGCATAACCGGCGCGAGATCTCAATACTTAACTAATGTAAATAATGGCAGTAACTAATATTCAATATTTAATCAGGACATATGGCTTATAGTTGGGAAATGTGGCGTTTACTAGTTCGGAAATCTCGGCTAGCATGTGAACAACCAATTTTCGTTTCCAGTTTAATTGTTGATCATGCTAATTAAAGTTAGGTGAAAGAAATATCTATGTATTATTATTATGACGAACATTTTCAATTTTCGTCATATGTCGGTCGGTCGTGTTTGTTTGTATGTATGTATGTCTGTCCCACTCGAAAACGGGAAGTCTCTTTGTGGCCTAACTGCTGCATGTATCGTTTCGCAATCTTTAACATCTTATAGCTAGCTAATAGGGCTACAACATTCTCGTCACGCAGGTCAAAAGGTCAAAGGTCAAGGTCACAGCAATTTTTTGAAAAAATAACTAAAAACGCCCATATCTCCGTTAATATTAAAGCTAGAGATCTCAAATTAGCTTCAGAATGTGCCCATCTTTCAGGTGCAGTTTTCGGCTATTGTTCACTTTTTGATGCGTAATACTCATTTTCGAGGAAAACGAAAACGCACTAAATGACCTCTGTCAGTTTTTTCGCTTTTTGGCACAGTTGCCATCAAGCTATCGCTATTATGTTTAAATATGTCATAGAAATATGAATTATGATGACTTGTGTTGAATCTTAGAGTTTTCTGATACGTCACGTGACGTCACGATGACGTCACTTTCGGTACTTACAAAAAATCATCAAAAAGCAGAAAAAAATCACAAAAATGCAAGAGTAGCATTATATTGTAGGAAAAGTAGTTCCACGTATAGCTACAAACTAAAAAGAACACGTTCCTATCTTACTTCCGGTTCCAGGGCCGGGGGAATTTCTCTATGGGATTTCCCATGTTAAAAGGGTTGTATCTTTAGGCAAGTGCCTCCAGCAAACAACACCGGGATTTTTTTCTTAGTTAAACATGATACCTAGTAGCAACAGTGCTTATCATATGCAATTGGAGAAAAAAATGACGTCACAGGATTTTTTCGAAATTTGGCCAATGGTGAAAGATACGGCTTTTTTGCACTAGCAGCGGCTCCCACGGCCGTCCTATTCAAGCCATCGCTCAATACTTGCAGCTGTGGGTGGATAATACTAAGCTGAGTCATAATCTGTGAACATGGTGACATAGCATTATTACTTTTCGGTATATAGTCGAAATCGTTTAACATTGGATCCTATGGGGAAAAATGAACTTGATCGAATATGGCGTACTTCCGCTCAAGCTATTTCAGTCTCCTTCGCCACACAGTGAGGTAATGTAATCTTAAAGCAAGTTATAAAAAAAACACGGCAATCTCTGTATTACTTTTTGTTTCCATGGCAACGAAGCCACTGGCCTAATGATAAACATACAGCTTCTGGCCATTTAAAGAAAAATCGTCAGAAATCAGATACAAATGCTAAAATTGCAATCTTTTCGCCAACTAGTTGCCAATAAGTATCTTCAGATCACTTAGTGCTTTAATAAGGCGGATGGTGTCTAGTTATGTCGCTAGAGCGCTCCGAAGTGGGACGACACCTTCGCGGGGCCGCCAATGATGAGTGAATGGAGATTGTGTCCATCTTGAAAAAATCGTCAAAAATCAGAAAACAAGCTAGAGCTGTGATGTTTGCGTCAAATGGTTGGGAACGTTGATGGTCAGAAAAATAGTAAAAGAAACAAATTGGTTGCTATATTGCTTCGCCTACAGTGTTCTTTGTTTTTGCCGTCAGTCTCCGTGCTTCCGCAATGATAAGCTAATGCAATTTTTGGCCATTTCGCCAAGCCATAGCTGAAGGACTAATCTTTGTATCGCTTAGCTCTTTAATCGAATAAGTTGTGGCAGTAAAGCTTGGCATATTGCCACTTGGACGTTGTCGTGCGTCACGTCATAACGTCACCATGACGTCATGACGTCACATATCTTACGTAGGCTATTACTCAGCTATTACAAGGTATGGCGACTTGTGTGTGTAACTTTTTTGGCGCAGGGGATAAGTATGCGTCAAAAATGACGTCATAGCTAACGTGCTCCTACGACATGTTGGATTTGCTTCATTTTCAGCCACTTTGGCAATAGCTGTCATAGCCCGAGTTGATACGTAGGTATATTAAAGAAATAGAAGCCATCTTAAGCATTTTCGCAAACGTCAAATGACGTCATGTCGCGTCACGATGACGTATTATTAGACAAAAAGTAAAATTCGTAGCGCCATTTATAACAAGCAATCGCTCTTGAGAACAAAATTTCATGTTCATTTAAACTCTAATATGGCATTAAATTCGCGGGCGGAAGATGCGTCACATGACGCGATCCTCACGTCACCGGCACAAACGACGGCTTTACCTGTAATTCCGTTAATATCGGTTAATTGCTCATTGCACACTGCTCAAAATAGAGCCTGGGGTGCGCAAGTTGTCGGATGAAAGCGCCATTTAGCTCAAATTTCCCGTTATACGCGCTGTTTAGCCCGAATTGCCCCGAATACGCGCTGTTTATCCAAAATTGCCCCATATATACGCTGTTCAGCTCAAATCGCCCGTTATTTTGGCTATTTAGTATAAATTCAGCGTTACATGCGCTGTTTAACCAACAATTACCCGCTACATGCGCAATTTAGCCCAAATTGCTCGTTATACGCGCTGTTTAACCTAAACTGCCAGTTAGATGCCCAGTGTACCTAAAATTCCCTGTTATACTCGCTATTTAGCCCAAATTGCCAGTTATGTGCGATATTTAGCTCAAATTGCCTGCTGAAAGCTCTACTTAGCGAAATCTTTATTTTGCCAACAGAAAGCTCTATTTTGCGAACCAAAAGCTCCATGTTGTCAACAAAAAGCTCGATTTTGTAAACAGAAAGCTCTATTTCGTAAACAGAAAGCTATATTTGGAATAAGTTGCTATCCCACGCCGATATCTATGCTCAATTGCTCTCTGAAGGTCATATGTGGCCCAGCAAAAGCACTATTTACCCCAGATTGTCCCTCAAAAGCTCTATTTGGGCCAAATTGTATGTGTAATGGCCTACTGGGCCAAATTTACTCACTAAAACTCTATTTTGCCCGCTGAAACCTCTATTTGATCCAAATTGTCAAATTGTCACTAATTGACCCCTCAGATCCCGATTTGACCCCTCAGATCCAGATTTGACCTATCAGATCCAGATTTGACCTATCAGATCCAGATTTGACCTCTCAGATCCAGATTGACCCCTCAGATCCAGATTTGACCTCTCAGATCTAGATTGACACCTCAGATCCAGATTTGACCTCTCAGATCCAGATTTGACCTCTCAGATCCAGATTTGACCTCTCAGATCCAGATTTGGCTCTTGGATCCAGATTGACCTCTCAGATCCAGATTTGACCCTTCAGATCCAGATTTGATCCCTCAGATCTAGATTTGACCTCTCAGATCCAGATTGACCCCTCAGATCCAGATTTGACCTCTCAGATCTAGATTGACACCTCAGATCCAGATTTGACCTCTCAGATCCAGATTTGACCTCTCAGATCTAGATTTGACCTCTCAGATCCAGATTTGGCTCTCGGATCCAGATTGACCTCTCAGATCCAGATTTGACCCTTCAGATCCAGATTTGATCCCTCAGATCCAGATTTGACCTCTCAGATCCAGATTGACCCTCAGATCCAGATTTGACCCTTTAAATCCAGATTTGATCCCTCAGATCCAGATTTGACCTCTTAGATCCATATTTGTCCTCTCAGATCCAGATTGACCCCTCAGATACAGATTTGACCCTCAGATCCAGATTTGATCCTTCAGATCCAGATTTGACCCTTCAAATCCAGATTTGATCCCTCAGATCCAGATTGACCCCTCAGATCGAGAGTTGACCCTCAGATCAAGATTTGACCCTTCAAATCCAGATTTGATCCCTCAGATCCAGATTTGACCTCTTAGATCCAGATTTGACCTCTCAGATCCAGATTGACCCTCAGATCCAGATTTGACCCTTTAAATCCAGATTTGACCTCTTAGATCCATATTTGTCCTCTCAGATCCAGATTGACCCCTCAGATACAGATTTGACCCTCAGATCCAGATTTGATCCCTCAGATCCAGATTTGACCCTCAGATCCAGATTTGATCCCTCAGATCCAGATTTGATCCTTCAGATCCAGATTGGACCTCTCAGACCCAGAATTGACCTCTCAGATCTAGATTTGACCTCTCAGATCCTGATTGACCATTCAGATCCAGAGTGATCCTTCAGATCCAGATTTGACGTATCAGATCCAGACTTGACCTCTCAGATCCAGATTGATCCCTCAGATCCAGATATCATTCACAGACGCCTATTTTGCCTCTCAGATCCATATTGACCTTTTCAGCTCCCCATTCGACCTGGACATCCACATTTGCCCTCTCAGATCCCGAGTAGTCATCTGGCATCCCCACTAGACCCGTCAGACCCAGATTTAATCTGTCGGATCCAGATTGGACTCATATGATTTTTATTGACTCCCTCAGAACCTGATGGAAGCCGCCAGATAGAGATTTGACAACTAGGATGCAGATTGACCCGTCGCATCCCTATTTGACCTTCAGATCCCGATTCGACCTTGGTGATCCTGATTGAACATTGCTAATCCAGATTGAACCCAACGAAACCAGCTTTGACCCGTCGTATACCAATGTGTCCCAAGGATCCCGTTTCGAACCGTCGACTTCGACCCTGCACATCTCGATTTGTCCCACACAACCCTAATCGACCCATCAGATCCCTATTGGTCCCCCGAATCCTGATTAGCATCCCTATTCGAAGACCCTGCGGACCGCCACTTGCGGAGGACAACCCAAGGCATCATCGATACACGCCTGATCACTTCAGGGTGATTTTGTTTAGTCCTCTAATGAGTGACCAGTGGCCACGGTGCTGTCATCCCAACACACCCCCCCCTCCCCCCCAGGAAATCCGGAAACAAAATTTGGGGAAAATTTCACAAAAATGTCATGCAGCGGCAATGTGAGAGACGACCTTGGGCAACAATACACACCATTTGGGCCACTAACTTTTTACTTTTTTTTTTTTTTTCTTTTTTTTTTTTAAGTCCACACTAGGTCGGCACGAGCATTTGTAATACCATTCACTCAAGCCGCTGACCTAATTCCGAGGCCCCGTCTTGACCTCAAAACCACGCTATCATATTCAATGTAAAGTTCAAGCCAGGGGACCGAGCATATGTACTAAATGTACTGGAATTTTTTTGAAATGGCCCACATTCCCTTGATATTCATCGTGGACGGTCGCGGTTTCGATCAACATGGTCAGAAAAACACGCTCTTTGACCTAAAGTCAATTTTCGTCATCATCAGTGTCCCACTGAGTTCTTGTTGTATTATGAATTCGTATTTTGAAGTAATTTGAATCGATCACAGGTAACAAAAGCCCATTTTTTCATTGATCATATTTGCCTATTCGACATATACGGAATAACAAGTTTGATCATGGACATTTAGGGTTTTATATGTCGTATATATACATATGCCTACACTATACAGACCTAAATCCCGAAGTAAGAAGTCAACAGTATTATATCTTTTGGATTTAAGCCATCATGTATGAAACTAACAGAGTGCATTTCATTTCGGTTGTTAACACGTTTATCCAATTGATGGTTACCTTTTTAGAGGCTATAAGGTGCCCACAGAGGATGTCTGATCGATGTCAAGAGAAGACGCTGCAGTACATGTCCTCACACGGGTTTCTTGGTATCCGGCCGGCATGGAGTGGCCATAATGGGTACGTATGCACTGATATAACCAGAGAGATTTGCTATAAGAGCCAATCGGCGTCCGATGGTCGCAGTGTGGACAAAGTGTGATCCGGTATAAGCTGGATCAGTGGCCTAAATCCAGATCATCGGTGTGAATCCAAATTGCTGTTATTAGTCCAGATTGTTCGTTTTAATCCAGCACACTGGTATAAATCGAGCTCATAACAATAGAACTTCGTCACACTGAATATGATTCGAGTTGAGTGTCGGAGTGGGTCTTGAGCCACGCGATGTCTAGACGGGTCTCACGGGATCTCGTGGTTCAGCTGTCGCCGTGGGTAGGTCAAACTGTTGCGACAATGGGACTTCCTGGTTCAGTTTTCATACCGGGACATTCTGGAGCAGCGGTTCCACCCCAGTGATTACATAGCCGACGGCGGGGAGGCTAGCCAGGCGAGAGACGATCGGGTTGTAAAATAGGGGGGGGGGGGTGTTAGAAGAGGGGGCGGAGTAGTAATACAGAGTCGTTGGTTGGGGTAAGTCTCGTAGGTGTATCATGGCGGGTAAGTAAGTGGGTGTGGGTGTGACTGAGAGAGAGACTCAAACACCAGGATAAATAGAAGGTAGGGTGAGGGGAGTCGGCGGCGGCCACAAACACTGGATGGTCTATGTGTTTAGGTAGAGGGCAACAGAGGGTTGGGTGGGGTGAGGAGCGGGGTGTGGGGGGCGCAAAGTATCATGCCCCACCATTACCGGTTGGTCCTTTCAATGCGGTGTGTGCAAATACTATGCAAACAATGCTGTGAAATGTCATCTTATAATTTACTACCCAGGAGCCTATTTCACGCATATAGTTTAGCCGGCTACTGGGATTAGTCGAATAAAATCGTCCATCATTATCAGGGGCGTGGCCAGAGACTTGAGCACCTGCTGTATATGAAATGAAAAAAAAAATACTCCCGAACAACAGGATAGCACGTACCGGCACAGCCCAATGCGTAGGCACGTGCGTACGTGCCTACGGCTGGCTACGCTTCTGGTTTACATGATAACTTTAGCCGACTAAGCCCCGCAGTCAGCTAAACAGCGTTCGTGACATCCGCCAGAGTACTAAGGTGTACACATTCCAAAATGTGGGTTGACTTACATTGAGTAATCTCAGTACGAGAATCTACTTCATTGATGTCATACGCAAACACTCAGCTTTGTGCGTTCCTATTGGGAGCACCATCTCAACTTGTTTCACAGTTAGTGCAAGAATATATCTTACGGTTTGCTTCGGAACACTTCAGTCCGTTACTCACAATTATTAGGCAAATGGCATATCATGAGTAATTTATTCATAATTTCAATACTTTTACATGTATATGTCCTCATTTGTTCGCTTCAGCTGATGCTTTTGGGTTGTAATGAATTAGGGGGACCTGTTTGCCTACTCCTCACTGTGATGGAAAATAAACATCAAATCAAAGTCAATTAAAACATCATAGGTTTAACGTATGATAAGTTTAACGTATTATAAGTTTAACGTATCATAGGTTCAACGTATCATAGATTTAACATATCGTGATTTAGTTAGTAACATGCACGTTTAACGAATGGGGCTCACCTTTAAGATTTAGTATGACAGGTTTAACATATATAATATGTTTAACGAATCATAGCGCTTCAAAATGAGTTCGTTCAATTGAGCGCCCATAAATCGACGCGTATGAAGATCATTGTGGTCGAGAGAGATACATCACACTCACCCATTGAATTGGCGAACAGTTGCTTTTTACCATGCCCGGATATGATTATGTCACACTGTTTTTGATCACCATGCTGGCCTTGTCGAGCGAGCTGATTTCACTCGTTTTCGGATACCTATAATTATCCTGTTCACTGTGCACATGAAGGCTGAATTGGTAAATCGGACTGATTCGCTGCCCCCTTTCTTTACTTGTACAAGATACAAGGGCGAATCCAAGGGGGGGGGGCGGACCGCCTGTACCTCCCCCACCCCCGTCCCCTCCTCCCCAATTTTGATGAAGAGCGCTATCTGAGGTGGCTGTCGCAAGTTTTCAGTGGACCCCCCCCCGCCCCCCCCGGATCCCCCGGTCGCAATTTTGTTCAGAGCCCCCCAGCCCCACAATTCTGGACCCCCCTTTTCAAATTCCTGGATCCGGCCCAGAGGGTACATTGTAAATGTATTTGTAATTGTTCTCACGTACTTATAAATGTACTTGTACTTCTAGCCGAGCGCGTATTTTTGTGAGACGTCATTTTATAAGCACCAGACCTAACTCACGCAACCTCCTTCACTACTCTTCAAGTGTTATGCGCATACAGATTAGAAAAATGACAGTATAATGTCCATGGCTGCTGAAAGATTCCCCCCCCCCCTTGTCCTCACCCACCATCCACCATCAATAACAGCCAGCACCCAGCACCCCCCCCACCCCCTCCACCCCTCCCCTTACCCTCACCCTTGGCTTCACTCCTTCCCTTGCTCTCACCGCTTCCCTTTGCCCTCACCCCCCTCCCCTTGCCTTCGTCCACCACCACCACCCAGCATTACGAAAGTCGACATATTTGTAACCCAGCTAACTGAAACACCTTTTCTTTCCATACAGGGCGCGAGTAACAGTTTTGTTTGTTCATTGTGGTGGCGACTGCCGGGTAGCCAGGCATGCGGCACTCCACGAGACTGTACGGCATACAGGTCAAAAACAAGGCCACATGACCGGCAAATGGCTGATAGCTGATGGGTTAAAAAATATCAACGGGGTTCCATGGGGGTTCTTTTATAGGAAATGTGGACCCCCCCCCAGCCAGGTCGCAAGTTTTTAGTGGACACCCCCCCCCCCCTTGTAGTAAAAAATGGTGGATCCCCCCGATCGCAAGTTTGGACTGTCACTTTTTTTCAAATTCCTGGATCCGCTGGACATTTGACGGTGCGTAAGTCTATGTACATTTATGATTATTCTGATCCATGCATTAGTCTTGTCGCATGGGCGTATCCAGGAGGGGGGCGGGGGGGGGGGGGCGGAGGTCCGGGCCCCTCTCTTTTTGAGAAAGCACGCTTTCTGAGCAGTGACCCCCCCCCCCCCGCTGGTCGTTTTCAGTGCCCCTCCCCTCGTTCGTCAAACGATTGTCGGATCCCCAGGTCGAAATTTTGTTCAGAGACCCCCCCCCCAAGTCTTCACTGCACCACCTCTTTTGAAGGAGGAACGCTATCGTAGGCATTTACCTCCCCCCCCCCCCACGGTCGCAAGTTTCAATTGACCAGCCTTTTCCAAATTCCTGGAGCCGCCCCTGTCGTCGTCTTGAAATTCAGTAAGATAACAAGCGATTGCATTTTTTCACCACGGCGCTTTAGGGGCCGGCTCGGTAGCTCAGTGGGTTAGAACGCTCGCCTTGAGTGCTCTGGCCACATGAGAGTCTAACCTATGTGGTTAAAGCGTCCTGAATATACAACCAATCACCATAAGTTCCGAAAACTTCATAAGTGACTCGCCATCCTTCTGTGTATATGCTTAGCGGTGTAAATATCTCTGATGTCCTTGGGACGGTTTGTGGTGTGAAGGAACTCACACAGTAATCAAATAGGACCTTGCTGGCATTGCGTCCTGGTCATTCTAACAGAAGACACGGGCATCAACACAAGAAGCTCTTCCACTGGACGGCAGGATTGTGACGTAGCCTAGTGGACTAGAGACAGAAAGCTCAAAGTTACTTCAAGTTCACGTTCAAATATTTTGTTATTACAGTGATAGAAAATATCAGGTTGGCCCAGCCTTACGGGCTTACAAGTCACTCTAGTTTAAGAAAATCTATTAGCTTTCATGCATTTAGTTACTTTGATATTGTGCGAACTTCCTCTCATCTAAACAGTGTCTGATGTAGTTTGCTAATTGACGCGAACAATGGTTAACATGTCAATTAGTTGTTGATCTCTAGTGAAACTACTGAAGGTAGGGTGTCGACTGACGTAACCAGCATGAAAACACCTTCCCGACATCTTCTCATTTGCCATATATTCACTGACCGTGCATAACACATCGTTGCATGAGAGTGTTATACTGTTGACTGCTGATCCAAGAGCAAAGGCGCCCCCCTCCCAACTGATGGAATTTTTCCCTGTCAAACTTGTTGAATAATAATACATGTAATTTGCTTCTCTCCGGATAGCCCGCAGGCTTTTAGGATTTCAATTCAACACAGAATATACTTATTATTTGACATGGAGAAGCAATGAGACAGCAATGTATGCATGCGTCTATCTCATCAATATCATTACTATTGGGGAGGGGTTTGGGGTCTCGGGGGGGGGGGGAGGAGCTCTACATATAATTAGGTATATACATATGCAGCTATATGTGCCGCCCAAGTGACCTATTTTGTCGCCTTTTTTCTCTCAATCCTCAGAGCAGAAACCTGCAACTTCTCTCTCGATGGGCCCACTTGAGACTGCAGTTTTATGTACTAGTTGTAAAGAACGAGCTGGCGTGCATTGGGCAAAATAAAGCACGAGACGCGATAGCGTCGAGTGGTTTATTGTGGGAATCCACGACAGCGAGTTCTTTAACGCACTTTAAAAAAAATGTGTCAGATGTCACGCCTTTGTCGTAAGTGTTCATTATCTTGAAGAATGGATCGAAAAACAGACCTAGCTGTATTGTATTAACATAAGTTTTATAAATACGGTAAAGAACTCGCTGTCGTGGATTCCCCAAAGAAAATGTTTTGGCGAATGCATTCCAGCTCGTTCTTTAACTAGTACATTATATCCATCATTAACGGATAGCATGTGTGGATTTGGCTACTAAAGAATTGCACCCACTGACGGACGCAAGAGACTCTCTGCAAGCGCCATCTAGTGAGTGGCGAAATTGTTGGAGTGTGAGCACCGTCTAGGGGCAGCTAGACTAGGTTGCTATGTGCTATGTAAACAGGGTGGGGGGGGGGCACAGGGAACACGTGCCCCCCTTTTAGACCCTAAAGTGTATCTGTGCCCAGCCCCCTGTCGCAATTTGGACCCCTTGGTCGCAATATTGTTCAGCCTCTCCGCCCTCCCGGTCGCAAGATTTCAGTCTGCCCTAACCCCGCCCGGTCGCAAATATTCAGTGTGCCCTCTGCTCGGTCGTCAAATGTGTTTAGTGCGCTTTCCCTTTGAAGGACTCCTGCACACGCCCATGCTTTCCATATGCCCTCTATGGCCTGGGCGGCTCACTAACACCACGTTACTAATGTATTCCCCCGAGGTATCTCTGCTGTGTTAAGCGGAATGCACTCGGCATGTGTAAGAGCAATCCCCCGGCAGAGGGCGTTACGCTTGCGTCCTCTGCCACACATCAAATTTAACCACCAGAATTATCCTTCATACGCGAAAATTGAAATGAATCTAATCGAACATAGATGAGCAGTTAACCATCAACTACTCCACTGTTTAGCATTTACTGTGCTGCTGGTACCGTACGGGACGAATTCATTCCAGTTTGATTAATTATAAGCCATGTTACTTTCGAATTATATTTTTGAGAGTTCGATTGAGGTCAAATGTGTCAAGCGTTTTAAACTCTGACCCGGTGTTATTTTGAAATATGTTTCTATTGTGATCATTCGACAACGGAATTTTTCATTTGTTTTCAAATTCTGCATAGAAAACATTCTGTGAAAACAACCCTCTAAAATTATTCGTGACCCCCATCACCGTTGAGGTCAACCGCGACTTAGGCGGTGGCGTGGGGCTGCTGGCTGCACGTTTATCCGTCTGGCGAGTGAGCTAGGAAACAACGACCTTCACCTTCTGTGGCTGTTTGAGAACCTTTAAAAGATGGCAGTGTTTCTCTGCATATCGGCATATATTCATTCTTTTTCATTTTCATAACGGTTTGAAATAATAAATCCTGTCAGACGTAACATTTTGATCGACTGCATCGGAAAACGTATCTTCCGAAGCATAATCAGCTTTAATCAAATGATAACAGCTCTTTCAATGCTTTGATCTCCCCTTCACAGCCATGGCTCACCGATCGGGCATAACCCGGCCTGGCATAGTCTGCTTAGAATGAGCTCACTCTCCTTGGAATGAGCCAGGCCTGGTCACCACAGGCACAGCCGACGCGGCCACACTACTCACAAAGGCAACGGCGAACGGAAATACCCCCCCCCCCCACACACACAGAAGAGGGGGGTGTGGATCTGCACTGCCTACAACTAAAATCTGTTGTTGCGAGGTATTTCTGAATGATTTTGGACATCATATTATTTTAAATGCATCTTGCGCTATAAACGGTATATTCTGTTCACAGATCACGACATGGCCCATCGGCTGCAAGAATCTGACTGATCTGGTGTCAAGAGATCCATGCGCCAATACATATGCTCGCTGTACTTTGTTCAATAAATGTTATGTTAAGACTAAAACGTTTGCCGACGGTGGGCCAATGTAGCGGCCGACGTTGGCCCGACGATGGTCTTCCGTCGTTGTGCTATCTGGGTGTCAGCAGAATGCTTAGTTAATTGTGTCACTAAGGATGTCACATATAAATTTTTAACTTTTAACTTTCGAGTTACGTAACGCTACTACAAATGGGACATTCTGACAGAACTGGCGTTAGGAAACTTGGAAATGTTGCATGTACTAATGAATGATGGCATTATGATATACAGTATTGTACCAAAAATCATTTTCCGCCCGTATACTGTAGAAGCGATACGAGGAAAAACAACATAACAACATGATAACAGAAATGGCAGTATAAATGGTGATGAAACCTAAACATAATAGTATGTACCAAATGGTAACAAAATTAAACTCACTGTTGCAGCTTCATTTATATATACTACTCACAATTTGCTTAGGATCACCTCTATGCAGAGATATCTGAGTGCATAACAGGTGACTGTGTAACTCCACTATATAAACGTCACAAATGAATTGCGATTACTGATATGAAGCAATAATATACATGCAATACTGTTGCGTTTTCCTGTTACGAGGTTCATTCGAAATGCTTATTTTGATTTGTCAATCCTCAGGATACAGCGATAAAACATCCTTCTTCCGCCGTTTTCCGGCTCGGTGACCGGGTGTGTATGGCTCACGTTGGGCTCGAAGCGGCATGTCAAAGGAAGTCTGTTCGTGACCACGCCACGCCAAAGCTCTCGGCGACATCTCGCGAGAGGTACCCTGAGATCTGTCTGCCGGGGATAAGTCGCGTCGCGTGCTGTTAGCTCTGACGTCATCAATGGTCTCTCTGGTGCGCCAATTATTAATGTACAAGTCATCGATATCCTGAACGTGGTCCAGGGGTCCTGGGGGCATTCCCCTCCGATCCATCGGCGGATTCAACACCCTTCCGGCGCCATTGCTACGGACGCCAACGCTACTTCCCTCTCCGGATCTGCTGACGGCTAGGGCTCGGGGTGCATCGATGCTTCTGGGGCGAGCGTTCCTAGTTTGTCTCACGTCTACGTGGGATTTTTTACTAGACGACGTCATTGCGTCACGTGGGTCTCGTGCGTCAAGTGATCGATCGCGAGAGTACGCGGTATTCATGTAGAACTCGTTGGTATTTGGATTACTTTCAAATAGATCGAAATGTTCGGTGTCGTTCTCTGCTGTACGGTGATTACGATTGTTGGTTTCCGGATCAACCGCTGGAGTGAACAGGTCGCTAACGTCGTACGAGTCGATCGTGCCTTGAACGCTCCCATCTGTCGTCAAATAATCGTCGTCCGCGTCCTGTGTGAGGGGGTGAGGCCTGTTCTTGTACCAGTCCTCCGGGCTGACATCCTGGCCAAGGTGAGACTGCCGCTGCCAGTACATCAACCTAGCCCCGTGGGTCGATGAAGCTTGAGGCCTAGTCGGTGTGCCCTCCGCTGCACCCTGTTGTCGTTGCCCAGCGGGCCATTGCGCCATCATGTCCTCCTGGTCTGTATAGCGAGGGCTGTAGCCTGCAGCCTCCCGGCCTCCCTGCAGCCCGTGCCCCACGCCGTACCCTCCCCCTTTGGTGCCCATCACGCGCCGCAGTTTGCACTGCACGGAATCGCGCGTGTTCAACAAGCGGCCGTCACCGTGGCTGACCCTCTGCTCCTCGGCGGGCAGGGAGGGCAGACTGATCAGCTCGCTATCATCCCTCTCATCCAGACCTCGCCTCGAGGGGTCGTTGGCCTTCCGTCGTAACCTCCGTCGTTGCCTGACCACACACACTGCAGTTACTATGACAATCGATGCCATGGTAACAGCACCCAGTGAGGCCCCTACCAGCGGCGGCCAGCTGGGGGGGTACTTGATGAAACCCATCTCTTCCCGCATGACGTTCGTGCCAATGAAGAGCTGAAAGTGGAACTAGCGGATCAGTTATATATATGTATAGACATGTCATTGTCAAGGAGTAATACAGCAATGTGTCATGGAAACTTACTAGAGTTTATGTGATTTGGTCTTTGTGGTGTTAACACTTTAAGGAATGCATGACATTTTCTAAGAGACGAGCAGCTTTAAACTTTCCGAGTTGCATGATTGGCTTAAAGTAGGGCGCTTTAACCTGGATGATTATCCAATGCTACCAGGACACGCGGTCAGGGGCGTGTGCAGAAATTCCTGAAATGGGCGGAGGGGCAGGGGCACATCAACTTGTTCCACAAAGAAACGTAGGTTAGCGTGGCGCACAGAAGCGGGAAAGAGGGTGGGGTTAAGGTATAGCTTATAGGGTCTGAAAGGGAAGGGGGACACGTGCTTCCTGTGCCCGCCACCGATGACCAAGTGGCACAGAATTTGAGAAGGGGGCGGGGCACATATGTATATTAGGGTTTGAACGAGGCGACAAGTGCCCCCTGCGCCCCCCCCCCCCCCACACAGAATTTGAGGAGGGCGACAAGTGCACCCTGGGATGCTCACCCCCCCCCCCACATAATTTGAGAAGGGGGGGCGGGCACAGATATATCTTAGGTTTTGTAAATAGTTGCGAAAAGTGCCCCCTGGGCCGCCCCCCCCCCACCCCTGGACACGCCCATTGGGGATACTCGTTATGCCGGATACGATCTAGCTTACCCTTACTTCCCGCACGTCTCCCTTATCGCCGCTGTTGGGGCGTCGACCAGGCGTGGGTGGGGGTAGGCTACACGTTAAAGAGGACTGCGCCAAGTCCGTAATGCTACAGTTTCCATCGCCGACTTCCACGCGATA
This sequence comes from Arenicola marina, assembly GCA_964019135.1. Taxonomy (NCBI): domain Eukaryota; kingdom Metazoa; phylum Annelida; class Polychaeta; family Arenicolidae; genus Arenicola; species Arenicola marina. The sequence continues at coordinate 31,406,842 of OZ025263.1, forward strand.
GTCCGCTACGTCGACTCCCGATAAACTGTCGCCCTGAGATAATATAAGAAACATCAAAACACGCGTTAAGACTGATGCAAACTAACCCGAAAACATAATGTAACGGGAAAATGTAATATTAGTGTTTCTTTCCATGCACATGAAGGCTAAACTGGAACAAGAAACCTCCCGAGACAACGGCACGATGTTGCAAGAAACCTGCTTAACATAGTTACACTCGTCATAATGCACCCGAATAAATGGCCCCGCGCTGCGACAAAGTTATAAGTACACCCCCCCCCCCCCCACCCACCCTCTACCATCAATTAGGGATCGGGGCATGTTTTCAACGTGTTGTTGTCAGTAAGAAAGCTATGACACCCGAGGCGAGACTTACGTAGAGTATATAGGGGACCTCGGGGTCGTATTCAACTGGGGTTTCTGGGTTTGGGATCACTTCTGGAAGGGGGGTGATTTTCAATCTGCCCTTGACGGCCAACGCCGGGTTAGAACTGTTGCTGATATTCTTGAAGTCGGCGACGCCGTCCAGTTTGAAACCAATGAAGAACTCGACTGCGGTGTCTTCAGTGCTGTAATCCACTGTGCCATTGGGGTTGCTTCCCGTGGCATTCCTGATGTCTTCGGGAACCCCGGCGGTCATATTTGGTGTCACACACATGATGTTCGCGCTGGCGTTAACACCACGCTCACATTGCTGGAAGAGGAAATACTAATGTCACATGCGGCATTTATCTGTTTTTATCATAGCCATTAAACATTTTTTCGTTCCATGTGCATGTAGAGGCCAAGTGCGAGAATGATATCGTGCCATATCAGTATTTATGACGACCACGTGTTCATGGCAACCACATGTTTATTACGACCATGTACATATGGCGACTACGTGAATATGGCTTGTTTGTTTTTGACCATTATGCCCTGTTCACACGATGCAATACGTTGTAAAGTTCATTGCAACGAAGTCAACTTTTAGACCAACTGCGAAATTGGAGGGCCTGTGTTTTCACGCATTGTAAACTTATTGTATGTTTTAAAGTTTCAATCAACTTCACGATTTGGGAATTGTCAACCAATCAGCGTCGAGCATTTTAGCCAATCTGCGTTGAGATGATCTCGTTGATATTGTTTGCATTATGACAGTTATGAATGTATGCGTGGCTTGTATGCATGACGTTATGAATGACGCTCGATTGGTACGTTCGCTAGATGGCGATATGGGATAAATGTTAAGTCGGTTGGTACGCGGTCTGATCGTGCTAATTGTTGACCAGCCGATGCTTCGACCGTGGTTGCGACTGCTGAAGGAATGATCGTACCGTGTAAACCCGACATCACCTAATTACGTCAAGTAATTATAACGCCAACCAAATTCTCAACAATATTTGTTTGTGGCAACCTCATTATTTGTGGCCATCTACTAATAATAAAGATAAATGGTTTGGCTTAAAGTAGATAAATGGCGGATAAATACGTTAAAACATAAATACCCCTTGAAAACGTGTTTCAGTGATGTTGTACTGTATTCTGTGAGCGTTGATGATCCACTTGCGACTAATTTTAACGGTGACTTCTACTTTGGGATTGGCGACTGCGTCCAGTGAGTCACCCGTCACCGTTACGGTTGTTCCGCCGCTGAATAATAGACACAGCACGGTGGAGGTACTACGTAATACTGGAATAAATGGGCTGGGTGGTAACCTGCGGACAACGTGCTTGATTGACAATACGTTAGAAAAGATGAAATATTCTGAAATTTCCCCCACGCTTCCCCAACTATGTACTTCAAACATGACGTCTTTAATTGGTAACTATGTGGGCATACAGTTAACCGGGGCCGATCCATGAATTTCCTAAGGGGGGTGGGGGTGCTCTCTGAAAACTTGCGACCGGGGCGGGGGGGGGGGGGGAGTCGGAGAACCCGACTTTTACCGTGTATGTTCGAGTTCCCAAGATCCGCCCCATGAGTTTAGCATAAAACAACACCACGCGGTTGCATGCTGTGCCTAGTCGGTACGTGACCCAGCAAGGACGCTACTCGGAACTTTCTACAGGCTTAAAGTATATGCCATATTACACAAACCCAAAATATGTCACACGTATATAATATCTACAAACTTTTACTGTCACTAACCAAAACTAGAATTTTGTGGGCGGGGGCTACCCACGCTTTGCGGTTTTCAGCGTTCATATTTGATGCCATGTTCATGTTTGTTCAAATTTCGTAACTAAAACGTGCCAACCGTATGGTCATTGAGAGCATTTTTGGTTAACAAAGGCATCTCAAACGGACACTGACAGAAATTTGTAGTTAAAAAAGGCACCCAAAAATGGACACTGACAAATTTGTAGTCAAAAAAGGCACCCAAAATAGACACTGACAAAAATGTGTGGTTAAAAAGGCATCAAAAATGTCAACTGGACTGCATAGTCGAGAACTGCAATTTTGAAGAAAAAAAATGGAGAGAAATTGTAGATTTCTGCTTCGGGGACGGCGAAAAAAAAGGCAATTTGGGCGGTACATTTGTATCTACCTAAATGTACGTAGTGCCCCCCCCCCCTCCCCCCGGGCTTCAAACCTCCCCCCCAACCCTACCCGAACCCAAACCCGCGCCACAGCAAGCAGCTTCCTGGATCTCGCGCAATAAAACTCACACAAGGAGGGTCGACTGGGGTTCAAAATCTGTAATGTTAGGGTTTCCCTTGTACTGGAACGTGTAGTCAGTCTTGACCCGCAGACCGCCGAGGAAAACGACCACAATGGGGAGCGAAACGTCCTCGTCCGTACTGTTGC